>OY856413.1:935238996-935838996 GCA_963693085.1 Alisma plantago-aquatica | reverse complement strand
AGAGGATAATGTGATAAATCATTAATGACTTTTTGTTAATATCTAAAAGAGAGATTATTTGCTTTAAGAAATAAGAATCGTGTGCCAATGGATTAAAGGACAAGTACAAAGAGAATGAAAGAGATGATTTTCGTATTTCTAATTATTCATGAATATTAAAGGGATAATGAGGAGAGAGAAGAATACTTTTCCTTGAAGGAACAAGACTCCTATTGGGAGAGGATCTTATTAATTCGTGAATAGCCTACCTAGGGCTACGTTACCCACCCCTATATAAAGGGTAGAACCCTGGTTTGAGCCCGAGAAAGGTTCCACACGTCTCCCTCTCTCTTTCATATCTTCTTCTTTCTTGTCTTCATCCTTAAACCCTAACCATGAGTAGCAACGTGATCCTGAAGCAACAAGGAACCCAGGTGGGGTTGTGATGGTGGCTAGTTATGGGATGATACCAAAGCCAGGTCTAGTCAGCGTCGCCATGCCCTAAACAACGCACCATTGCAGCAGTACGACTGGATAGGGCGGATGGGTTGCAGGTCTACCCAGCCCATTTTCTGGAACAACCACAACTGTTTGGATCCATGTAGTTACGGTGGAGTGTGATGAAGAGGAAGGGACCCTCACTGGTGGCCGTCGGGCTCAGACGAGGAAGGGGGAGCCGCATCTAGGGCTACAGGGCGGTGCATCCAGCGACATCTTGAGAAGGAAGAAGAAGACTCGGAGCCTTGGACGTTTCTACCCCTCCATGTACTCAAGAATTGGTCATTTAGTTAAGGGCTAAATCGTAAATTCGAAATGTTTTCCAAATCGGCAGACAACATGCATGCAATGAGTGACGTGGCGATCTTTGATTGGCTGAAAGGTATTTTTTTACAAAATGCATAACTAATCACTGGTAGCTCGGATTTAGATAAGTTATATATGAATTTTGATCAAGAGAACTCAAGGAATGCAATAAAAATATAAGTGAAGCCTGATTCTAATTTAAATTCAAAAACTGTATAAATTTATCATCTTTAATGGTTTAATTAGTGAAAAACCCTTAGAATTGATGATAGTTGAATATAATGATTTTCTCTAATTATTTTGAGCGAATATTAACCTGGTGAAAAAAAAGGATGATTTAGATCTAAAAGAATGATCTTTGTACATAATTGCCTTAATTTAGGGTTTCATATACCTAAGTTTGCATTAATGGGCTTAGAAATCATAATTTAGGAGAATATGTCTTTTAATGGTTTTAATTGTGCAAATCCATGAATAAGACAGAGTTATGTTGTTATAAATCCAATTTGATTATAAAAGATCATTAATGTGGATAATTTGGGTTTCCTATTGTATTTAATGATAAGTTAGGGTTTGCTAACATAAACGATGAGAATTGTAGTAATTAGGGTTCCTTTAAGAATCAAACTATAATTCTTTATTGAGTTGTCAATTCAAAGAAACTTGAACGTTATAATTGTCCTTAATGATCTTAACATGACTTAAAAGGGCAAAGATGGTAGTTTTAGTATAAAAGCAATATATTAGACTTAATTGACTTTTAATTGTGCCTATGATGTTGGAAGTAGGGTTTATGGATTAACAGAACATTAAAAATAGTAAATGCATAATGAAGGCTAAAACCCTAAAGTCGGCCTAGAAATCATAAGGTGGAATCCAAGTTGATCCTGAGAATCTTTTAAATAAAATAATGACACTTGGATATTATGCATTATTTTCAGGATATTGTTGATTGCTTGTTTGATTGTATTGAATATTAATGCTTGGACATCAAGTTGCTCTGGATCAGGTATGTGGTTATGCTTATGAATAATCACTTTAGTTTCATGGTGATTTCTGAATGTTTTTATCGGTTGCTTGAAAATAATTGTTTGATTCCTTTTATTTCATGCAACTATAGAGTGACTATGACTATCACTATAAATGTATATATATATAACTGGCTTAGATCCGGGTCCACCTATGTGGCTTTGCAAAGGCTAAAAAGGGTAACCTAGAGTAAGTTCTTGTCTATCATGAGTTAGAAAGTCGGCTACCGACGTGTAGTGCCATGTGACTCAACCATAGAAACTAATTCACCTGTTAGGTGGGACCATGAGGGGTTCAATGGGGATCTACCATAAGGAAGGTAGCATCCAGGTCCACTGCAGGGACAGCGCAGAGGATAGGGTACGCATGGATCGCGTAGTTATATTTAAACCATAAAGTTGTTTATTAAATTGTAATTGACTGCAATACGTTGTTATGGATAATTTCACGATTATTGTTCCCCCCACATACCAGCTTTATGCTGACCGACGTTTTGTTTGTCGATGTTTTAGGTACATACCAAAAGGACAAACAGTAAATTGTCATATTGAGAAATACATGAATTAAAGTTCAAGGAGGAATAGTTAGAATAGAATCCATACATGGATAGAAGTTTAGAAAATCCAAGTTTTCAAAAAGGTATGCAAAAATTTATCTATTTCAACTTTTCAGTATAGTCTGGTAGAATTTAACAATTGTTATTGATTAATTGTCGAACCTTGATCCGGAAAATTGGGATAATGACTTTGACCTTTTGGTCTCCCTTAATTGGGGGTTACTGGGAGGTGGGGTCGTTACATTTGGTATTAGGGCCTAGGTTCCTCATTTAATCTTTAATAATTATTAAATTTTACAAATTATGTAGAACCCAAGGGAGTTATTAGAGGAATTTTCGAAAGACAGAGGTGTCTAGAAAAGGATCACGCCTGGGGGCTGGAAAGATTTTCCTCCACACCACTAGTCGGAATACGAGGACTCCCGGATCTGTGTGACTTCCTAGCCAAAGTCTAAGGATTTGACTCAAAATAAGATACCTTTAGGACTCTCTCATCTTGTTCATCCCTTCTCAACTCAATTACTATTAAGGATTATAAAGATTAGGGTTTTCTCTCTTTTCCTCACCCTCTTGAGGTATGGGTAAAGATGATAAGGTCTAAGGAATCCTCAACCAAATTAATGAAAAGCATGTAAATAAGATGTCATGGACATAAGCTTAATAGATTAAGCACAAACAAAATAATAGATACATGCTTAGGTCATATGACATAAGTTGTCATGACCTCAGGAGAGACTTGAGTCTATACCTTCTAGTCAGAAGGATAAGTAAAGAGAGTTAGTCTTGGAGGTAGATACCTCCATTATAAGTAGAGACATATCACATCCGCTAAGGATGATGCTAACCCTAACCCTAAGTGTTGGTTAGAGAGATGACATGATGAGTTAGATGTCATGAGAGACCAGGTGTGTGAGTGGACATGCCTTTGGATTCCATATGAGCCATGAGAGGTTGGATGACCTAGTGCCTTGGGAGACCCAACCCTGGAAAAGGTCGTGCATGTTAGAGTGAAGGATCACTCCTTCAATGAGGAGGTTAGTGAATAACCTATGGAAACCCCATGAGCTTATATGTGCATGGCTTAGTAGGCACCCGGAGTATGTCAGTAATGTGAGCAATAGGTGGAAACCCTGGCCAGGATAGCTATGGATAACCTTGAGCAAGAATAAGCTTGAACATAGGCTTCATCAGGTATGGACATTCTTGTAAACTCGATCCACCTTCATGAAGAGAGGACCTCTAGTAGTGATGTTGATTGTAGGGTTAGCTCTAAAGAGAGAGAGTAGGACCCATGCCAGAAGGTTGGAAGCCTAGACTCTAAGATATGAGGAAAACTGGGAGTTGAGGATGATGTGACCTACGTGGATGATAGTGGTTTCTACATCCCTAGAGGCTGATGATATCTTGGTTGCCATTAGAGAAACCAAACCCTAGAGAGAGGATGAGGCTGTTGATACCTATGAGCCTATGGTATAGGTGTTTACCTTCTGGGTTAAGAAGAAGAGTTCCTTAGACCCTAAAGAGGCTGAGCAATAGGTTGTGAGGCCTTATACCTTGTTGGTTGTCCTGGAGGAGGACTCCACTATGAAGTGTTATGCAAGTAGAAGGTTCATGGGAAGTGCATGACATACCTTAGACAGGCTTAGTTCGTAGTTAAAAAGTTGAACAGATAGTTGGACATCTGCAAAGTGAACCTAGGGTTCCTAGGCCTAAGAGGGGAAGAGATGTACCTGATACTCATGATGAGAATTGAGTTTTTATAGATTCGAGGATGGTACTCCTCATGGCTAGAGGAAAGGGAAACCCCTTAAGTTTAAATTATGTTTGATGAACCTCTTACAGCTAAGTTGATGACATGGGAAAGTATGATCTTGATCCAATGTTGAAGATGAGAACAAGTATGACCTAACATGGTTTAGTAGATGGTATACTTGTTCCTTAGCAGCTTGCTGGGTTAAGCATGCTCATGTGGATGTGAACCCTAGACATAAGGACGTTTGTGACCTTTGTATCAAGGTTTAGTTTCCTCCCATCCTGGGAGAGGGACCCTTTTAATCTCCGACAGTATTTGGTAGGGTCAAGGGTGATTGTATATACTGATCATGCTACCATTAAGTATTTGCAGAATAAAAAAGATGCCAAATCATGCCTTATTCGCTGGATACTACTCCTGCAAGAGTTTGATCTTGAAATCTGAGACAAGAAAGGTACCGAAAATAGTGTTGTCGATCACCTCTCTAGATTGACCACGGAGGCTGGAGACCTATTGCTAATTGAGGATCATTTGCCTATTGAAAAACTTTACGCGTTGTCATCCACTCCAGCACCATGGTTTGTAGACATCGCTAATTTTCTTGCTGCTGGACAACTGCCACCGAACTTGACATATCAACAAAAGAAGAAATTCGTTCATGATGTAAAATTCTATTACTGGGATGACCCATTGCTATTCAAGCACGGAAGTGATGGGCTAATCCGGAGGTGTGTTGTTGAAGAGGAGGTACCAAACATCATTGTTGAATTCCATGCCTCTCCTTATGGAGGACATTTCAGATGAGAAAAGACTGCTGCAAAAATACTTCAAGCTGGTTTCTATTGGCCCACATTATTCAAAGATGTCAATCTATTCGTCAAATCTTGTGACAGGAGGCATATCCCGCCGTGATGACATGCCACTCAACTCTGCCTTAGAGGTTAAGCTTTTCGATGTATGGGGAGTGAACTACATGGGACCATTCCCATCTTCCTGCGGGTATCAATACATTCTTGTTTCTTGTGAATATGTGTCTAAATGGTTTGAAGACATTCCAAACCAAGCACCGGATGCCAAATTTGTAATTAAGCTTTTTCAAAAGATTATTTTCCCTCAATTTGGAGTTCCACGTGCTATAATTTATGATGGAGGCACACACTTTGCTAAAAAACAATTTAGAAATCTTCTCTCCAAATATGGTGTGACTCATAACATCTCTACACCCTACCACCCCCAAACATCCGGGGAAGTAGAGATTTCAAATAGGCAACTGAAGAATATTCTTGAAAAGATTGTCTCTAGTTCAAGGAAAGATTGGGCATTAAAGATAGATGACGCACTATGGGCATATCGCACAGCCTACAAAACCATCATTGGGACTACTCCATTCAAGTTGATCTATGGCAAATCATGTCACCTTCCAATGGAATTAGAGCACCGTGCTTTATGGGCAATTAAGTTCTTGAATTTCGATATGAAGAGAGCAGGAGAAAAACATATTTTGCAGCTGCATGAGCTTGAAGAACTTCATCTTGATGCCTATGAGTATGCAAAATTGTACAAAGAAAGAACAAAGGCTTGGCATGATAAAAGAATTCGCAGGAAACACTTCCAAGAAGGAGATAGAGTATTGTTATTCAACTCTAGATTAAAGCTTTTTCTAGGAAAGTTGAAATCAAAGTGGTCCGGCCCGTTCCTAGTGCTAAAGATTTTTCCATATGGAGCTGTAGAACTCCAAGGCAAAGATGGAACCTTCAAAGTCAATGGACAATGTTGCAAACACTACTCTTGCAGGGAAGAAGTGGAGAAAGGAGCTTCTTGTTCCCTCCAAGATGCCTGAAGTTTTAGAAGAAGTCTTACTCTGGACTCTAAATGGAGGACCTCATGGGAGTTGACCCCACATTAGGATATATTTCTTTTAAGTTTTTTTCGAGTCAAAAACACTCTTTAATTTCATTAATAAGCCTATCATGGATGAATGTAATAATCTAGACTTGATTTCCACTCTATCCTCCTTTATTTACTACTGACTGACTGCAAATTTTCTACAAAAATTGCAAAGTGCACAACGTGTCTTTTGAAGACACGGCATGCACTTCAATACAAAATGCAGTGGATGATGTTCTGGAAATGCACACGGCGTGCATTTCCAAAATGCACGTCGTGCACCTGGTATGCGGGATCTACAGGAAACTTTTCTGGAAACTCACACGGCGTTTGTTATTAATATGCACGTCGTGCAGCTGGAAATTTGAAGATCTGGAAATTTTCTGGAAACTGACATGCAGTGCATTATCAACGTGCACGGTGTGCACCAGGGAAATGTAAATTTCGTCAACTCTCTGGAAACATGCACGGCGTACATTTTATATACGCACGCCGTGTTCCTGGGCTTCGACAATTTCTGTAAATCTTCTGGAAACTAACACGGCGTGCATTGTCCAAACGCACGACGTGCACCTGGGAAATGGAATTCAGTGAACTTTCTGGAAACTTGCACAGAGTGCATTCCTCAATGCACGTCGTGCACCTGGACGTAAGGGAGAACTTTAAAAACAAACTTTAGAGAAGTGTGCGACATGCATTTCAAACGAACGTCGTGCAGTTACTCGTAAAGTTTAGACAAAAAGGGCCGGAGTGCACGACCTAATCACTCCAACCCTAGCAGCTATGCACCCCGACCCTAAGAGACATGCGAGCCGCCGCCCAATGGAGCCAGAGCAAACGCATGTCGTTACGCCAGCTGTGCATGTGCCTTCTTCCTCCTCAGCAACCGTGCATCCTCAACAACAGTCGTGCACCGGTTTCCTTCTCCATCTCGGCCGCTCTGCAGGCATCCCGCTACCTGCTGTCGTCTTCAAATTGAGCTCGGCAGTAGCAATGCCTCTGTGCCGCCAGCCGCCATCGTCGTCCAGTAGCTAGCAGTAGTAGCAGCTACGCCTTCTTCTCAGACGAAGCTAGCAGCAGCCACCATCCGTGCAGCCACCATCGCCGTCTAGCAGCAACTAGCAATAGCATCAGCTACCTTCTTCTTCTCCGACGACGCGGAAGCAGCAACAAATCTACACCCAGCCGCAATCGCCATCATCACGAGCTCGGCAGCAACAACCTTGGCCAAAATCACATCCGTTTGTGCAGATTTCTGAACTGCCCCAAATCTGCAGGTGCACGTCGTGCACCCACTTTGCACGACGTGCGGTTAGCTATCTGAAGAAGACGAACAGTACAATTGCACACCGTGCATCATCTATACACATCGTGCACCAGTTACAGATTGAATGGCACCTATCAAGCAGAAGTCAGGCCGACGCCATGGAGCAACTTCCTCTTCTTCTGCACCTCCCACTACTGAAGCACAACCTTCCGCACCAGCACCTGCGGCATTTGAACCCTCTACACAGTTCAGGGTCAAACCCGAGGAGGACGCCGACTACCAGTTCCTCATCACAAGGCGTGTTTTTCCCTCTCGATACATGTGCGATGAAACCCTTAACAAATTAGGTTTCAAAAATGAGATATCATTTAACGTTTTTGGGTTTACACTACCTCTGCACCCGAGTTACAAAAACCTATCCCCGCCTTGTCTACGAGTTTCTCACTACTTTCAAGGCTGAGAATGACCTACATCGCCACAGCACACCTTATCAGAAAATCAGTTTTCACTTTTTAGACAAATCATTTTCTATGGATCTTCAGTGGTTTTGTGTTTTGCTTAAATGCAATTTCGGCAGTTACACTGATTATCCTCCCGCTTTCAATAGTGATGCTTTCTGGTCTGAAATCACTTCTGAAACTGTGCATAGAGCAAGGAATGCTCGAGCTTCCATCATCCACAATCTAGTTTTCCAAGTTATTCATCATCTTCTTAGCACAGGACCTTTTTCCAAGAATGAAACTCAAGGTGTAGTAGGAAAGACGGATCTTTTATTCTTATAGTGCTTGGTGAACAATGAGCAAATAAGTTCTGGCTACTACATTATTAATAAGCTTCTTGACACAAACAAAAGGGAGGCAGGTGGCATTATGTGCGGCGGGATACTAAGCATACTTGCAATGCAGTTGGGTTTAGATGTGGGTTCCCTAGAACCTACACCAGGGAAGAACCTTGTTGATATCAACTATCTCATCTCTTGTGGTCTGATCTCAAGACATGGCAACAGCACGTCTAAATTCAAGGTTTTTATCACCAAGAAGCAGTTCATCACCATCCCTGATGCAGCTCAGAATGACATCAAGAACAAGGCTACCTAGAAGGTAGAGCTACAGCTAGAGACTGATGAGGAGACACCCACTCGGGGTGCCAGCAGCTCTACACCAAGGCCTACACCAGCAACCCCTACTCCACTCCCACCGTCCACCAGTACTCAGACAGAGTACAGCTGGACAATGCCACACATGAGTCACCTTTACGGCTATGTTCAGCGGAGATTTGATCACCTCGACACCTGCCTTGACCAGATGGGCGTGTAGTACGACACCCGATTTGATCATTTGAGTGCACAGTACACTACTATGTACGACATGGTCAACAGGATGGATGCGTGGCACATCTCGCAAGGCCAATACCCTTCACCGCAGTCTTTCCAAACTCCTCCCCACCAGGAGACTGCAGTTCCAGAAGTTCCACAACACAATTTTCCCTAGCAACAGCCACAGCGGGACCAGCAGCAGCAGACAGACTCATCTGCCACGGAGATGGACATCCCTGACATCATCAATCAGTTCTTCCCTGAGCAGGGAGGCGGTGGATCCTTTTTCTAGATTTCTTCATGACAAGTATCCGATTGTGAACTCCATAAGTTCGATTGAAGTAGTGAGGACACTGCTGATTTCAAGCTTGGGGGGGCACAACCGGCCAGTAGTGGGTCATTCAACATTTTCTTTTTTTGAGTCAGTAGTGTCAGTTGTTTTTCCATCTTTCCATTTTATTCCATGTTCTTTTCCATGATGGCAATATCTATATGATTTGAGACTATCTTATTAAGAATGAACCCCCTCTAGCATGCTGAAATTTTTTGTCCTCTATATGTTTTGGCTATATTTAAGAGAGAGAAATTAAGAGCATGGTTGAATAAAATGGAAGCTTAATTTTCCCATGTACTTTGATGTGATTTGTGTTTGTAGTTTGATATCTCAAATTTTTACATATTGGACTACTCAATACATGTAATGGTTTCAAATTATTGCGGAATAATTAACTTGCAACACTTTTTAGAATACAGTATATTCTTGCCAAACTTTTAGTCCATTTGCAAATCGACTTTTCAGTGAAAAAATTTCAAAAGAATGATCAAAATCTTGCTAACTTTAACATTCTAGCTGACTCTTTGGTGTTGCACAATCAATAGTTTATATTCACCCAATAAAAGATGGCAT
The DNA here is from genome assembly GCA_963693085.1 of Alisma plantago-aquatica. Taxonomy (NCBI): domain Eukaryota; kingdom Viridiplantae; phylum Streptophyta; class Magnoliopsida; order Alismatales; family Alismataceae; genus Alisma; species Alisma plantago-aquatica. Next base: position 935,829,499 of record OY856413.1, on the reverse strand, counting down.
ATGGCCCACATATTATGCTAGCCTAGTGTGAGTCCGATCTAGAAACGATGGTTAGGTGATATGAAAATCAAAAGAGGGTAAAAACAACACCCCAACTGACATTCCTCATGAGCATAAGCCTAAATTACCAGCTGAATGTCAGAAACCCAAAAATCTCATCATCATATCCATATGAAAAAGAGTGCAGCTAAGTTTTGTTAATGTTAACATCGGTTTGATCATCTTATATCCATAGTAGCTGAAAGCTTGTAATGTACATACACTGACTGTTTGGCTTGATTATCCAAACTCTATTTAGTGTTGTCTTGTTGAACTTTTCGTTAAATTTGAAACCAACTATGTTGAACTTAATTTACCTATCTAAGATGTTGAAAATTTTAACATGATAACAATGAACACAAGCACAAAGTACATAGTTTACTGATCTGATTGCATATTCTCTTTTCATTTCATTCATGCATGAACTCATTTTTCCTACTTAAATATAACCATGTTCCTTTTTGCTTGAGGACAAGCAATAGTTCAAGCTTAGGGGGATTTGTTGTGTGATTTATATATCATCTTTTCACATGCTATCACACACAAATTTGGTCCATTCTGATATAATTCAGTCTCTTTTCATATTACTTTTTCCATCTTTTTGTTATTCTACTTATCCCATAACTTGCATTGCAGATTTGCCACAAAAAGAACTGAATTTGGATGTTATTTCAACTGAAACAGCAGAATGCACGTCGTGCAAGTCAGACGCACGGCGTGCACCATTCCAGAGAAAGATTGGTTTGTTCAAACTGTAGAATACATGACGTGCAAGTCAGACACACGACGTGCACCTTTCCAGAGAAAAATCGATCGTTCATCCAGAAGAATGCACGGGGTGCACGAAGAAAATGCACGGTGTGCGAGTTTCCAGAAGTGTACAGAAAGACAAACGCACAGCGTGCACCTGGAGCGTAAATAGCCAAAGAAATGTTCTATAAAGTTGCACGGCGTGCATATCCTCTGTGCATCCTATGCACAGATCATCCCGATGCAAACTGCACTGCAGGTGCACGACGTGCACTCAAAATGCACGGCGTGCACCTGGAAGTTTCAGAAATATGAAAATTCAGAATTCGATTTTAAAACAATGAGGGAAGGCAAGGGATGGTGATGTTCGGTCATTTGAAGAGTTTCTCTTGTCCCAGAGCCAGAGGAGAGCAGAGGAGGGCGATTTGGAGGGATCCAAGGTGGTTTCTTGCATAAGGGGACCATTTCTTCTTCTCCACTTCTCCATTGTCTTCTTCAAGGTGCATCCAAGCTTCCCCAACTCCGAGTAGCTTCTTGGGAAAGGATCTAGTTCGTCTTGGAGCAGATAAAGAAGGGGAATTTCGTCCTCAAGCTGGAATTCTTCCTTCTTGTGGTTACATCTTTAGTTCTCTTTGTCTTTTCCCTTCTAAACCATGTTTAGAACTGAAATTTCTATAGCAAATATGTTGTACATCATTATGGACGAGTAGACTCCCTTTTCTTGGGCATGGGAGAGTAGCTCCCATGTCATAGCATGTATGGAACAAGTAATTTTGTACTAAATACTATGCTTTTTGTTTCTTAACCATGAAAGTACCGGTTTACTATTTTCTTGCATGTATTACTGGCCACCTTATGTGGATGTTTTCTTCTTTCTTGCTTGATCTGAGAAGATAAGTAGGAATGTATGGAGGTGCTATTCTTGGCAACTCTTCCTCTTCTACGAGAGTAGAGAGGAATGAGTTGAGGAACAGTTTGTGATCAAAAATGAAATTCACACACGAGAGTGTTGTTTTAAGTTGTGATCGTTGCATTTACACCGGGAGGTGAAATGTAACACAACCTTTCCTTGAAACAAGAACTTATGTATGTTTAAATTATTGTGTTCCTTTGATTGCTATGATATGTGAATGAAATCCTAATGTCCAAGGTTCTTGATAATTCTAAAATCGAACTTCTTTTTGTGGTTCTTACTTTCTAGTTAAAATCTGAATTTCCTGTAGTTAAAATCTAAATTTTATGTTTTAGACAAACTTTCTCCTCTCTTTAAAACCAATCTAGATTGTTGAACTTTAGTATTGTTGCACTCAATTAAGTTAACTAAGCTCCTTGTGTTCGACCTCGACTATACTACCTTTGTATACTTGTGGAGTTTGGATAAGTTGGGTAAACTATCCTTTATTTGGATTGAAACTCGTTAGTGTAAACAACCAACACTCCTCCATGCCCTTTTCACTCGTTCACCATCACAGCCAGGAACAACGGCCGACGGCACTGATACCAAGCCCTGGGTACTGGCTTCTTCCCTCCTTCCCTTTGACCTACATCAAACTCCATATCTCCCAAGAGTCCTTGGATCATCTCCTCTACTCTGTCGATGTACACGCCGCCATCAACACTACTACGACCAACAGAGACTGTAGACTCATCATCTCGCCCCAAACTGTGACCATCGTTGGATGCAGTGGTCACGATGCTTCCTCTACCAAAATCTCATTCATCTGCCACCCTATGGCCTGCAACCCAGGAAGCTATTATCGGTCATTATTGATGTCATGTTGGTTGCTCCAATCCTTCAAGACTCCACCAGTCTCCAATCCATGATCCCTTCAACCCTCAACTATGCACAAGACATACCTACAGAAAGAAGATGCAAACCTACTACCATCTATGGCGTCATGCTCACAGACTTCAAACCTACATATGGATCGATGGGTCTGGAAAGCTACAGGTTAGATTTCTTTGAGGTTTTTAATCTCACAGATAACAAGGCTAATAGGATTAACAATAGTATCGATGTATCTATATCCTTAGGATGTGTATTCACCTAATCGTATCATTATATAGTACAAGTCATCAACTATACCAATTCATCTTAATATGGATAGTGTGCATGTCCTTAGAACTGCCTGCTAAAATTATGAACTAGAATGTAATGGGTCTGAGATGATATCAATGTGATAATTAGAACTTCAATGATAACCAAGGTGTTTAGGATGATAATACCAAGTGATTAATGTAACTAGGCCACTAAAATGAGTTGCCTAAAACTAACTACATTAGTATATAGAATACAACATTAATATTACTAAATACTATGAACAACACACATATGTTGAAAACAATAGATTATATAATAAAGAGAACATGTTAGACATCCATGTGGGCATGAAAATAAACTAGCATAGACTATACACATCACAAATTTTGTCATATATTAACTAAACCCCATACTTCCTAATAAGGGTATCATGTTCCAATAGTATCTCATGTGATGCATAACCTTGACCTAGTCGAGCAAATCGAATTATATGATACAAATGGATAGAATGACATTATGAAACTAAAATCAAAAGAATTCATTTATTACACATATATATAAGTAACCTAAGTGTGCTTTGATTATTTGCCTAAAGATGAATCTCAGAACCAAAATATATATCTTATTGATCATGTGTTCACTTAATAGGATTAAAGTCCCTAGAATGACTTCATATGTCTAAAAGAGAGGTAAGAACAATGTGTATAGCTATGCTAGGAATGTATATACATGTCCATTTTAGTTTAACTAACACACCTAATGTGTTCTTAAGGTGAAATATTGACTTTGTGGACCAAGTACATTTATCGAGTTAGCCACTAGTCTTGAATATCAGGTATGCACATCCTCTATTTTATTTTGGGAATTATTTGACTAAAACATACTTTCTTGTAATGAGGCATCTTTTGAACTTTTATTCCTTATGAAATCTAAATTCTTGAACATTTGCATTTTCCTGATGTTGACTCATTATTCATTCTGGTTTTTGGACTACTGTTTTTATAAGGGTACTTGTACCCCACTTGTTATGAAAGCCTTTTTATGAAAATTGACTGAAATACTAGTCTTGCCTCTCTATTTTATGCATGCTACATGTTTGACTAGAATATGTAGAATAGTGGTACTTATGTACAACCATACTTATATAGGGTGTGAGTTTCCACCCGGGGTGTGCGTTTCCACCCTTATTTATTTTTAGGTCATGATCCTATGGTATTATGGCCCTATTTTAGGTATTTTTAGTCAATATTGTTATGCATGCAAATATTTGTTGTTTTAATATGAATATATGGATGATTGTTATGGCAAGACAATCTTTTATTATCATGCTTGTAATCTGAAATTTTATATGCCTCATTTCTTTTGTTACTTTTCTCTTGAACATACCTAATTGCAAATAGTCCCCTTTTCTGGTGGGAACATCATTTTTTACACTTTTAACCCTATATAATGCCCAAAGTGTTTTATATATGTACATACTCAGCCTTTGCTGACCTCTATATTGTTTCCTATGTTCTGGTTGATGTCCCCTTCCACCCAGGTCTAGGTACATTGGAAGACAAGATGCTAAAGGACTGAATATATGGACTTGAACTTTGAGGATGGCTTGGGATAGTTGGTTTTCCCTCTACAATCGGCTTTATGCATTCTTAGGTGTATACCTTTTACTTTATTTTTCATTCCACCTTATATGGTGAGGAATAATTGTATAAAGAAAATTTTGTAATTGTGTAATAGTTTTGTTTCCGCTGCTTATTCAATATCATGCTCTATAGTATGTACCATTTGAGAAATGAATACTCCTTTCCTTCTTACCTTTTTGGTATGTTTGAGATTGGATGGACTTATTCTTCAATTCAGTGAAGAGTCAACCCCACATCGGGACTCACTCTTTACAGCACTAGACAGCAGCAGCCGGCCAGCTGCGGGGCGCCAGCCAACACCCAAAATCGATGCCTGTGAGCTCGGCCAAGAAACCTTTATAGGATTCCACAGCAACCTAGCTCTGATTCAGCACCTAGCTCAGTTCTTCTCAACCTGTACCTGAAGAAACAGTTGTTGTGTGCAGCAGGTCCGAAATCGAGGCTATTTGGAGGTTGAAGACAACCCAGTGGATGCATTTCTAGTCATATTCGAACATCTCGAGCCGCGGTGAGTATAATCTCACTCCCAAAAGCAAGTATTAACTCCATGAAATGGACGATTTTGGTTCGATCTATGTTTGTCACAGTTAACAGCGTATACCCGGGTGACGTGCAGTGTCGGCGTCGCCTGATGTTAAATTTCACATTTTGTTATTTACCTTTTCCGACCCAAATTATTTAACAAATTTGTATGACTTGCGTTACTGGAACTATTGATTGATTAAACCCTAAATTGCTCATATTAAAGGTGGAAAATAGTATCACACTACCAGTAGTCGTACGATTTGGGTATAAACCCAAGCTTTACAATTTTAGTAATTTACTAGATGCACGATTTCAAAGAAATGACAATGACATGAAAATGTCAATGGAAACCTAGTTGTGTGCTCCCTATTATATTTAATGTGTGTGGTTTAGTCTTAACACGAATTGGCATGTTTCTCAAGGACATCATTAGAAATTCTCAGCTATTATTAATAATTCTTGCCCTGATAAGTAATTAACTCTTAATTGAGTTATGTGATGCACAACTCAGGATTAGGGTTGATGTGCACATTTTTCAAGGAATTATAGATAATTTACATATGAAACTGATGCTTACTCATATGTCAAGTAATTAACTCTTATCAGTGTATTAAGAAGCTCAATTGCATGATTTCAGTATGTGCCAAGTTGACATGTATTCTGTTTATTTAAGAATTTTAATCTGCCTACAAGTACAGTATGTTGACTATTTAGTATTTTACACTAGTTTGAATGAACTACTCTATCAAATTTAAAATGATATTCATGTTGTGTTATAAAGTTCAAGTAAATAGAAACGGTACCATAGAGATACCAGAGTCGAGTATAAGTAAGAGAAATGTACAATATAGTAAGAGTCTTCTAAGAATAGTAAAATAATAGACTTAAGGGCCCTGAACACCGTAGAACCCCAATGTGAGGTTTGTGCCTTAGGGGTGAAATGACCTAACCCTGGAAGCATCCAATATATGGGGGTCGGAACGTACTAATAGGAGGAATGGGGGACGAAGCCCTAGTGAAAGTCTCCTTAAATATAGTTTGTAGTGTCCAACATTAACCAGAGATTCTGGTGGCACTAGAGTACAGAAAAGCCAATAGGTGGCTTGACTCTCTGTCTGTGTGCTCAGGTTAGAGGAGGAGTCCAGTTTTACGGCATAATAGGTGTGTCGAGGCCAGAGAGCCATTTTTCCTATTGCAGACCAGAGAGTAGTCAGACTTATCTATCCCGCGGTGTCAGCTAAGTCTTGTACGGTGAGATCGTAGTTCGCTACGAGTCTTCATATGTAGAGTGCACTGCATATGATTAGGGAATAAGTTAAAATATGATAATCTAGGTTTACAGAGTTTCTTAAGTAAAAGAGTTAAGTAAGATTTGAGTATAGTTTGTAGCAGTTGTTCTTTTAATGTAATGTTGGCATTTTCCTGTTATTTTAATTGAAATTATTAGATCTTCTCAGTGTATAAATTATTGCACTTTATTTTAGTTTAATAAACATGAATGAGTTATCTGTGATGGTTGGGTGAAATTCTATTCACTGAGCCAGTATCTCACCAACCTACTGAAACATTTTTTAGGTCAGCGTCAGCACGAGGAAGCTGAAAGATCTTATCACTGGGGCTCTTAGAAGGTAGTTCATAGTTAGGTAGAGGTCTCTTAGTCCTTTACCCTCAGTCCTTGGGCATGTGTTTTGGTAGAGAGAGAATGTAACGTAAAATGTAGTTTAGTTTTAAAATAATTGTTGTACTTTATATTCCACAAGTAAGATGTAATATGTTGTTTAAAATCTGAGGTATCTTTCAAGATTAAGAAACAGTAAGTTTCCTTCCGCAAGTTTAAGTGAGATTTTAGTATTGTCCAAATTATAAGAGTTTCCTTTAGATTAATTCTAAGTGATTAAGAATAGAAAAAAGTTAAGGGTGATCTTTTTATTAAGTATAATCCTCAAACTCATGTCCACATCTCATGATTAGTCGTAATCATGGGATGTAGGCATGACAGTGTTTGCTATCAGAGCATAGGTTGAGTACATAGTTACTCTAAGTCAAGGTCAGGGGACGATAAGAGACCAATAGGATTAGGACTTAAGTGTCTTCCTTCTAACTGCAATTTTCTAACAGGAAATGTTCTGTTATACTATTGCAGATGGCAGGAAGAGGACGTGGTCATGAGGACCAAGTTGAGAGCCACATTAGACCTGATCCTCAGGAGATGGGTCCAGGTGGTGGTGAAGAGGTGGATGAGGTAGCGAGGATGTACAAGATGTTTCTTGAGACCAAGGAAAAATATAAGATGGAGAGGCAAGCTTCTACCTCAAGTAGCAAGGATCTGATGAGATCCTATGAGCTAGTTAAGAAGCTTGGAGGTACTGAGTTCATTGGAACTATGGACCCTATAGTGGCAGATGAATGGCTGAGACAGATTGAGAAAGTGTTCAGTCTGATGGAGCTATCTAAGGAATGTAAAATCAATCATGTTGTTTATTTGCTTAAAGGTGATGCAGAGCTCTGGTGTCATGGAGTGTAATATAAGAGGAGGAACACGATATTGACTCGGAAGGATTTCATTGATGAATTCCATATTAAGTACTACCTATCTACCTTTCTGAGTGAGAAGATAAAACAACTACAGAACATCAGACAAGGGAATATGTCAGTGGGAGAGTATGAGGCATATTTCACCATGTTGGTCAATTTCTTCCCGCAGCTCGTCCCAAATGATGTGGAAAAGTGTAGAAGATTCTAGGAGGGATTGAGGTCCAAAATCTGGCATACTGTATATGTAATTGGATGAAGAAAAAGAGAGAACTTCATAGAGTTTCTTGAGGTAGAAAGACGTATAGAGAGTCTGTGAACGCTGATAAGCACTATGAGAATAGAAAGAGACCCGGAGACTTCGGAAGAGGACAAGATAGTAGTGGACACCGGGGAGGTGGTGGTGGCTACTTCTCAAAGCTTGGATGAGGATTTGGCTGTTTCAGTAAACAAGGACCTATAGATGTGATACCTTCTTAGAGTAGGGGAAGATTCAGTCTAGGGAGATGGAGTGCATCAAGAGGAAGGTCTTCTGGATCATCAGCCTTAGTGACAGGTCCTCCAAGGAGAGAGATATCAAGGTGTGATAACTGTGGAAAGTCGCACTCTGGTCAGTGTTGGAGTGCAGATTTTCAGGGATGTCACAACTACGGACAGGTGGGACACTTTATAAGGTAATGTCCTCAGCTTCAGCAAGCAGCAACATAGGGTTCCCAGTCACAGTATCAAAATGTTCCGAGACAGGCTCCAGTTGGAGGACCGAGTTCTTCAGTAGCTTTCGGTTCCTGAGGTGGAGTAGCACCTAGTGGAAGGGAAGGACAACAAGGACATCGCGGGAGAGGAAGAGCTTCAGGACACTTCTTCTCTTTGACTCAACAAGAAAGTATTGTTTCTTCTTGAGTAATTATAGGAGAAATGCTTTTCTTTAATAGCATTTCAATTACAATTTTGATAGACCCATGTGCTACTCACTCGTTTATACATCTTTCTTTAGCTTGCGAGCTTAACCTGTTAACCCAGGAGTTACCGGTTGAGTTATTGTTGAGGGTTCTGTTAGGTGAACCAACAATGTTGACAGAGTTTTGTCCTGGATGTTTGTTAATCTTTGCTAGTTACACCATTGCGGTTAATCTTATACCCCTAGATGTTAACTCTTTTTAAGTTATATTGGATATGGATTGCCTAGAGACGTATCGAGTTCATCTCGACTGTTGGAAGAAGGAGGTTGCCTTTCAACATGGTGAATTTTCTTGTGTCTTTTCTGGAGATAAGAATGTTTTGTCTATGTGTATCATATCAGCTGATGTAGCTGATAAGTTGTTGTAGAGAGGTTGTGAGGCATTCTTGGCACATGTAGTGGATACTAGAGCAGAGAAGAACACAGTTAGCCTATGGGATGTTCCAGTAGTCTGTGAGTTCCCAGATGAGTTTCCAGGTCTACCTCCTGAAAGAGAGATAGACTTTGAGATCCAGGTGTTGTCAGGTAGTCATCTTGTAGCACTGCCAACCTACAGAATGCCACTTGTAGAGTTGAAGGAACTGAAAATCTAGTTACAGGAGTTATTCGATAAGGGTTTCATTCAACCTAGTTCTTCACCATGGGGATCTCCAGTCTTGTTTGTGAAAAAAAGATGGTACTATGAGGTTATGTATAGACTGCAGACAGTTGAATAAGATCACCATCAAGAATAAGTACATGTTTCCTAGGATAGATGATATGTTTGATCAGTTGCGTGGAGTGATGATCTTTTCTAAGATATATTTGAGATCTGGATATCATCATTTGAGGATAAAGGCTTCAGATATTCCTAAGTCATCTTTTAGAACAAGATACGTGCATTATGAGTTTTTGGACTGACTAATGCCCCATCAACTTTCATGGATATGATGAACTGGATTTTCAAGTCGTTCTCCGATCAGTTCATTGTGGTTTTCATAGATGACAATTTGATCTACTCTAGAGATGATGAGTAGAATGAGCAACATCTGAGGATAGCATTACAACTGTTGAGACAGCACCAGTTATATGCTAAGTTCAGTAAGTGTGAGTTCTAGTTAGCTGAGGTGTCTTTTCTGGACATGTCATCTCAGGTGATGGAGTAAGTGTTGACCCTAAGAAAGTCAAATCTGTTCTACAGTGGGAGCATCCTAAGACTCCTACTGAGATCAGAAGCTTCTTAGGATTGGTAGGTTACTACAGAAGGTTCATCCAGAACTTTAGTGTTATGGTGTCATCTCTGACACGCTTAACGATAAAGGGTGCACGTTTGTCTGGTCATACAACTGTGAGAAATGTTTTCAGATCTTGAAGAAGAGGTTGACTACAGCACCAGTGTTGATCCTTCCCGAGGCAGATAAGGGCTACACAGTGTTTTGTGATGCTTCAAGGAGAGGTTTAGGTTGTGTGTTGATGCAGGAAGGCAAAGTAGTAGCTTATGCGTCTAGACAGCTTAAGAAGAATGAGGAGAATTACCCGACACGTGATCTGGAATTAGCTGCGGTAGTTCATGCTCTTAAGACATGGAGTCACTATCTTTATGGTGAGGCGTGCCAGGTGTTTACGAATCATAAGAGTTTGAAATATATCTTCACCTAGAAGGATATGAATCTTAGACAACGGAGATGGTTAGAATTGATCAAGGATTACAAAGTGACGATAGATTATCATCCTAGAAAGGTGAATGTTGTAGCAGATGCTTTGAGCAGGAAGTCAAGTTCAACAGTTGATGTATTCTCTATGGCATGTTTTAGGAGATACCTACTAGTAGAGATGCGAAAGTTGAACTTAGACTTAGGAGTGACAGAACAGAGCGGTTTGATTGCATAGATGCAATTCAAGCCTACCTTTTATGATCAGATCAAGGAACTTCAGCAGAGTGATAGTGAGTTATGACAAATCATGTAGGACATGACAGAGGGAAAAAGACCAGAGTTTAGGTTTTAGATGATGGTTTGTTGTATCAACATGACAGGTTGTGTGTACCTGGAGATAGTGATTTGAATGAATAGATTCTTGAGGAAGCACATGCATCAATGTACGCTATGCATCCAAGTAACACTAAGATGTACATGAATCTTAAGAAGTTGTACTGGTGGTCAGGTATGAAGAAGTATGTAGCTGAGTACGTGGCTATATGGAGTGTGTGTCAGTAGGTTAAGGCTGAGCATTAGAAACCTACAGGAACTTTGCAATCTCTCCCTATACTAGAGTGGAAGTGGGAACATATCACAATGGATTTTGGGGTAGGGTTGCCCAGGACACCTAGAGGTTGTGACTTTATATGGGTGATTATGGATAGACTGAATAAGTCTGCTCACTTTCTTCCTATTAAGTCAACCTTTGATGTCCCAAAGTAGGCTAAGATATACGTGGATGAGATAGTCAGGTTGCATGGTATCCCAGTTTCAATAATATCAGATGGAGATCCTAAGTTCACATCCAGGTTTTGGAATCAGTTGCATCGTGCTTTGGGTACAAAGTTGAGGTTCAGTACAGCTTTTCACCTGTAGACGGATGGTCAGTCAGAGAGGACCATTCATACTCTTGAGAACATGCTGAGAGCATGTGTCTTACATTTCAGTGGAAGTTGGGAAGAACACTTGAGCCTTATAGAGTTTGCATACAACAATAGTCACCATTCCAGTCTTGGTATGGCCCCGAATGAAGCTTTGTATGAAAAAAAGTGTATATCACTTGTATGTTGGTACGATGTGGGTGACAAAGAGATTCTTGGACCAGAGATAGTTGATTTGACTACAGAAAAGATTGCAATGATCAGAGAACAATTGAAAATTGCATAGGACAGGCAGAAGAGTTACGCTGAGAAGAGGTATAGACCTCTTGAGTTTGAGTTTGGTGATGAAGTGTATCTGAAAGTTTCACCCTGGAAAGGAGTGTTGAGGTTTGGCAAGAGAGGAAAACTGACTCCTAGGTTTATGGGCCCATATCTTGTCATTGAGAGGATTGGCCCTATAGCCTACAGGTTGGATTTGCCAACTGATTTGGCTAATCTAGATGATGTGTTTCATGTATTGATGTTGAAGAAGTGTTATCCTGGTACAAAGAAGATAGTGGACCCAGAACCTGCACAGCTCAGAATAGATGTGTCCTATGTTGAAGAACCAATACAAATAGTTGATCAGAGGATCAAGAAACTCAAGAATCGAGAGATACCATTAGTGAAAGTTCTATGGAGAAACTACAACCTATAGGAAGCCATGTGGGAGCTCGATTCGTAGATGTGTAACAAGTTTCTTTTTCTCTTTTAGGAATTTCGGGATGAAATTCTTATAAGGGAGGGAGATTGTTACAACCCACATTGAGGTTAGTCAGTAAATACCTCGATTAGCATGAAGTACCTTGATTATTGCTAAGTACCTTGTTAAACATCATAGTTAATCAATATAAGCTAAGATATGAATCAATAGTCGAGATTGGTTCATCTGATGTAATTAATGTTAACTGTAGTGTTAATCGTTAAGTTAATAACCTAAGATGATTAACCTAGATAAGATGGTTTAGTTTCTGTGTTTTTATGCCTTGAGGTTGTAGTGGATTATGTGCTTGAAAATTTGCAAAAGAAATCGTGTAATTCGGACTTACGGAGAGAAAGTTATGATGATTTGAAGTTCTTGGGTTGAATCTGCAATTTTTCCCATTTAAATTGGCATTATAACATTTTCCCTTATCATCTTCCTCGATCGAACAGCCTTAAGCGGTGCACTATAGCACGCTCAACCGAGAGAAGTAGAGGGAGGAATCATGTGGGCAATTTAGGGTGATTTCTTGGCTCCCTCGCCTCCGACCAACAATGTCTACCTTTCCTTCTTCTTACTCCTTCCTTCCTCCTCGACCTCACCCTAACATGTGGCCTAACCAAGCAGCCCGAGCTGCTAGGGCACTGGCCAACAGTAGTCGGCCAGGTGTAGGGTGTCGGCCAAGAGCCACCTTGGGCACGGACAGCACCCAAAATCGACGCTTGTGAGCTCGGCCAAGAAGCCTAAATAGGAATCTGCAGCCACCTAGCTCTGATTCAGCACCTAGCTCAGTTCTTCTCAACCTGTACATGAAGATACAGTTGTTTTGTGCAACAGGTCTAAAATCGGGGCTATTCAGAGGTTGAAGACAACCTCGTGGACGCATTTCCATTAATATTCGGACATCTCAAATCGCAGTGAGTAAAATCTCACTCCCAAAGCAAGTATTAACTCCATGAAACGGACAATTTCGGTTCGATCTGTGTTTTTCGCAGTTAACAGCGTATACCCGAGTGTCATGCAGTGTCGGCGTCGCCTGATGTTAAATTTCACATTTTCTTATTTACTTTTGACGACCCAAATTATTTAACTGATTTTTACGATTTGGGTTACTAGAACTATATGATTGATTCAACCCTGAATCGCTCACATTAAAGGTGGAAAACAGTAGCACACTACCAGTAGTTCTACAATTTGGGTATAAACCCAGACTTTACAATTTTAGTAATTTACTAGATGCACGATTTCAAAGAAATGATGATGACATGAAAATGTCAACGGAAACCTAGTTGCACGCTCCCTATTATATTTAATGTGTGTGCTATAGTCTTAACATGAATTGGCACGTTTCTCAAGGACATCATTAGAAATTCTCAATTATTATTAATAATAATTTCCATGATAAGTAATTAACTCTTAATTGAGTTACCGGATGCACAACTCGGGATTAGGGTTGATGTGCACTCTTTTCGAGGAATTACAGATAATTTGCAGATGCTACTGATGATTATGCATATGTCAAGTAATTAACTCTTATCAGTGTATTAAGAAGATCAATTGTGTGATTCCAGTGTATATGACCCAAGTTGACATGTATTATGTTTATTTAAGAATTTTAATCTGTCTGCAAGTACAATATGTTGATTATTTAGTATTTTACACTAGTTTGAATAAACTGCTCTTTCAAATTTATAATGATATTCATGTTGTGTTATAAAGTTCAAGTAAACAGATATGGTACCATCGAGATACCAGAGTCGAGTATAAGTAAGAGAAATGTACAATATAGTAAGAGTCTTCCAAGAATAGTAAAATAATAGACTTAATGGTCCTGAACACCGTAGAACCCCTATGAGAGGTATGCGCCTTAAGGGTGAAATAAGATAACCCTAGCAGCGTCCAGTATACTGGGGTCAAAACTTACTAATAGGCGGTACAGGGGACGAAGCCCTAGTGGAAGTCTCCTTAAATACAGTTTGTAGTGTCCAACAATAACCAGAGATTTTGGTGGCACTAGAGTACAGAAAATCCAATAGGTGGCTTGACTCTCTACCTGTGTGCTCAGGTTAGAGGAGGAGTCTGGTTTTACAGCTTAATAGGTGTGCCAAGGCTAGAGAGCCATTTTTCCTATTGCAGACCAGAGAGTAGTCAGACTTAGCTATCCCGAGGTGTCAGCTAAGTCTTGTACAGTGAGATCATAGTTTGCTATGAGTCTTCATATGTAGAGTACACTACATATGATCAGGGCATAAGTTAAAATATGATAATTTAGGTTTACAAAGTTTCTTAAGTAAAAGAGTTAAGTAAGATTTGAGTATAGTTCATAGCAGTTGTTCTTTTAATGTAATGTTGGCATTTTTCTATTATTTTAATTGAAATTGTTAGATCTGCTCATTGCATAAATTCTTACATTTTATTTCAATTTAATAAACATAAATGAGTTATTTTTTATGGTTGGGTGAAATTCTATTCACTGAGCCAGTAGATCACCAACCTACTGAAACATTTTTCAGGTCAGCGTCAGCACGAGGAAGCTGAAGGATCTTATCACCCAGGCTCTTAGAAGGTAGTTCATAGTTAGATAGAGGTCTCTTAGACCTTTCCCCTCAGTCCTTGAGCATGTGTTTTGGTAGAGAGAGAATGTAATGTAATATGTAGTTTAGTTTTAAATTAACTGTTGTACTTTATATTCCGCAAGTAAGATGTAATATGTTGTTTAAAATCTATGGTATCTTTCAAAGTTAAGAAATAGTAAGTTTGCTTCCGCAAGTTTAAGTGAGATTTCAGTATTGTCCAAACTATAAGATTTTCCTTTATATTAATTCTAAGTGATTGAGAAAATAAAAAAGTTAAGGGTGATCTTTGTATTAAGTATAATCCTCAAACTGATGTCCACATCTCATGGTTAGTCATAACCATGGGATGTGGGCATGACAATCAGGGTGACAAGTACTCCGCATATTCAACAATATCTGCTATGAGTTTCCATTAGGAATACTCATTTCACCACCCTCTAAATTTTGACACAAATGATGGTCCAGTGTGATAGCACTACATGATTAAAGTTTCACTTAATTAGTTATCTCCAATTGGGTTTGTTAAGCCTACATCAAACAAGTGGAAATACAAACTCTAATCCATATCTAGAAAACATTTGCTATATATAATTTCAAAAGATATAAAACATATGAGACATAATTTCTCATCTCAACATCACATGGAAGTATTCACCTGCCAATCAAGAGATTATTCTTATCATCAAATCATCATCACATGATACTATTGTCTTGTCATTCATGAGACTATACTTGTCATCATACTATTACATGATATAAATACGTTTCACAATATCATAGGGTATCAACCCTTATCAACATAAGAGAATTACACCTCATTCAGGGCTCAACCATGCCCAAAGATCATTAAGACCATCATACTATTCCCTACAAGATCATCATTATCTTTCCATGCCTTATAACACGGTTGAGCAACATCACTTACATATAATACACCGGACAACACAATATTGCATTAATAAGCTGGGAAATATTCATAAACAATCATAATAGGGTTATATTAAGATTAAGAACATTTCTTTATTACATCATCATGCAAGGAATCTAGATATGATTAACCCTCATCATATTTGTAATGCAGATGTTTAACTTAAGAAAGTATCAACCATATGGCTATGATAACCACCAATTAACACATTAAGGTTATGATCATATTAAGGAGATTATTCCACCATCATGCCATCATATAAGAAGGTTAAATATGAATACTCATATTTACCTATTTGCATTAGAGTTAGGTTCAACAAGATAAATTATATTAATATTACTAATCAACACTCATATCCAAACCCTAACTCATAGAATCCCCATTGGATCATGGATGCATAAGGTGAAGCATCATCATCTCATTCCATACCATTCTCATGTATGGATCCACACATAACTCAAGGTGTAACCATCAGGTCATAACATACTAGGGTTCAACCACAAAAGAGAGTACTCCTTGATTGTATTCACTAGTCAAGGACTATTCATAAACAGTTACCAACATTTGGTTATATTAAGACTAGGTATAACAAGCTATACCTCATTAGGGTTATATATCAACACAATATGGTTATCATCCCTTCTATTCATATGAGTGAAAAGGTAAAACTACCCTATTAAGGGCAACCCTCCATTTGTTCCATCATCTTTCAACCCATATCACCATACCACTATGTCACCCAAAACCATTAGATGCTGAAAAGGTAAGACCATTGGTTGTTTACATAAGTAAACACCTTGTATCAACCACCTATTAAGTCGTTGAGTTTTGCTTGAGAAAGAGTCACCATTTAACCCTAGATATCTCTTGATTAACAACATAAAAAGTTCCATTGAGAGTAGGGTAAAACCCACAAGTTATTGTTTATTTAAAACAAGCCGTCAATAAATGAGCTTCCTAAGTTGATCTCATAAAGGAAACCATCTAATCACCTTATTAGGACCAACATATTACATTAGCCATCATTCCAATTTATTGTATGAAGAATCATTAGATCTTAACCATTGGGTCAAGTTTCTATATATTAAAACAATCAATTGGAGTATAGGTACAACCATTGCATCAAATGACCCAAGAAACCATTGGTTTAAGGCTTAATTGATGCTACAACTAAATGCTTAACTCACCATAGGTTGTGGAGACCTGATCCACCCTCATTAGTAACCATTAAGTCAACATAGGTTGTTATATCAATACTATATTCATTAATCATCATCGGATATCAAGCTAATGTCACCCTTGATTAATAGCATCAGTAGGGTGCTTAGTTGTACATCATTAAGATTCTAATTAAGCCAAAACCTGACCTAAGTGGTGAATGTAAGTTGACACCCTTGGTCAACATTATCAGTTGTCATGAACACAACACCATCGGTTGTTGCAATGGTACCACCATTGGGTCATGTGTTTATAGAAGAAATCAGCTTTAAACCCAAAAATTGACCATTGGTTGATAGGTGCTTAGCACCACTGGTTCTAAAAACAACCTGATCCAAGTCATCTTATATCTTAGGAGGAACGTACACATGATTACAAGTTCAACTAGAACTGAAATTAGAATAGGAAACATCATAATAATTGAAATCCAAGTCAAGCATAGCTTTTTAGTGCATGGATCATCATTTTAAAGAAAGAACATGAGCTAGCAAGCTTATGGTAAGCAATAAACATGGAGAAAGTTATAAAACTTGCATGTAATGAGAATATAAAATACCAAATAGAAGAAAACTCGATTAGGTAGGATAGAAAATCCAAGCATAAACTCTAAACTCGTCCATCTAACACCTTTCTCCATCAAAGAAACAAACCCTAAGCATAAGGAGCAAGAAAGGTAGGTTTTTAGAGCTTTAGAGCAACTTCTACCATGGAAAAACAAAGTTTCGACCTGGAGGAAGGTCTAAGGAAGGATAAGATCAAGAGAAATGAATAAGGATGGAAGAAAACAACTCACCTTGGTTGAAATCCCTAGAAGATGACCTTGGAAACCCTAGGTAGGGCTAGATGGAGCTCTAGGAGACCTTCTTCTCCAAAAAGAGGTTTTCTTCTACCTTAGAACACTTGATTCCATAGAAAAATAGGGTGGAGTCGTTGATCTAGGTTAGAGGAAAAATAAAGCAAGAAAATTTGTGTACTTGGGCAAGGAAGAGGTAAATATAGCCCATGGATAAGGATGGAAGTAAGCATGAGGTGTACAAGTAGCTTCCCCATGTGTCCATGGCCTTAAACTATTAAGGATATACAAGCAGCCACACAAGCAGATGAACCACCATCCATGGATACCTACTTATACCTCATTTCTTGATTTTGTAAGCAAATCAAATAAACCATTTGCTTGAGAGCTCCTAAAGGTAGCTCATCCATAAAGGGGTAAAATCTAAAATACCCTTGAGGAAAATACCTCCAAACCAAGGTTCAACTAGGCACCCCATGGCTCAAAAATCTCAATAATGATGAGAAAACATCCAAGAAACATAATACAAGTGATAAATTGTAATTAAACCTCCTAATTGGGTAAATTGCATAAAAGTCCAAAATGTACATAAAATTACATAACTTGTACAAACATTGTTCAAATTGGACCAAACTTAAAACTTAAGTTTGTATTATGAACTCAAAGTGTATCAAAAGGTTAATTATAGTTTTAAGAATTAAAATATGGTAATAAATCATTTTCAACCATTTAAGGTTAAGGGTCTCACAACATGTTTGCATACTTGGGCACAGGTCAGGCATACACCAGATTGGACACGTGTCAGATCTACCCTAATTTAGACACATCTAAAAACACATACTACATTGAAGATCACACGAGTTTCAACCTAGTAAATATGATATTATAAAAGCCCCATATTAACTAATGATTTTGACCTGGTAAATCATTATCATTCAAGTGCAAGTCTCTTTTACAAAATTCAATGTGGATCTTTTCTACACATTTTAATGCAAAACTTGTTTGCCTCATTTGGGTGTAGATCACGCTTACACCAGACATGTATTGGATCCACTCTTATTAAGACACCTCTACAAAAGCCCATATTACATTTGGTTTGACATGAGTTTCATAATAAATATGATATCATATAAAACCTAGATCAACTCAAAATTTTGACCTGGTGAACCATTATGCTCTCAATACAAATTCCTTTTGAAAAATTGAGTGCAAAATCATTTTTTACATTTGGGTGCAAGTCCAGTATGTACCAAACTAGACATTTTTAGATATGTTCTGGAAAAAAAATATCATACATATCCAGATTACATTGAAGCTCTGCCCAAGCTCCAAACTGGTAAATCCAACATCATACAAAACTTGGATTAAGTCTAAATTTTACCCAATAAGCCTCATCCTTTAAATTATTGGCCACATAAAAATGTTTCTCCAAATCCAAAGTATGTTTCATTTTATCTCCATGATTGGTCAAATTCTATATTGGTTTGACTCATCATACCTGAAACCCAATCAAGTTTGTACAAAGCAAACACCCTAACATACAACGTTGAGAAGTTCCCCATCTCACACATTTCTCAAGCATAATGGCATCACTTTCATCCACCTTACCTTTAACCATTGTTTCCTATTAGTAATCACCATGCAATATCATTAGTCGTCCCTACATTAAGAGTATTAATTTCCCTTTTAGTCACCATAAACGGCCGGCGGTCAGACAAACTCAATCCCTAACAAAGGAACATCCTCCTCAGTAAGATCATCTCAAAAATATTATACCTTATACATCCAATAAGGATTTCTAGAACAAAAAATGAGGAATACCCTTCTAGCCCGCATAAGGTCTAGCGGTCATCCAGCTCTCAAATCCTTACGGAGATTTGATAGTTGAATGATTTATATCATCTACATGATAGCTAGTTTTCCACCTTATTCTTGTAAAGTAGGTAGTGATAGACGTTTCCTACCTTATGTGATCACCCGTCCATCTTATCCCAGTTGCCCTCGCTATGCAAGGGGCAATCTGCTAATTCCATGTCCCCCATAATAATCAAGGGAACATCCTAAACCATATCAAAACAAAGATCTTATGTCTACATAAGAACTTACCTCTCCCAATGAAGATCATATTCTAGTCTATGTGCTCAACCCCTTTCTCTTTAAGGGGAAAATTTTGTTTTTCTTTTCATTCAATGTTTGCCATCACATTTAACCCTTGCCATGAAAGGGGAAAATTCTCTTTCACTAATGGTCATATTTCAAAAGGATGCTCAATAACCTTATCAGGAATACATGAAGGGTGTCTCTTGTATGTTTGTTTGTGTATATAATTCTTAATATTTATATTCATGTGTTTCAGGTTCGTTCGTCATGGGGTCTGCCAATGGCAACTCGCCCTATCAACATAGTCCTTATATTTTGTGATCCAAAACACAATTAATTTTGGAACTTCCTAATATGTCAGGAATAAATTACATCTCTACAACTCAACTTGATCTTGATGAAATGATCATTCATTATGCTTGTCTTGGTTGTTAGCGTCAAGAAGATTTGGGAATGCAAGTCAACCATGGGCCTCAATGTGACCAAATGATTATGCAGTCTCAACCATCATCATCCAATTTTAATGTTGGTGTGAAGATCCCAACAAGTCTCGAGTATAAAAAATAGAAGGAACCCACTCTAGCTATGACAGTTGATACTGAAAACTCTGATGATGAAGATGAAGATGAACAAGTTGAAAACCTAGTCACAAATCAACAATCACCTTACATCATAAGTGGATCATATCAGCCACCATCATTCTTCCCTTAGGATTTTCCGTATAGGATGACTTTTTTGAACCTTATGTGGTAGGGAAATCCTCAAGTCCAAGGTACCACCAATCCTTTGTTCATGTCCACCCCTATCTTTTCAAGAGACACAATAGTGATACCTCCAACAAATGTTCCAATCAAGATATCAGTACCGATTGCACAACCATCCTCAATGAAATAGGTACATATAGATGTAGAACATAATTAGAAGAATAAATAGAAGCATCAATCCATGTATATTCCATAGGCTCTGCATCTGATACCATATGCATCATTTGACTTCCCTCTATATGCTCATTTAAAGCCCTACCACAATTTCTATAATCAACCAAGAGTTATGCAAGGAGGACAATACATTCTACAAGTTCTTCCTACTATTGACTAAAATACATCCAATGGGTAGGTCCAGAAGTGATAGAGATTACACTAGAAGACCTAGCCAAATAGCTAAAAGAAATACAAGGCCAAAAAGTAGGTTTAAAGAAGTTTGAAGATTTTTACCATTTCCCTGAGGCGTGATTACCTAGGAAGTTTGAGGTGCCAGAGTTTTCTAAATATAAAGGGATTGTTGATCCCAATCTCCATATTCACATATATTGTTCTGATATGGTAGAAGTTCAATACAATGACAAACTACTCATCCGACTATTCCACCATTATCTAGAAGGATTGCACGTAGCCTGATACAACCAATAGCAACCTCAAACACTCAACTCATGGGTAGAGCTTTCCAGTCATTTTATTGAGCAATATGCATGAAATATTGATCAGCTACCCACTCAAGATGATTTAGAGGGTCTCACTCAAAAGGAAGAAGAAGCATTCACATAATTTGTTGGTAGATGGAGGGAACTAGCAGTGTAGACTGAAAACAAGCCTACTAATAAAGAAGGAATTTACATGGTGATAACCTCCAATTTTTTGATGTTATCTTAGTAATTCTCTTCACTTTTCCACACTCTTTCTCAGATAAATTAGACAGAATCCTTAACTTTCTTCTCTTATTGCAAATATATTGTTAGATTAACCTTTCTCCTTTTTACTTACAGAAAAAGACACAAAAAAATCACAAAAGCCTCACACGGTCCCAAGACCGCATGAAGCCAACCGGTCCCGAGACCGCATGGAGTCACACGGTCCCAAGACCGCATGAAGCCAACCGGTCCCCAGACCGCATGGAGTCACACGGTCCCAAGACCGCATGAAGACAACCGGTCCCGAGACCGCATGGAGTCACACGGTCCCAAGACCACATGAAGCCAACCGATCTTAAGAACGCATGAAGCCAAACGGTCTCAGAGTCCAAACGGTCTCAGGGTCCAAACGGTCTCAGAGTCCAAACGATCTCAGGGTCTAAACGGTCTTCAAGACCATTTGGACCCAAAACTGACCAAACCGTTTGGACTTCACTTAAAGCCTATAAATAACACCCAAGGGGTCCTCCCAAAAACATCAAGTTTCAGACGCCCAGAGGCTGCCTCTACTACTCCAAAGCTATTCCAACCTCCATCCTATGCCCAAAGGCTTCCGGTCTGAGATCCACACTCCATCCTAAAGTTGCTTCCTCTCTCTACACCAAATAAGGTGGGAAGAGGAGACCTCATCATCGAGCAACCTGTGAAGTGTGAAGATCGTCATTCTCTCTCCTTCTAAGGGGTTGACTTTCCTCTCTCCTTTGTGGGGATAGCGTTCTCTCTCTCTCTTCTCACCTCCTTCTTTGTCCTAGCTATGAGCGAGTAGTCTCATTCACTAGGGTGCAGGGAGTAGCCATGTTACCCATGTTTTCATTTCATGCAATGTAATCCATAGTTTGCAATAGAGATATACTTTCTTTTTAGTTCAACATCAATCGTTTAATGAATGCTTGTTGCTTGATCACCAACTCATGTTATCTTTTATCTTTTAGTATGAATTGTCTATGTTTGTACTATTAGATTCGAATCTCGATTGAAAGTTGGTTCTTGATGGATGTATCCACCATGCATCTATTTTGGTATCTAGGAGTGTTTCTCAAGAAGTGGAGTAAACTCACTTTCATCGCTGTATTTTCATACTATGAAATGGAATCAGTTGACGTATGAAAGTACAATCTTGATAAGTCGAGGAACACACTTTGCGAAGGGAATGATGTAAAATAGGTGACCATTCATTCGGGGATGACTGGCATTGCAACATTCCCACACTTCTTGTAGTTAGTTCTCTGAAAGGAAACTAAATCTACAAAGATACTAACTGTTTAGACTCTTTTTGCAGGTTATGTTTTATGTTGCATGTTTTGATCCATGTGTAGTGGTGGCGAAAGCCAATCACATCCTAGTGGCTCTTTATCATTGTTAAAATCCTCAAGTTTACTTTCTTGCTCTACTTTACTTGTACTTAGTTTGAAATAACCAAACCAAACTTTTCGATCTAGATACCAACTGCTTAGAGGTTAAGTGAGATTCTAACATTTTTCATCTTGTTGCTCTCAACAAGACTGTTGTCCTGTGGATTCGACCCTTAACTATACTATGATAAGACTTCCATGTATCCTAGCATACGTGGGTGGAGTTCTCAATCTAGTATAAGCAAGGCTAAACCTAAAGATTTACTATTTTTAGGATTTTTAGTGGTGCGTGCAATTCCACGTGAGTGGAAGCTCCATCAAAAATTGGCGTCGTTGCTGGGGACAACGGAACATTTTAATTTCATTTACTATCTTGCTAGTTGGTTAGGGTTTTGCACTTTCCTTTAACCATTAGTCCATATCTTCTTGAATTCATCATATCTCCTGCATCATCTAAAAGGTGTGTTTCTTTCTCTACTCGGGTAGAAGACGTGTATGCAACCATCGCATAATCTTGGATTCTCCCCTAATCCAGAGTACGACTCTGAGGCAGAGAGAAGCTTCCACCTCCGCATCAGACTTAATCGCCAAAGATCCAGGCAAATGGCTGAAGATCAACGCCAAACTATGTTAGTAATGGAAACGATCAATGCCGCCATAGCTGCTCAGAGAGCACAACTCATTGCTGAAACCCGTGCTTAGACTCAAGCGGAGATCCAAGCTGAAGAATAGGCCCGCATCCAAGCTGAAAATAAAGCAGCTAACCAAGCTGCCCAGCTAGAGCTAAGAAACAAGCAATTGAGGGACTATGTCGTACCTAAGAACTATGAAGACAATCATCCAGTTCGGCCACCGATCATTAACATACCCAACCTCGAAATCCGAACACAATGGATTCAAATCATGCATGGCATCTCATTCTCTGGTGGATCTGGAGATGATTGCATGGATCACTTGAAGAGATTCAAGGCACTTTTTCGACTTGTCCCACAAGATGGAGTTGCCTTTGACGCAATAATGTTACATCTTTTCCATTTCACTCTGTCTGGAAGGGCTCTGAGTTGGTACAATTTTCTTGATAGGGAGCCAATCATCACCACCTGGGCTCCCTTGGAAGAAAAGTTCCTAGAAAAGTTTTTCCCTCCTTCCTTAACTTACGAAATTAGGGGGCAGATCAACCACTTCGCCCAACTTCCTGGAGAATCACTCGCAGAAGCATGGGAAAGATTCAAAGATCTTCTAAGAAAGTGTCCTCATCATGGCATCTCCCAAAATCAATTAATAGAAACGTTCTATAGGGGGGTGAGTGATGACATCAAGCAATTTCTGGATTCCTCATCTGGAGGAAATTTTATGAGGAAGAACTACGAGGATGCTTGGAAAATCATTACACTTGGAGCTGAGAACCAATCCAATTGGGGATGATCATCCGGCAAGGGAGTCCTCAAAGTTTATAAAGCTGAGGAATCGATGGAAATGAAGGCTATTACTGAAGCTTTAAAGACTATAGCTCACAAACAGTAGGCTCTTGAAACTTCATTTGGAGAATATGATAAGAAGAAAAAACCCCAAGTCCACAGGTTAAAGCTTCTACAGGGACTTGTGAATCCTGTCACGCATACGATCACCCTACTCTATCATGTGGTCTGCTTTACAATGTGATGATGGATATGCAACCACCACAACAGCAATACGAACCAATCATCGAACACCCTGAAGATCAGATGCCCAAATAAGTTAATTCCATTCATTCCATACCGGGACATGTTTACTATTATCCAAATCAACCAAGAAACCACCCCAGTTTTCAATATGGGAACCCTACAGGGACTACTAACCCGCAACATCAAACACAAGGCGGATCCTCCAATAGGTTGCCACCTGGATTCCAAAGTAACTTTAACCAAAATCAAGGGAACCTCAGAAACAAATTCCCAAGATCCAACTACCCTAGAAATCCCTCCACCTACTATCAATATACCCATCCTCCTCTTCACCAGCAATTGCACCCTCAGTTGCAGCAACTGCATCACCCTCAGTTAGCACCACCTCCGCAACAACCACATCAAGGTCAACAACAACTCACTCAGAAAAATGCCCCCTCCCAGCCAACAGACGAGATGACTATGATCAGGCAGATGCTACAGTCGCAACAAACCATGCTTGCCAATCAGCAAGCTCAGCAGAAGGCGGTGGAGGCCCAACTAGCACAAATTGCTGCCCAACTGAAGCCACCAGTAGGCACTTTTGCAGGACAACCTGATTCAAACCCTAGACACGACCAAAATAGACCAGAGAAATTGAATGTCGTCACTACAATATCTAGTCGTACCCTTCACAAAATTACGAGAATCGCTCATGATGATGATGATACACTTGTCTTTACTCCAAATGCAAGCCTGAACCTAGGAACTGAGAAGTCCGCAGAGATCGTGAAAGGCAAAGAAAAAGAACAAGCTTCCAAAGAGCTAGAAATTCCGCAGTATAAACCTAGGATACCATATCTGGGAAGATTGAGAGAGACTAAAATAGACACTAGGTTCCAAAGATTTAAGGAGGCGATGAAGAAACTTTATATCGATATCCCACTCCTCGATGCTCTCTCTAAAGTACCAGCTTGGGCTAAATATGTAAAAACTCTGCTATCAAGGAAATACATTACTGAAGAACAAGTGACAGTCAAACTGGCTCAGACCACCTCTGATATCATTCTCAATAAGATGCCTAAGAAAAAGAAGGACCCTGGTTCTTTCGGTATTCAATGTTGTATTGGAAATGCTTCGAGCAAAAAGGGATTAACTGACCTAGTGTCTAGCATATCTATTATGCCCTACTCCATGTGTAAAAGATTGGGCTTTACTGATCTACTACCCACAACGATGACTATCTAGTTAGCTTATTCCACTATCATTGAACCTCTAGGAATTATTGAAGACATTCCAGTCAGGATAGGCAAGAATTCTTATGTCCCATGTGATTTTGTCATAATGGACATTAAGGAAGATTTAAGATACCCAATAATCTTCGGCAGACCTTTCCTTGCCACAGCCAGGGCACTTATTGATGTTGAAGTTGGCACGATCATTCTAAGACTGGGGAAAGAAGCAATTCAGTTCCGGGTCCTCAACAATATGAAAGGCCCCAACATTCAAGAGGAATTCTTTCTCTTAGATGCAATACATCAAATGTCCCAATTGGAAATTTTTGAACCATCTGATGAGTTAGAAAATGTCCTAATAAATCCAGAAGTCGAATTCTCAGCCAATGAATTAGTTCAACAATGCTTGCAACATCTAGAGAAAGTTGAAGATGCACCAACAACCACTTTTGAGGGGCTCAAATCGGTCACTATTCTAGAAACATCGGAAGTACCTAAGGCTCCCGAGATGAAAACCCTACCAATAGGACTTAAGCACGTCTTTTTGGATGAAGAAAAGCTATATCCAGTAATCATCAGTTCCACTCTAACGAAAGACCAGGAAGAACGACTTCTCGTCAAATTAAAGAAACATAAGAAAGCCATTGGGTACAAAATAACTTACCTGACAGGTATAAACCCAGCCTTATGCATGTATAGACTGCCCATGGTCGAAGAATTCAAGCCTTCAAGAGAGCACCAGAGAAAGCTAAACCCCAATCTTAAAGAGGTGGTTCGCCTTGAAGTCCTCAAACTGCTGAAAGCCGGCATTATTTACCCAATTTCAGATTCCCAATGGGTCAGCCCTATCCAACTGGTCCCCAAAAAGGGAGGAACCACTATCGTTCTAAATGACAAAAATGAGCTAGTGCCTACAAGGACTGTGATGGGTGGAGGATGTGTATCGACTACAGGAAATTAAACAAATCAACGCAAAAAGATCACTACCCTCTGCCTTTTCTTGACGAAGTCCTTGAACGCCTAGCCCATCAAAAGTTCTTCTGTTATCTAGATGGTTATTCCGGGTTCTACCAAATCCCTATACACCTGGAAGACCAAGAGAAAACTACTTTTACTTGTCCCTTTGGAACCTATGCTTTCAGAAGAATGTCATTCGGGTTGTGCAACGCACCTGCTACTTTCCAAAGGTGCATGTCTGCTATTTTTACAGGATTAACAGAATCTATAATGGAGATATTCATGGATGATTTTTCAGTTTACGGAGATTCCTTCGATAACTGTCTACTCAACCTTAGACAAGTCTTACAACGATGCGAGGAAACAAACCTCATCCTAAATTGGGAAAAATGCCATTTTATGGTAACTGAAGGTGTCGTCCTCGGACATAGAGTGAGTGATAGAGGGATTGAGGTGGACAAGGAAAAAATTGATGTTATCTCTAAATTGTTGTTGCCAAAAGACGTAAAAGGAGTACGAGCATTATTGGGTCAAGTTGGGTTTTATAGAAGATTTATTAAAGATTTCTCAAAAATAGCAAAACCCATGACCCAACTTCTGACCAAGGACACTGAGTTTAATTTTAACCAAGAATGCTTACAAAGTTTCATAACTCTGAAAAATGCTTTAATCTCTGCACCCATACTAAGGGCCCTGGATTGGTCACAACCTTTTGAAATCATGTGTGACGCCAGCGATTATGCCATAGGGGACGTGTTAGGGCAGAGAATTGACAAGAAACCTTTGTAATATACTACGCGTCTAAAATGCTCGATGAAGCGTAGAAGAACTACACCACTACAGAAAAGGAGTTCTTAGCTGTCATATATGCGTTCGAGAAATTCCGCTCCTACCTGATTGGAGCAAAGGTCATCGTCAACACTGAGCACTTTGTCATACGATATCTAATTCAGAAGCAAGACGCAAAACCCAGACTTATCCATTGGGTGTTGATGCTTCAGGAATTTGATTTGGAAATCAAAGACAAAAGAGGAGTGGAAAACGTCATCGCCGATCATCTCAGACGTATTGAAGTCGAGGATGATGATAAAGCACCTATCAGAGACTCCCTCCCCAATGACCAGCTAATGAAAATTACTACAGGATTCCCCTGGTATGTTGACATAGTAAATTATCTGGCTACGGGAATCATTCACCCTTCTGCCTCTTACCATGATAAAAAAAGATCTCCACGATATCAAGCAATACTATTGGGACGAACCTTATCTCTTTCGACTATGTGTAGACAGACTTTTCCGCCGCTGCCTACCTGAAGAAGAGATTACTCATGTCCTAGAACATTGTCATTCCGGCCCCACTGGAGGACATACGAGTTTGAAAAAGACCGCCATGAAAGTCCTACAATCGGGTTTCTTTTGGCCAACAATAGCAAAAGATTCCCATGATTTTGTAAAATCATGCAACAAATGTCAACTTTATGGAGGCATATCTAAAAGGAATGAAATGCCCCTCACTATGTGGCAAGAGATCGAACTTTTCGACGTGTGGGGGATAGACTACATGGGTCCCTTTCCTTCTTCATATGGTTTCTCCTACATACTGGTTGCAGTGGATTATGTCTCGAAATGGGTACAAGTTATACCCACAATTTCCAATGATTCCAAACCAGTCATTAAGATGTTTAAAGATATCATTTTTCCCAGATTCAGAGTCCCCCGAACTGTCATATCCGATGGAGGGACCCATTTTCTGGAATGAAACTTTGAATCCCTCTTAAAGAAATACGGAGTCAACCATAAAGTTTCCATGCCTTACCATCCACAAACCAGTGGTCAGGTTGAAGTTTCAAATAGACAACTGAAGGCAATCTTAGAAAAAACAGTCAATAGACACCGTACTGACTGGTCCACCAAGCTTCCTGATGCCCTTTGGGCTTACTGAACAGCTTATAAAACACTAATTGGAACAACCTCGTTCTGTTTTGTATACGGGAAATCATGTCATCTTCCAGTGGAACTAGAACATAAGGCTTGGTGGGCCATTAAACAACTGAATTTTGATTTTAAAAGCACCAGAGAAAATAGACAACTCCAACTACAAGAACTAGAGGAGCTCCGAATGACCGCTTATCAAAGTGCTTGGATTTACAAAGAACAAACCAAGATGTGGCACGACGGTCATCTAAAAAGAAAAGACATCGCCATTGGAGATAAAGTCCTTTTCAACTCCAGGCTCAAAATGTTCCCCAAAAAACTCCGCACAAAGTGGTTAGGGCCTTTCACCATCAAACATATATACCCGACTGGAGCCATCATAATTGTTGACGACAATGGAGGAGAAAGGATAGTCAATGGCCATCAATTGAAAAAATACTATACTCCAACAGACAAAATTCTGAGATAGACTACTGAGATCAGAGACCCCACAACATCACCATAACAAAATCAAAACCTCGTCGAGCCAGTGATGTAAAACCCAGGCGCTACTTGGGAGGCAACCCAAGATCTAAGTATCACCATTTATCTTTTTTTCTATTTCCTTTATTTATTTTATTTTATGATTATCATATTTAATCTGAAAATATAAAAGTTCACATAAACAACCAAAACAAACATAAAAATATAAAAATCAAAAACCTAAATCTTCTCAAACAGTCCTGAAACCTTTTGGAGCCAAACGATCTTCAAACCGTTTGGAGACAAACAGCCTGAAACCGTTTGGAGCCAAACGGTCTTCAAAACCGTTTGGATCCAAACGGTCCTGAAACCATTTGAGGCAAACGGTCTTCAAATCATTTGGAGCCAAACGGTCTTCAAACTGTTTGACCTCGGGAATTTGTAAGGTCAACCCCCGAATCCTATAAATATAACCCTACCCCCTCTCCTTCTTCTTTCTTTCGACTCCCAAGTTTTCTAAAACCCTCACTCGCACGGTTTCATCTCTCCTGCTCCTGTTCCCGTACAGCCCACAACGCAGGTTCTCTCTGCCACCGTCATTCCCATTTCCATGTGTCTTCACGGTGACCGCACCTCAGTTACCGCCGCTCTTCGCATCACCGTCATCATCTTCATCCGCAGCTGCAAGGTAGACCAGCATGCCACATCATCGGCGCTTCCATCTTCTACCACCTCCATTTTCAACCATCGTCGATGTTTACATCACCAACGCGGCCCCTTTCCCATCGCCGCCATCATCTGTACCGACGTCGTTGTCTCTATCACCGCCGATTTCGCTTCTCCACCATCCTCTGCGCCCCCGGCGTTCTACCTTCCAAACGGTCTTGAAACCGTTTGAGCCAAACAGTCTTGAAACCGTTTGGAGCCAAACGGTCTCAAAATCGTTTGAGCCAAACGGTCTTGAAACTGTTTGGAGCCAAACGGTCTTGAAACTGTTTGGAGCCAAACAGTCTTGAAACCTGAAACTGTTTGGAGCCAAACGGTCATGAAACCGTTTGGAGCCAAACGGTCCTGAGACCGTTTGATTTTTTTGAATTCCGCTAAAACCTAAAACCCAAACAAAAACATTAACACATGCACACCACATTTTTAATAAATTTGTTATCATTGCAAATCCAAAACATTCTAACACATGATTTTCTGTAAAATTTCAGATATGACCGGAACTGCTAACAACCCCTTCTGGATAACAGAGGAACTAATAGAGGATCGAGCCAGACTCCAAAAGATTATAGATAACTACACTGAGACTGGAAAGGCCCCACCAAAGGTCAACATCACAGCGGTCATGTGTGAAATTGACCGCATCAACAAATGTCTAGCTGAGGAATCTGAAGAAGAAGTTTCTTCTGTGATGAAGGCTCTGAATACGAGCCACATTCCGAGGAAAATCCCCAGTTGAAAAGTCCAAGGGGAAATGAAAGGTCCAAGAAGCTGCGACTGAACAACCCCCAAAAAAGCAGGCAAGAAAATAGGTCTGCCCCGCCACTGCTAGGGAACAAACCCTAGCAGGCCATATCCCATCAACCACTACCACTCCTGCAACCACCACTACCCCTGTCTTCTCAATACTCACCACCACCGCACCACCACCAGTAAACCTTTGCATCCACACTCTCCCCTCCACCGACAAAATATTGAAACCAACAAAGTACATCTGCTCAAGCGTACTACCCAAGATGGGGATCTACGACAGAATCCTCACCATGCTAGACAACGCTAATCTCTCCAGACTGTGCTTTGTCCCCGAAATTTCATATGTTGAACCCACTACAGAATTTCTTACACATCTCACCAAAGAAGCGGTGGACATTATGCACAGAACAAGGGATGGAGGTGACCGCAGGCTGGTCACCAAACTTTTTGGAAACAACATTGTTATAATAGAAAATCTTCTGAATGAAATTTTCATAGACAACCCGGAACAGCTCAAAAAGGCCAAAGCTGTTGGCACAGAAAACTCCCAATTCAATAGAAACAGCTTCTGGAAAACCCTAACATGGATCCCAGCTTATGAGGCAAAGACCTACAAAGCCTCCAATATTCATTCTGGCTTCGTGCGCATGCTTCACAAAATTATGACCAGTGCGTTGTTCCCCATAACAGAGGGAGGAAATGTTATCACGATCGCCTTTTTCTTCTATGGTCCATTTTGCACAGAAAGCCGGTCAACATCGGACGACACATGATACAAAAATTCTCAGCCTACGCCATAGGAAAAGAAATCTGCATGGGTGGGCACATAACTTCCATCATCAAATATCTCAAGATGGACAGATTACTCACTCGATGCACGCAGATCAAGGGCGACATCCTTACCAATAAGAAAACATTGAAGAATTCCTACATTATCAAGGAAAAGGATGTGAAATTACACTATATTTTCTTCCCTACAGTACGATCTTCCAGAACTCTGCTACCGCTTCTGGAGCTAGCGGATTATGACAAAGAAAAGCTCCTCTTCACAGATGGTAGTTTTCCGTGTCCTCCTTGCCAACTCTATCGAAATCTACAGAAGCTCCAAAAGACAGCAACCAGTACTTAACGCTTCACCTGTTCTGGCCATGAGTCTTTTATATAAAGACTTACAAAATAAATCTATCAAGCAGTTGCAAAGGGGTATTTCCAGAAAGGCACGTTATATCATTGTGCCCTTTCAAGTCTCAGGTCACTGGCTGTTACTGATAGTGGACACCGCGGCTCGAGACGCCAAGGTGTACAACTTTTGTGCCACTGAACTACGAGCCGGAATAATTAATTTCACTGGAACAGAAGTCGGGGAGGCCAGATGCATCCCTTTCCGGCTCCTGAAATTGATTTGGGCTGCTTGCCCATCCCACCACAATGGTTGGAACCGACCATGGTTCCAAATCATAAATCCCCATGCCCAAACTCAAGAGGGATCTAAGGATTGTGCTTTCTACGTTATACGTCATATTCAAGGGCTCAATCAGCAAATCCCTTTCACTGATCTGGCCACAGAGGATTTTCATTCTCTGTGAGGTTGTTACACCATGGAGCTAATATGTGATAGACGGTTCTTCAAGGACCCAACTATGACACCCAACGACGTTCCTCGCTATCTCTTTTCGGCCATCCAACGTCCTCCAAAATAGCCATTCAGGCAAACAATAGAGGAGTTGGAGAAACAACAGCCCGCCAAGGTTCCCAAGAAGAAGAAATGGGACCCTTACTCTTTCGATCTGGCAGATGATGAAGGGATTACTGAGTTGCTAACCGGGGGGACCATCAACAGATCACCTTCACAAATGGTCCCCCTGTCTTCCATTTCACCAACATTCCCCAATTTTGACCTCAGCGCTTGTAAAAGCCTCTCAGACAATGAACTTCGCCTCATCATGTCAAGGCTTTATGTTGAGAAAGATGACCTCGTTGTCATGTTCGGTGACATTCTGGTCATGGCAGACATGCTACGAGAAACTGTACAGACAAAAGGGTCTCTATCCATAAGTTTGATGGCCGCCTATCAATTTCTTCTCGGACGGAATCACCCTACAACCTATATGGAATCCGCGTATATGAAGCACGATCTCTTAAAGCTAAAGAACTTTGGAACAACTGAGGCACTCATCTCCTTCCTACAACGTATGACTCCGAAGTTTATCATGCTCCCTTTCCTTCATTTAGAACACTGGATGTTGTTGGCAACAAATCTTCATGACGGAAAAACAATCATATACAACAGTTCTGACAGCCAGTACAATCTAGAACAACAACAATATACTACAACACCAAGAACACCTACGGAGGAGGTGGCGAAGGAGTGTGCTGACCAACTGCACGACCTTCTCAGCACGCACACATGGGCATACGGTAAAGAACACTTTCATCGACCTGCCTTCAGCCACAAATGTCCCCAGCAACTTCGTGAGTCCAACGACTGTGGTTTCCACGTCCTCTACTGGATATACCCCATCATGGTAGATGTGTCGTGCCCAGTAGTAAAACCCTAAGGTATCTAAATATATGAAAGGCTGATAAAGGACTCGCCCGGTCGGCACATTCAGTTGCCCTCACGAAGGCATATGTATCGTGCCCGGTAGTGAGATCCTAAAAGCATAGACAACCCCTCCTCCCTTTGAAGGGGGAGTTACACATCAAGCCTTTAGCCAACCCTCATACCCACTCTAGCTTCCGGTAGGATTTTCAGAGAAGTATAAAACTGATTAGAGTCAACGACATGTACAGAATAAAAAGTGGTCCCAATGCAGGCTACGAGATACATAAGAAGCCTGAGACCCAAGCAACTCTCAATACCTGAAAGAGTTAAGGCAAGCAAAAATCTCCGATACAATCTTAAGAGATCTCGAGTTTAGAATTGAAGCAAGAGTATGGAAATCTTAACTGAATAAAATCACCTCGCCATTACATGCCTCATCTCTATCTAACTTGAGGACAAGCTAGACTCTAAGTTAGGGGGGTGATAACCTCCAATTTTGTGATGTTATCTTAGTAATTCTCTTCAGTTTTCCACACTCTTTCTCAGATAAATTAGACAGAATCCTTAACTTTCTTCTCGTATTGCAAATATACTGTTAGATTAACCTTTCTCCTTTTTACTTATAGAAAAAGACACAAAAAAATCACAAAAGCCTCACATGGTCCCAAGACCGCATGAAGCCAACCGGTCCTGAGACAGCATGGAGTCACACGGTCCCAAGACCGCATGAAGCCAACCAGTCCCGAGACTGCATGGCGTCACACGGTCCCAAGACCGCATGAAGCCAACCGGTCCTAAGACCGCATGGAGTCACACGGTCCCAAGACCGCATGAAGCGAACCGGTCCCGAGACCGCATGGAGTCACACGGTCCCAAGACCGCATGAAGCCAACCGGTCTCAAGACCGTATGAAGCCAAACGGTCTCAGAGTCCAAACGGTCTCAGGGTCCAAACGGTCACAGAGTCCAAACGGTCTCAGAGTCCAAACGGTCTCAGGGTCCAAACGGTCTTCAAGACCGTTTGGACCCAAAACTGACCAAACCATTTGGACTTCACTTAAAGCCTATAAATAAGACCCAAGGGGTCCTCCAAAAATCATCAAGTTTCAGATGCCCAGAGGCTGCCTCTACTACTCCAGAGCTATTCCAACCTCCATCCTCCACCCAAAGGCTGCCGGTCTGAGATCCACAGTCCATCCTGAAGCTGCTTCCTCTTTCTTCACCAAAGAAGGTGGGAAGAGGAGACCTCATCATCGAGCAACCTGTGATGTGTGAAGATCTTCATTCTCTCTCCTTCCAAGGGGTTGACTTTCCTCTCTCCTTTTTGGGGATGGCATTCTCTCTCTCTCTCTTATCGCCTGCTTCTTTGTCCTAGCTATGAGCAAGTAGTCTCATTCACTAGGGTGCGGGGAGTAGCCCTGCTACCCATGTTTTCATTTCATGCAATGTAATCCATAGTTTGCAATAGAGATATACTTTCTTTTCAGTTCAACATCAATCGTTTAATGAATGCTTGTTGCTTGATCACCAACTCGTGTTATCTTTTATCTTTTAGTATGAATTGTCTACGTTTGTACTATTAGATTTGAATCTCGATTGAATGTTGGTTCTTGATGCATGTATCCACCATGCATCTGTTTTGGTATCTAGGAGTGTTACTCAAGAAGTGGAGTAAACTCACTTTCATCATTGTACTTTCATACTATGAAATGGAATCAGTTGACATATGAAAGTACAATCTTGATAAGTCGAGGAACACACTTTGTGAAGGGAATGATGTAAAGTAGGTGACCATTTGTTTGGGGATGGCTGGCATTGCAACATTCCCACACTTCTCGTAGTTACTTCTCTGAAAGGAAACTAAATCTACAAAGATACTAATTGTTTAGACTCATTTTGTAGGTTATGTTTTATGTTGCATGTTTTGATCCATGTGTAGTGGTGGCAAAAGCCAATCACATCCTAGTGGCTCTTTATCATTTTTAAAATCCTTAAGTTTACTTTTTTTCTCTACTTTACTTGTACTTAGTTTAAAACAACCAAACCAAACTTTTCGATCTAGATACCAACCGCTAAGAGGTTAAGTGAGATTCTAACGTTTTCATCTTGTTGCTCTCAACAAGACTGTTGTCCTGTGGATTCGACCCTTAACTGTACTACGATAAGACTTCCACGTATCCTAGCATATGTGGGTGGAGTTCTCAATCTAGTATAAGCAAGGCTAAACCTAAATATTTACTATTTTTAGGATTTTTAGTGGTGCGCGCAATTCCACATGAGTGGAAGCTCCATCGCATGGTCATCAAAGCAGTGGCCCCTACACTATCTACAATGTTAACTTGTTTTTCAATCATACAAGACCATGATTCAAGCTGGAACAAACATAGAGTCAGCAATTGAAAAGGGAGTGTAGAAGAACACTAGCCTCAATCTTAACCCAGCAATAGCAACCAAATCCAAAATAGGGGTCAAGTCTTCTTCATCAACATTAAATGCAACTTCTATATTATGTTCAACCGCAAGGGATAATCACAGTAAGATTCAACAACATGCTAAACTTGGAAATGGCATAAATGTACCTCCTCCTCCTATTCAATAATCACCAATTGATCTACTTGTTCCATAACCACAAGGATATAATGCTCCATCAAGCTATCATCCTTATTTAGGGTTTACACCCTATGCCTATTCCCTTAGACATCTTCCAACTTTCCAACAAATGAGTCAACAACATACGATGACACAACCTACAATCCCTCAACAAACTCAACATGTGAGTTCATCTATTCTAATCCAATCTCAAAATATTGAAAAGTCTGCTCTAAGTCCCCTGACCTCATTAGGTTGTGCCTATACTGATATATTCTCAAGGATAGAAGATATTATAAAATTCCTCACACAAGGACCACCTCTGAATCCCCTTCTGAAAAATTACAATGGAACATGTTATTGTCAGTTTCATCAGTCTCATGGTCACCTTATTAACATATGACAGGCATTCATGCAAGCAGTACAAGATCTGATAGAAAATGACACTCTTGAAGTCACAAACAAACAAGATCCAGTGACAACAGTAGCAATCATCTTGGAAGAAATTATATAACCAAAACCAATCACTATAATGGTGACACCACTTGTTAATTGGAAGATACAAGAGCATCCATACCTATGAGCAAATGATGTTTATTCCATATCTTCAAATTGCTCACTCTTTCTATCTCCAAGTTTTCCTGATCTTGATTCATCTGATGCAATGTTGAATTAGGTGTGGATGCACTTACTTTTCTTATCGAACATATACAGAAACAATTAAAAATTCTACACACAGGGAGACAGAAAAATGAGACTCATATTGAAGATTCGCATGAATCGTTCTTATCAAGCCATCTAGAAGGTACTTCTAACCAATGTCCAACAATGTCACATAACCAACCTCATCAAAGACAATGGAGACCAAAGCGTAAGAAGTTGAATCCACATTTAGAAATAATCATACTCCCTTAGAGTGATTTGCTTCTTGAGTTGTGGGAACATCTAAATTATCCAGACATAAAGACAACACCAAAAAGACATTCTAAAAATCATGATCAACATAAGTTTTACTTCTTTCATTATGCCTTCAGACATGACACAATGATTGTAAAGTACTGTGAAAGGAGTCATTTGATTTCAAAAGAACAACCCTTGCACATATAATAGGGTTGAACAATTCCTCTAATCTTGTCGTCCCACTTTTTTTTGTGTGCTCAAAGTTCCAGGCAGAAAAGCCATGTCAGCAACTCCCCCAGTCAAACAAACCATCAAGATTCCTAGATTTCCAAAGTTGTATAGTTCAGTGAATCTGTCTACATCACATATTCATGTGCGCCCAATGCAATCACGTCCATTCACACCACATCATGTTTTGATAGGATCCGCACCTAGTGGACCTTGCAATATACCTTGAATTCAAATACCTAGATTGAATAATGCGCATAAAATTATGGATGCAACTTCTCCTTCCTCCAATTGGGTTAATGAAGATATTCCAACTGTAGTATTTTGCGTTGACAATGCTAAGGATTTTCTTCACAATCACACTTCATATATGATCAACAAAGTAAAACAAAAGTTACTATTTACATGGTAAAATATACTACTTTAGATGACACAACAATAGATGAAGCAATCTCTACAACAATGATTGAGATCCTTGTCAAACTAATCAAGAAACAAGGCATATTCAAGTTAAGAAAAGTACCACCCACATTGGAACTCCTTTGCTCACACATCACTAAACAAGGTCTCATTCTTGCCCCTTCACTAAATAGTGAGATAAGTAAGCCTACAACCTTATTTGACTTACTTGAACATATGAAGAAAACTTGTGTTGATATATCTATTTGGGACTTAATCCAAAGTTTTAGAAGGTGCATTTGTTCCAAAGGTCATTGACCCAGAGTATCTAGCTAATACATAGCTTTGATCACTAAATTGAGATTTATAACATTCTTAGATGATGAAACTTTAAATGAGATAGATACCAATCATGCATTATACATCACTGTACAACACGAGGATAAGAAAATGTTGT
Source organism: Alisma plantago-aquatica (assembly GCA_963693085.1). Classification (NCBI taxonomy): domain Eukaryota; kingdom Viridiplantae; phylum Streptophyta; class Magnoliopsida; order Alismatales; family Alismataceae; genus Alisma; species Alisma plantago-aquatica. The sequence goes on along the minus strand of OY856413.1, from coordinate 935,792,234 downwards.
TAGTATTCATTGATAATGGGAGTAGGACTCAATGTTTTCCCCCTTAAAACAATTGTCACATTGGGAATTGAATCTAGCAACATACAGTCAACATCGAAAAAGGTTGTGACATTTGATGGATCTCCAAAAGAAGTCATGGGTGAAATTACTTTGACTATTCAGGTGGGCCCTAGGATGTGCAATGGAACTTTCATCAAAATGGAAATAAATGCATCTTTGAATTTTTTCTGGGGAAGACCATGGATATACAAGAGTAAAGTCATACCATCTACATTGTATCAATGTCTCAAATTTAGACATAGTCATTGTTCAAGGAGGTTCCATACCAGAAACAATAGTGACTAAGGAAACTAAAGATGCAAACCAACAGTTTCATACATGCACTATGGATATCACCAACTATATCCCTGAGAAAATTCAATTTTTTTGCTCAAATACTTCATGATCAACATGTGTATATTAAGTTCCTAGACAGAATGGGAATCCATCTCATACATGGACTTGGGCATCATCGATAAGGAATTTCAAATTATATCTTTATTCCAACAAATTGTGATCAAAGGGGACTCAGTTACCATAGCCCCAATGGACCAAAGGGTAATCACATGACACAAGGGATCCTTTATTGGTACCATGTTGTTATATGGCCAACCAAAGAATATTTGAATAGACAAAAGCAATGGAAGCCATAGAGTTTCTCAAAGATGTGTTTTGAATTTCATAACAAGAAGGAATATATTCAGTATAGGCTCAAAATCAGCAAACCTACCAGGAACATTTCAACCATGTCTCACTAGACATATAGAGATTCCATAAAGTTGAGTAATTCTCCAGATTACACATCAAGTGATGACGAAGACACCACATATGAAATTGGAGTGATAATGCTTTCCTTGAGTAAAGACACATCTTCATTAAACTAGACAATCTAACCATTCTATCCAAATGAGGTACTCACTAATTACATGTATGAGATAAGGGCATTTCTTAAGTCAGACAGGTCCTTGTCAAAAATCAGTTAGTAATTGATGAGGAGATACCATCATGTCTCTATCGAAAATATCTTATATGGTTCTCAAAAGTAAATGCCTTACAAGTAGAATAAAAGGAATCATCAAGCCCAACACCATCAAGTTGGCACCATTCCATCGTAGACGACAACGAATGAGTACTTTTGTTAAAGAAGTGGCCAAATTACTTATAGATTCATCTCATAATTATGTAGACATTTGAATACCTGAATATATGATAAAGGTATATCAGCCATTCCACATTATAGATATAACATAATTAGTATATTTTGGTGTTGAGCCCATAATATGTCAAGTAAAGATTGGAGCAACATTGTCCTCTTTTGTCAAACTCATATTGACATATCTTCTCTGCATATACATTGATGTTTTTGCTTGGAGATATGTTGACATGCTAGGTCTCAATGAATTCATTGCAGTCCATTGTCTTCCTTCAATACATGGTATGTGCCATATTAAATAGAAAGCCCAATGTGTTTAGCCAAAATGGGGACTCAAAATTGGAGATGAGGTGCAAAAATAGTATGATGCTAGTTTTATATGCTCTATATCATATCCAATGTGGTTAGCTATCGTCACACCAGTTCCAAAGAAAGATGGATGTGTTCGGATGTTGGTTGATTATAGAGACTTGAATAAATAAAGTCCCAAGGATGATTTCCCACTTCCTCATGTTGATGTTTTAGTTGATAATATAGTAGGGCATGGTCTTCTTAGCTTCATGAATGGATTCTTAAGATATAATCATATTAAAATGGCACCTTGCGACATGGAAAAGACAACATTTTCCATAGAATACGGAGTCTTCTGTTATCGAGTTATGCCATTTTGTTTGAAAAATGTAAGCACTACATATCAACGTGTTATGGTAGATTTATTTCATGACCTCATGCATCAGGAAATTGAAGCATATGTTATTCACATGATTTTTAAGTCAAAGAAGGTATATGAACATGTAGATTACTTAAAAAATATTTTTTAAAGGCGCAGACAATTTCACCTTCATCTTATCCCAGCAAAGTGTACCTTTGGAGTCACCTCTGGTAATCTGTGAGGTTACATGGTCAATCAACGAGGCATCAAAGTGGATCTAAGGAAAGCTCGGGCCATTATTGATCTACCTTCTCTCGAAATATAAAAACAAATGTGTGGTTTACTTTGAAGGCTTCAATACCTTATTTGATTTATTATGATGCTTACACTAGTATGTGAACCTATTTTTAAACTCCTAAAGAAGAACTCAAACATGGGGTGGAATGAGCGGTGTCAAGTTGCGTTCAACAAGATCAATGCATACTTATCCAATCCACCAATGCTCAAGTTTCCATGATACCCCTTGATGATGTGTTTATCTATATTTGAAGGGTCTCTGGAAGGAGTATTAACTGAGAAGGTCGAAACTGGCAAACATGCAATATATTATATGTCAAAAAAAAAATTCATATACTGAAAGTAAGTACACCATGGTGGAAAAGCATTGTCTATCCTTGGTTTATGCCACTCGAAAGTTGTGCCATTACTTCATGGCATATCCCGTACAAGCGATCCCTTAAGATATTTATGTAATTTCCCGTCATTAATAGGTCATTGTAACAAATGGAAGGTATAACTATCAGAATTTGATATTACTTATGTACCAATGAAGGTCATAAAATCACAAGCTCTTGCTGATCAATTATCTAAGAACCTGAATAAACATATAGACAAATGGGATTTTGTTTTCCATATGAAGATATTAACATGGTTGAAGCTTCTACAATTAATGATCATAATAATCTAGACACAGAATTTGACATTACTTATGTACCAATGAAGGTCATAAAGTCACAAGCTCTTGCTAATCAATTATCTAAGAACCTAAATTAACATATAAATGAATGGGATTTTGTTGTCCATATGAAGATATTAACATGGTTGAAGCTTCTACAATAAATGATCATAATAATCTAGACACTTAAATTATTTTTTTTTATAGAGAAGCCAATCAACATGGAAGGAGAATCAGAGTCCCTGTCATTGATCCTAAAGATGAACATATACATGTTGCTCGACAATTGGAGTTTGATACTACAAACAATGTGACAGAATACGAAGCTTGTATTCTAGGAATACAAGTTGCAAAGTATATGGGAGCTCATTACCTTCATGTCATTGGTGATTCTCTACTCATAGTTTCTCAAATAAATTGTGAATGGAAGACTAAGCAAGAATGTCTCATCCTTATCATGAATATCTCACTGCCCTAACTAAGGATTTTGAAGAAGTCAAGTTCAATCATTTAAAGCAACAAAGAAACACTTATATTGATGCACTTACTATACTTGCCTCATGGGTGAAAATTCAAGGCCCAAAAAATTTCTCTATTGAAGTAAAGACATTAGCCAAACCAGCATATTGCATGCAGATGGAGAAAATAGATCTAAGTGATGGACACCCCTGGTTTTATGATATCAAAAGATTCTTAGAAGGGAAAACCTTCCCTGAATGATCTTACAAAATTTATCAGCGGAAAAATAGGTATATGGCTTCCCAATACACGCTAGGAGATAGAAAACTCTTATAATCAAATTCTACTTTTATGTTTGACCCAAAAAGAAGCAGAGGACGTCATCACAAAGGTTCATGTAGGTATTTGTGGTACCCACATGGGAGGAGTGATGTAGAAGTTGTTAGGCTATTTTTGCAACACAATGGAAGCTGATTGTTCTCAATATTTTCATAATTGTCAAATATGCCAACTTCACGCTAACCATATTCATTTTCCACCTAATAACCTTTACAACATGGCCATGCCTTAGAAATTTTCTATTTGAGGAACAGATATGATTAGTAAAATCCATCCTAAATCCACTAATGGTCATTTCTTCATCTTGATAGCACTTGATTATTTCACTAAATGGGTGGATGCCATATATATATATATATATATATATATATATATATATATATATATATATATATCAGTAGATTCATCCTCTTAGGTTATCAAATTCCTCAAGAATAACATTATCACTCTTTACTAGATTCCTAGTAAAATAATATTGGACAATAGAACCAACTTTGTTTTCGCAACTATACCAGAATATTGGATTCATTTGGAATCAAGAATCATTGCACATTGATGCAATCCTATTTTAGGGCTCCATCTTGTGCCATTTTTGTACTTTATTCACATCTAAACATAGTAGAATGCAAGTTAAATCCATCAATATGAGTATTACTATCAAATGCACTTATGGACGTTCTTTGCATTATTTTCAAGTACTTGGACCATGCTTTGGATGGATGAGAGAGAAGGAAAGAGTTCTAGGGTTCCTCTACTCATGGAGGGGTCCAAAGAAGGCCCCAAATTGCCCTCAACCTATCCATAATGGCCAAGATTCAACATAAAGCAAAGAAGTCCATTGATGATGAAGATTGAAATTCATTTATCATTGAAGACCCCAACACGGCGGTGAGCATCCACCACGATCGTGTGAATTTTTGTGAAGAATCAATAGGGAAGTCAGAGATTTTGCACCAAACACACCACGGCCATGGCACATTGAAGAAACCACAGCTGTGGCCATCATCACGGTTGTGGCTAGTAGAAGACATCACGGTCGTGGCCTCCCGCAATGGCCGTTGGAATTATGCACAAGGTTCCCCAAAATGAATAGGGTAGCGGCCCATTTTGTACTTGGATGACCACAGTCGTGGCCACTCACCGTGGCCATGGCCCTTGAAGACCGCCTCACCCGTGGCACTCCCCACGCTCAGGAATTCCCCCTCTAATATGACTGTGGTACCTCAACACGGCCGTGGTGCCCCTTACCCAGCACAACCGTGGCACCCCGCCATAGTTGTGGCCACCACATATACTTAGTCTTTTCATTCCGTTTCACACCTTGGTCATGTCCACACCCCTATGACCGTTCCATGCCACCCCTACCACGGTCGTGGCACATCAACACGGACCAACTAACCCTACCCATTTTTACACTATTGTTCCTATTTTACTACTACTTACCCTAGTACTTCCCCACCACCTATATATACATAGGTGAGGGATGGGGTATGAAGGTTAGACCCCCAGCTATCAATACTCCCCTCTACCCACTCCTTGAACATTCATTATACTTTCCTTGCATTTATGCTCTCCACCAACCATTTCCACCTTGGAAACCTAGATTTCCAGATTTTCTTCCATAATCCCCCATATTCTCATGCACATCTGCACCATTGGAGGAGATAGGTCGTCCCCAAGCTCCTAGGAGGTGAAGAAGGAAGATCTAATTCAAGCTTCATGGAGTTCTATCCCCTTCTTCCCCTTTCTTTTCTTATTTCTTTGATCATGTCAAGCTAAGCCCCTAGTGGTGGGCTTTTTGGGGTTAAAATGTGATTTTGATACCATTTGGGGGGGGGGGAATAAATTGTAATGAACATGATTTATATCTATGATGATTGTTTCTTGCTTCTATCTCATTTCCTATTTTATTGCATGTGATTTGTGCTTTTAACATGGATTTATTTCTTTGAGATGTTTGATGACCCTCAGCTTCTATGAGGAATTGGAGTGTATGTAGAAATATTAGGAATGGCTCCTAGTTCTATTAGTGGATCCCTAGCTAGCCCCCTTTGTTCCTACATACATATCCCTCCTTCTACAAGTGAGTGTGAAATCTAAGTGTCTAGTGTAAGTGTGATTAGTTCAATTGCCTAGAGCTTTCTAAAGGCTAGATGGCTAGTGGCATGAGGTCAAAAACCCTCATCTTTACTCCCATTTCTACCCTTGGCTCTCAATTGCCCTAATACCACTTACCCTAGAAACCTAGACTTGACAAGTTCTACTAGAATTACACCTAACCCTAGTTCTCCAACTAGTAGTATAGGGTACATTCTAATAGCACTTGCCTTGTTGTTTGGTTTGGTAATCTAGATTGAATTGTGATAATTGAATGCTATGTTAACATCCCCCAACTAATATCAAACCACATTCCCAAATGGCCCACCTACCTAATATCATTGTTTAAAACCCATTTTTCCTTCTTAGCTTATTCATGATGGTCTAGTTTGGTTGCTTTTGTTCAAATTAGTTAATTGCTTAGTCTTGTTTTAGGGTTAATTTAGGTTCTTGCTCTCTCTAGTGGTTAACTTAGCTCTTAGTTGCTAATTGCTCTGCTAGTGTAGTGTAGCTAACCTTTACTCTTGTTTAGATAATTTCTTAATCTAGTTCCTTAGGCGTGCCTGCTTACGATAATTTAGGGCTTGTGATAACTTAGATTTCATATTGCCTTGCTTGTTCACTTTTTAACAATCAAACAACCCCTTTTAAACCCTTCAACCCTAGTCTTCACATTAGGAACGTAGCCAACGCTAACCTAGCTCTAGTGCCCCCTTTGTCCCTGAGGATCAACCCCCACTCTGGCCTATCACCTATAATATAATAGTACCCAGTGCACTTGTGGGTGACCTATTTAGTGTTATGATCGAATCTTATTAGGGTTATTATAAATTTTAAGATATCTCATGTTCCCGAGTTTTCATGGAGTGCACCTAGTTACCTCTTGTTGGCTAGTGTGTGTTCCTATGTCTTGGAGGCACACACATCTCCATACCACCCACGAATAAATGGTATAGCGGACACCATGAATAAAATTCTTTTGAAAATCTTAAAAAAGACAATCCATTCATTTAGAGATTGGCATGAAAAACTTCCACTAGCATTATGGGCTTATCGAACATCAATCCAAACATCAACAGGAGCCACCCCTTATTCTTTAGTTTATGGGTCAAAAGTTGTTCTACCTATTGAGATGGAAATCCCTTCATTAAGAATCATTCAAGAAGCCAATATATTAGAGTTAGACTGGGTATACAATCATATATATTCATGAATCTCATTGAAGAGAACCAACTACTAGCACTTCATCATGCCCAATGCTACTAGGCCAGAATGAATCATGTATTTGCTAAGAAAGTGCGTTCACGACATATTAAAAAAGGTGATCTTGTTCTTCGCATGCTCATCAACCATAATACTTATGGTAAGTTTAATTCAAAGTGGGAATCTTCCTACATTGGTCAAGATATATATATTTTGATAGAGCTCTAAGCCTGTAAGATATGGATGGAGACATACACTTGTGACACGTCAATGCAAGTCAGCTGAAGCTATACTATTACTAACGAGTTCCAATGGAGGTAAATCCATATACAAGAATTTAAAAAACATCATACTCCTAAAAAAATTCAAAAAAACTTCTAAAAAAATAAAAAGTGTCAAATCCATTGGCATCCACAAAAACTTAAAACATACACACACATGTCATGCAAACCCTCTGCCAATGATACATGGAAAATTCAAATCCCTCATAAAGGCACAATCTAAAATTCATAACAAAAGAGCTCTTATTTACGATATAAACATCTTTATGTAGTACCCTTATTCACCAACTTTCCATCTTAAAATAAAAGAATGTGTATACGATTTAGATTGCATATAATTAATTTCCAGGTAGTAATATAGATCAAGGTAGGGACAACAAGATGACTCATGACTCAGTCAAACATTTAATACTGATAAGAAATGATTGTGTTGATCTATTTCTTCATTTTCATTATGAAATATTTATTTAAGTTGAACGCCTTCATCTGGATATGTACACACTACATCCACAAAATTTATCATGGATACTCTACCATTAGGACATGTGAGAAAGGTGGTTATAATTGTGACCAATCAAAATGTCTTGTTGTGATGTTTATACCTTCCTCAATGAATGTAGGTGTCATCCTCCATGGATACCCCTTGTTAGGGAATAGCTTGCTTAAGGAAAACACAATCAATGACTGAATTAATAAACTTGTGCCCCCATCCCAAAGTTTTAGGCATTGATGTCCTGCAGTACCAAAATCGGGTCGAAATAGAAGGGATATGTTCTTGTGATAAATTGATTGAGCTCATTAACTGATTAGACCCGGTATCAAAGACCAGTGAGCAAAAAAGTTTCCATCCTAAGGTCTTGAGCACCAAAGTCCCAAGGTTTATTTATAATCGAACCAAATGGATATGTGCATGTGACAAAGTTCCCATGGTAATAAATTAATCAGACATGATGTCAATGACCAACAAGGTACAAACGTCTGCATCCTAAGGTCTTGAACACTAATATCCCATGGTTCTTTTGCAATTGGACCAAATTGATATGTGTTTGTGACAATTCTCTCTATATGGAAAATATATTTAAAGGAAGAATTTGGTCTTTGTATTTGACATGTCAGGTCATACAGAGCCATGGTGGGGTATCAAGTTTTTCTTATATCCTTAACTAAGTAATCCCCATAGGAAAATCATTTGAGGAATAAATACTTATTAGTAACTTTGAGAGGTTATGGCATTGCTTAAATACACTTCACATGTTGACTAGATTACTATCAATGTTAGGAAAGGGAGTCCTTAATGCGTAGAATGACCATCCACTTCCATTCTATAGACATTTATTTTCCTCCATAAGTTCATCACTTACATATATTTCCATTCATCTAACTAACCAAGTGAACATATTCACAAAAGGAACTAAAATGAAAGTAAACTCTGAAATAATTGGGACTCTGAGCCCTTATGTTCTAGAGAAAAGAATGATCTTGTGTTGTCTTTAAATGTATCAAGATTTGAGGTCTATGTTACTAAATCTAGACATTTATATATATATATATATATATATGGCTCTCTTTAATACTTGCACGGGTAGCTACCCTCCCCCTATTTTGGTTACTTTTTTCAAATTTATTACTTTCAACATGTGGAGGGTTACTTTACCTTGCAAACTGTTACTTTACATGCATGATAGTTCCATTTACAACAGTAGATTTCACAATACAATTACATATATATTTCCTGTGTATTCTGCCCGGTTTTACTTTTTTAGTCATATAGTTACTTTGTTATCAACATAGTTACTTTTTTGTCCTTCCAGTTACTTTTTTTGCCATATAATTACATTCGTGACTGACAGGTAGAGAAATTCCAGGCTACCCGTGCGGGTATTGAATGAACAGCCATATATATATATATATATATATATATAAAGAGAGAGAGAGAGAGAGTCAGGATAGAATACACTCAAGTGTTGATTACATATGTAGACCTTTTTGACAAATCCAAACCATTGATATTCATTTTTATAACAAATATGTGCTATATGCAAAATTTGAGCTCATTTGTATTCTTGTAAGCCACTCTTTTATGATCTACAAGATCTACGCACAAAACTAATTTGAATTGTATCATTTTTGTCGGCTTTAGATGCATGACCTAGAAGTGTCCAAATGAGCTCAAATTTTGTATGTAGTGTGGTCATAATATATTAAAAAGATCAATGGTTTAGATTTTCAAAATAGATGTTGCTTGATGGAAAATGACTTGAGTGTATTCGGTCTCCGCTCACTCGAGTGTATTCTAGATAGACTCTCTATCTATCTATATATATATATATTTATATATATATATATATATATATATATATATATATATATATATTTATATATATATTTATATATATATTTATATATATATATATATATATATATTTATATATATATACAAACAACTCAAAACATGATTTGTAATTATAAATCTAATAAATAAAGAGACTAACATACAATATGAAATCTGCAATCTCATAAAATCAACCACTTCTACCCTAATCAAACAACCTAAAAAAATGGATTGTGATAAAGCTATATCTAGTCATCATCTCCTTCTCCATTGGTTACTTTGTCTATGAAATCCCCATCAGGTTTGCAAGTCACTAGTACGTGCTCAAATGCTTCACGTTGATGTAGATACTCTAGTGTGCAGCTCCAACCAATAGAGAATTCTTCTAGGACCATCATCTTGTGGTTATTCCATATACCTTCTAACATAGCTGACAAATGATGATCACCTTCTTCAACATAATACGACATTTGATCCAGTTGATATGCAACTTGATTTCTCCCATATTGGCGTAAGACGGTAATGAGGAAATATGTGTGACAGCTACCAAAGCTTGAAAGAATAATGAGATTATCAAAACTCGGCATAGCAATACCATACGAGCATGTGTCAATCCCTCACGACATCCATATCCATCTAACAGTCTTATCTTCAAGATTTTTCAATCATACGACCATCTCTCCTCTCATTTGGAAGGGTATATTCAACATATCTCGACTTGTAACATATTTTTTGTTAAGGCTAGTCATCGGGTTACAATTGATGACAAAGGCTCTAGACCCAACCACATCCCAAAGTATAGTTACAACACTTAGAATGGACCCACCATTCATTTAGAATCTTTAGCAGCATCAAGACACCAATAAATCTCACTCAGGATTCAAGCGATAATAGCCTCCCGCTTCTCTATTGCAGCCATCATGGCTACCACATTACCATTAACCTTTCTATTTTGACTCATAAAGAATAGAGTACTGAACAACACTATTAAGAAGGCATGAAAATGACCTTTTCCTCTCTTTGTATTTTGGTAAGGTGTTGCTTTGCCAAAACCACCCCATAAAGTGCTAATTTTTATACAGTGATGCTCTGCATCCATGAATTTTTCTACAACTTTCTTCTTCACATCAAGCAATCGGCTAAGTTCCATATGCCACTATTGTCTATGTGTGATTTGAGGCAATTTATCATTCAGTTTCAATTGGGTGATCAACGCTATGTATTGCAGTGTCAATGTCAAGATCATATTGCAAATTCAAATGTGTTTGCATTCTTATCTCAGAGTTGCACCACAGCTGCCATCCATTCTTGAGATATAGGAAGATAATACTAGATTCATCATGGATTTCTCATTGTTTTAACTAAGCATGTTCATTTTTTTAGTAATATCCATATCAACTATCCATTCATGCACAATTTTAAAATTATCACGACCCTTCTTCAAATATGGAACCTGACAAAGGATTTTCATTGTCATAAACTTTTTCACCTGACTAGCATAGATCGGTTTGGCACAAATTGGTGCATATTAGCTTGACACAGATTGGCACAAACTGATTTGACACAGATTTACACAGACAGGTGCAGACCAGTTTGACATAGATTGGCACAGATGAGTTTGACACATGTCATCCGGCCATAATAGTCCAGGTGGTAAGAGCTCAGTAAGTCCCAATGAAGGACCTAGATTTGAACCTCACCAAAGGCACTTTACGAATGGCAACCCATGTTGATTTAGTGTGATAGGGGGTGAATAGACCACACCCTCTCATGCCTTGAAAGTTTACTATGTCAGGCTCTCCTGAGGTCGGTTCTCTCGATCACCAAAAGAAAAGAGTTTGACACATGTCAATGTGGAGTGACTTCACACAACAGGAGACTTTTTGGCGAACTAACAGATGGTGATGTGATCTGGAGTGTGAAATCCTTTTGCACTTTTGAGTGTGAAACCCTTTCACGGTTTGAAGTGTCAAACCCTTTCACATTCACATATTTTTCACTCTTGATGAAGTGGTGATGGATCTAACCCTAAATTCCCTTATTTATATTTTTTTAAGATTTTTGTTCAATAAAAAATCCTTGTTAATTAAATTATGAATCATTATTGTCAACAAAAAATTAAATGGTGAAAAACCCTTTGTCACTAAAATAAAATAGAAAATTATAAAAAATGGCACAAAACACTTTGGTGCTACAAAAGACATATCTAAAAAAAATAGCGGAAAACCCTTTTGCACTAAAAAAAGGGAAACTGCCTGTGATGTCCCCAGATTTTCTAAAACTTAATCTAATGTGTGACGTCCAAATTGAAACCCTCACCTCAGTGAGAATCCCAATTTAAACATCCCACATAAGGCTAAGAAGAAGAAAATCAAGGGAGTCAGAAGGAAACACAGTAGCACATGTACATGAACAATAATAAAACCATACACACATGTTCACCATTCAACATATAATTACAACATGAATTGTTACAACATTTGATATTACATATTGAACAGCAAACTTATACATATACATGTACTACAACTAAACAACATGATCTTAAGACAACAGGTCCACCTGTACATTAGCTCGTCATACAACCCACATCTATCCTGGATCTTCAAGAGCATAAGCACAACCTAAACCAAAGTTTACATGCGATACACATCAGTACAATATTCAAGAATATTGTACTGAGTACGCCTACGTGTCTTTTATATACCTCTCATCATATCTTGGTAATAAGATAAAACTAATACTTGGCAGTAATAGAAGAATATAAGAAAAGTGTATACTTGTACAAAGATATTCATTAGCAAAAGAGAACACATATATTTTAAGCACATTTCCATCTTATATCTCGTGTGTCTGCCACCAAGTGGCTTTGACATTTTCAGGCCTTATGATCTACCACCAAGTGGTTCGTGATCATTATACAAACATCATATGATCTACCACCAAGTGGTTTGTGATCATTATGCATGCGCTCTACCACCAGGTGGTTTATGAGATATATTATGATGGAACATCTATATTATGTTTGCAGGTGTTCATAGCCATAAATATGGAAATTCCAGCAATATATCATACAAGACAATCATTTCAATCAATACCATATGCCAATTCTTTACTACCATATAACACAAGCATAATGTATAATAAGCCAAGCAATAGGTAATGGCGTACCTTATAAAGAGATATTCCTAATCATATATTCTTGATGTCATCTAAATCCTGGTCAACCCTGATTAAGACAAGATCATATACTGTCATCAAATTCTCATCATCTTACATCTCATGTTAACCCTAATCGTGTTCATTAGGGTTTAGCTTATCTCATTAGGATATTCTCATTGTTACTTGTATTATCTTCTTATAATTAGGTTACTGATCTTATATTCCAGATTAGGATACATAATCTGATTACTTGGTTACATATGATTATGTGCATATGTTAACCCTATGTTACATGTATTAATCATATTAGGGTTTATATCACATTAAGAGCAAACACCATCGTATAAAATGGATTATGAGTATCATACTGATCTCATATTTAAATCTCAGGTTCCAGACACTTATATCAGCTACTCTATAAATTTCACTATTTATTGAGCATTAAAGTATTTTCCACATTCTATTTAGGGTTATTAGCCCTAAATAGCCATATTGAGCGAATTATAAGATTAAGTGTCATAACATGATCATATATAACATCATATGGATTATAAAACACATATCAGAGTTACAAAAGAAATATCATATTTTTAGGCCATCGTTTGATATTTATTATCCATGATCTAAGCCTTACACATATTACATGATATCACTATTATTAAAGCATTAAAAGTCTGATATTATGCTTCCATATTGTTCTACGCATTTTTCTGAACATTTTGGTATATTGCTTGTATTTTTCTGACAACGGAGCTAAATACTAAGAATTATATGTGAACTGAGCATTTACTGAATTATTACCTTTTGTTGCCAATCACGCGCCGCCACGTGGCCTATGAGAGGCACGGCTCCTTATTTGTTTTTGGCTTCTGATTCAGGCCTTGGACCCGGTTCGGAGCGGTTGACTGGGAGTCAGACCAGTTCGCTCCCTTCTCTTCCTCGCCCTCACTCGACGCGAACTCCGTGTTCTTGACGCACGATGCCTGCAACCCGTGTTTCTGGCCTCGTGGGTGACGGCCACCGCCTGCGGCGCCCTTCTCCTGTGTTCTAAGGAACCGTCGTGGCTCTACGACGAGCAGCAGTGGTCATCAGCCTGGTTTAGACTCAGCAGAGCTCCTCTGTGCCGTCCGCCGTAACACTTAAGTCCGCAGGGTGCCCTTCAGCTTCTCCTCCTCCCTTCTCTAGTCCGCTCAGATCTCCTTAACGAGCACCAGAGGTCTGCGCCCATGGTTTACCGGCTGAAAGGGCGCGCCAGTCACCTGTCCGCCATGGTTCACGGATCCTGCAAATTAGGTGTCGTTGTGCTTGAACCCGATGCCTGCGTGCGTTGTTCTCCGCTCGACGGCGTCGACACCGTTGTGTCCATCCTCATGCCATCATCGGTCTTCTCTCTTCCTTCCTTTCTCGGCCAGGATCGCGTGCGTCTTCCTGGGTTCTCAATCCCGCCTGGGTGCCGCCATCTGGGATCGCTCTGTGCGGACACCGCCGGCGTGGCAGCAAGTAACTGCCATCTCGGCAGTACTCTTCACTCGATGCCCCCATCTCCCGGATTTTGGGTGCCGCCGCGTCTTCCTGTGCTCTATGAACAAACCGAGGCTCCTCCAGGCTGCTGCTGCAACTGCGTCTCCTACTCGACGCCGGCCTGCGTGAGGTTGCCGCAGGCACAAAAGTGCCTCAGTTGAACTGCTCAAGTCTCCCGCTTTGATTATGGAGTAGGCAAAGTCATCACCCTCGCAGGGCAACTTATCACTTACCCTCACATGTTGCCCCTTTCTCCTCGACATGGGGATCGTGGGCAACTCGTGGCTCTGCCCACGTCCACTACTAGACTTGGTGCGGAGGCAGGCTGATCGATCGGATCATTCTATTGATTGGCTGGGTCAGGCCACTCACTACTGATCGGTGGCATCTCTACCCAAAACTCTTTCATCCAATCACATGCCAAAGTACAAGCAATGGCCACGCTGCTCACCCAACACAAGATCTGCATGAAACTAAGATATCGTTCAAAGCCTGGTTAACTATAATTGAACCTTTTCCTATCACGCATGATTATGTACATTGTCACATCATTTTCAAATAAAATACCTCAACGTGGCATAAATTTAGGGATCTTAGTCTTGATATCAACCTCAATCAACACTCAAAATTTACCAAAACCCTTGTGATTCTCAAAATAACTCAACATGCATGAATTCACTTATGTCATTGGACATTTTAAGATTCCAAAAATCCACTCAATCACATCCTACACACCTTAAAAGAAATTCCGTCCTCGAAATTAAGCCATAAATCCAGTCTTTCACACTGGCGCAAAACCCTTTAGTGCTAAAAAATTCAAAAAATGCTAAAAAAGTGATGCAAAACCCTTTTGCTAAAAAAAACACATTAAAAATCTAAATAAAATAGACACAAAACCCTTCGGCGCTAAAAAGACTTCCGCCAATCCCTTTGGCTCTCAATGACAAAATAAAGTCTCAAAAAATGTAGATTATTTTGGACTAAGGGCACCAATATTTACTCATAACATACCATCATGGATGTTACTTTGGGTCCTTATCAGTAATCTTGAAAGGTGAATATATTTGAGGATGTATCAAAATATCACATAATATTGACACGTCAATCTTTGAAGCCCAACTAATACTAGTGTGGCATTGTATATTTTGTCATAAAGTCTTACCGCGGTAGGCACTCGTTACATTTTCAATCAAATTCTACCGAAATAGATTTGGTTTCAAGCCCTACTAAGGTAGGAAATTTATAGTTTGTTGATATTTTTATGATTTAATATTGTAAGTTTTTCTATTCGCATTTTCATGGCTTTAGGTTATGAGTTTTCTCAATCAATGGTTATACTAAAAGACCAATCTACCCAAAGCAATATTATCCATGTCGATAATTCTCTCTAGCCAAAAATAATTGTCAGTCGATCTGCATATATCAACCCTCAACATGGTGGATTGACCAACCATGTCTTGAACCTCATCATGAGAGGGGAAAACTATTGACACCTCATTTTGGCACCCCATCAAAGTCTTGCTATTTGAGTTATTTCCATAATTTGAGTCGCTTCAGATTACAATGACTAAAACTGTCGCGCCCCAACCCCACATTAAGCACAAACCACCGGATTAGGGCACGGCAGGTGGGATCAACGCATAACCAACCATTCATTACTTTTTAAAACAATTAAAGATATTACTGCAAATGAAGACTAAACGAACTGCGGAAGCATTTCTATTAACTGATAGGAAATTAAACAAGTCTACAACATAAACATTGTCCAACATAACTAAAACACAACAGTTAATTTACATCAATATACATATTCTCTCTCTCACTCACACCTTGTCCCGTAGATCGAGGGGAATGGACTAAGAGACCTTCTAACTAGACTAACTACAAACCTTCTACTTATTAAGCGTTGGGATGGAACGATCCTTCTGATTCCTGAAGCTGGTGCTGACCTGAAAATTTTTGAGTAGAGGGATGAGCCTACTCGCTCAGTGAATAACATTTCACTTAGCTATCATTAAACAACTCGTCAGGTTCATTAACTGGAAGTAAACAGATATACAGTTTAAGCAGAGCAATTCTACTAATATAGCAGATATTAAATTACCACTCACATTCCTAAGCATCATCAGGTATTTCAAGTAAATAGACAGTTATATAAATTTACTGTGATCCTATGTGGTTATTTATTCATTTATTATTATGCCCTAAATATATGCAGTGTACTCTGCATATAAAGGTCCGCAACAAGTCCATGCTACGGCCCCACCGTACAAGACTTAGCGACACACCCGGGAATGCTAAGTCTGACGCCAGCCCCGTTCTGCCACAGGACCACAGGCTCTCCGGCCTACAGGCTCTCCGGCCTCAATGCACTACTCCGAGTGCTCTCTCTCGACTCCTCCTACTAACCTGAGCACACAGGCGGAGGGTCACAGGGTTACCTTCGCGACTCCGCACGAATGGTGTTAGATAACCGTGTTTTCTGGTGAAACCGCAGTGCCATTGTGACACAAGCACAATTATTGTTAGACACTGCCCTTTTTCTCTTTCCTCGTTTGTCCGCGACACACGCACGGATGATGTTGCAACACGAGTTTCACCCCAAAGCTGCAGATACCACTTTTGGGGTTCTACGGTGTTAGGGCATCTAAGTCTATACTTGATTAACAAATAACTAAAATAACACATTATTACTGTAAAACACAGAATTTCTCTTTCTCATCATTCCTATAGCACAATTCAAGTCCCAATGATCTTATTAAACTATCACTGAAGCATTCAGACATTTAAAATGAGTTAAATAATGATTTCTAGGTGAACTGCCACTCACCACTTGAAACTCGGCCGAACACTGTGAAACTCGGCCGATCACTTCCCAGATCCTGGAACTCGGCCGACCAAACTCGGCCGACAAACTCACCGCTTGAAAACCTACAAAGGAAACTCGGCCGATCAGAACCAAACTCGGCCGACCAAATCCCTGTTCGCATATCTAATTCAGGAAACTCGGCCGATCAAGACGAAACTCGGCCGATCCGGAAAACGCTGTACAAAAGCCCTAAATAAGAACTCGGCCGACCGATTTGGAAACTCGGCCGAACCGCGCACAGTCAGAACAGAAAAACGACCTGCAGAAGTCGATTTCTCATGAATCGACGGGCAAACTTCGCGCAAACAACACCAAACGATCACAAACGATCCCCACGACTAAACCGTACCTGAAAGGAGCAAGAAAACGAACAGGGGCTGCACTGTGCACCCCAATTCTTCGGCCGTTTTCTTCACAAATGCAGCTCCAGCTGCGAACTTGATTCGATTCGACGGAGAAGATGATCTACGGAGGAAAGGGACGATCTACAGCAACTAATTGGAGCAGAACGACGCTCCAGAGCTTCTCTCCTCAGCTCCCTCTCTCTTTCCCTCTCTTTCTCTCTTTCTCTCACGCCAGGGACAGAACGTTTCCTGCGTTCTGCGTTTCTGTGAAATGAAACGAGAAAAGGGAGAAAGGGAGATAAGGAAGAAAAACTTAGGGGCCACATCGCAAATTTCGAACTTTTCGCAAATTGTATCGGGTCCCTAGAAGCCCAAAAACATGCAACTTTTGACTCGAAGGTCGGATTCGAACGATTTCTCTGGCAACGTTTCAAGCGTAAGATTTTACATGCTTTAGAAGCTAGAAAACACACTAAGCACATATCATGTCCATTTTAAGCATTATTAACAAAAACATGCTTAAATCTTAACACATCAGCTAAACACGTGCTGAACAACTCACTTACGGGATAAGCTCGACGCGGGTCGTAACAATTCCTCTTACCCTTATAAAAATTTTGTCCTCGAAATTCCTAGAAGAGAAAAGGAAACTTGCTACGCATCTCAGACTCTAGCTCCCACGTAGCTTCTTTAAGATTGTGGTTTCTCCACAAAACTTTCACTAAAGGAATCTCGCGGTTCTTAAGCTTTTTGATCCGGTGATCGATTATCCGCACAGGTCCTTCAACATAGGACACATCTGTCCTAAGTTGCACCGGTTCTGAGTCTAGAATCTTATCTGTACCCGGGTGACACTTCTTCAGCATAGATACGTGGAAAACATCATGTAGATTTGCCAACTCAGACGGCAAATCCAACCTGTAGGCTACAGGTCCAATCCTCTCAACAATAGGATATGGACCCATATATCTAGGGGTCAACTTACCCCTCTTGCCAAACCGCAGAACTCCCTTCCACGGTGAAACTTTCAAGAAAACCTCGTCGCCAACCTCAAACTCAAGAGGTCGACGTCGTCTATCAGCATAACTCTTCTGTCTATCTTGTGCAGCTTTCAACTGATCTCTGATCACTGATATCTTTTCAGTAGTCACATCAACTAGCTCGGGTCCAAGAATTTCCTTTTCACCCACCTCGTACCAACAAACTGGCGATCTACACTTCCTGCCATAAAGAGCTTCAAATGGAGCCATTCCAAGACTAGAATGGTAACTGTTATTATAAGCAAACTCTATTAGGCTTAAGTGTTCTTCCCAGTTGCCTCTAAACTGTAGCACGCATGCTCTCAGCATGTCTTCAAGGGTCTGAATGGTCCTCTCAGATTGACCATCTGTCTGAGGGTGAAACGCCGTACTGAACTTTAACTTTGTGCCCAATGCACGATGTAACTGATTCCAGAATCTAGACGTAAACTTTGGATCTCTGTCAGAAATAATAGAGACTGGAATTCCATGCAACCTGATTACCTCATCCACATAAACTTTAGCCAGCTTAGAAACGTCAAAGGTTGACTTGACAGGAAGAAAGTGAGCAGACTTAGTTAGTCTATCCACAATCATCCATATTGAGTCCAAACCCTTAGGCGTTCTGGGTAATCCTACCACAAAGTCCATCGTGACGTGTTCCCATTTCCATTCTGGTATAGGAAGCGACTGCAAAATACCAGCAGGTTTCTGATGTTCAGCCTTAACCTGCTGACACACCCCGCACCTAGCCACATATTCAGCTACATCCTTTTTCATGCCAGACCACCAGTACAGCTCTTTGAGGTTCCTGTACATCTTTGTGTTACCTGGATGCATGGCATACATAGAAGTATGCGCTTCTTCAAGAATCTGCTCTTTCAACTCACTGTTTCCAGGTACACATAACCTATCATGAAGATACAACACGCCTTCATCAGAAAACCTGAACTCTGTTCTCTTACCCTCTGACATCTCTTGCATAATTTGCCATAACTCATCATCACTTTGCTGCAATTCCTTTATCTGATTATAAAAAGTAGGTCTAACTTGCATCTGTGCAATCAGTCCACTCTGTCTTGTCACCTCCAAGTCCAAGTTCAACCTTCGCATGTCTACAAGCAAGTCTCTCTTGAAACATGCCATAGAAAATGCGTTGGCTGAAGAACTAGACTTTCTACTCAAAGCGTCAGCTACAACATTTGCCTTACCGGGATGGTAGTCAATTGTCACATCATAGTCTTTAATCAACTCCAGCCATCTGCGCTGTCTTAAATTCAACTCTTTCTGAGTGAAGATATATTTCAGGCTCTTATGATCAGTGAACACCTGACATGTCTCACCATACAAGTAATGATGCCATGTCTTAAGGGCATGAACTATAGCAGCCAATTCCAGATCATGAACAGGGTAATTCTCTTCATTCTTCTTAAGCTGTCTAGATGCATAAGCAACAACTTTACCTTCTTGCATCAGTACACAGCCTAAACCTCTTCTAGAAGCATCACAAAACACCGTATAGCCTTTTTCTGCTTCTGGCAGAACCAACACTGGTGCTGAGGTCAACCTTTTCTTCAAAATATGAAAACTTCTCTCGCAGTTATCAGACCAAACAAACGACACATCCTTCCTTGTTAAGCGTGTCAAGGGTGATGCTATCTCACTGAAATTCTTTATGAACCTTCTATAATAACCTGCCAAACCCAAGAAACTTCTGATTTCAGTAGGAGTCGTAGGCTGTTCCCATTGAAGCACAGATTCAACTTTCTTGGGATCCACGCTGACTCCATCTCTCGAGATAACATGTCCAAGAAATGCTACCTCGGCCAACCAGAACTCGCATTTGCTAAACTTAGCAAACAACTGGTGTTGTCTCAACAACTGCAACACTACTCTCAAGTGTTGCTCATGTTGTTCCTCGTCTCTGGAATAGATCAGAATATCATCTATAAAAACTACAATAAACTGATCTAGAAAAGGTTTGAAAATCCGATTCATCATATCCATAAAGGCTGCTGGGGCATTGGTCAGCCCAAACGACATGACCAAAAACTCATAATGCCCATACCTGGTTCTAAAAGCTGTCTTAGGAATGTCAGAAGCCTTTATCCTAAGCTGATGATATCCGGATCTCAAATCAATTTTAGAAAAGATCGTTGCTCCACGCAACTGGTCAAACAGATCATCTATCCTCGGCAAAGGATACTTGTTCTTTATTGTAATCTTATTCAGTTGCCGGTAATCTATACAGAGACGCATGGTACCATCCTTTTTCTTAACAAACAGGACTGGAGCACCCCATGGTGAAGAACTGGGTCTAATGAAACCCTTATCTAGCAACTCCTGCAACTGTACCTTGAGTTCTTTCAACTCCGCAGGTGCCATTATATAGGCTGGCAATGCTACTGGATGACTACCTGGATATATCTGAATTTCAAAATCCAAGTCTCTGACAGGAGGTAAGCCTGGTAAATCTTCTGGAAAGACATCGGTAAACTCACAAACCACGGGCACGTCATAAACACTGGTGGTGCTCTTTTCTGCTCTGGTGTCAACTACATGAGCAAGGAACGCTTCACATCCCTTTTGTAGCATCTTATCAGCTACAGCAGCTGATATTATGCACGTAGGCAGAACTTTCCTGTCTCCAGTAAAGACACAAGAAAATTCTCCTAATTGAAAGGTAGCTTCCTTTTTCCAGCAATCGAGTTGCACTCGATATGTCTCAAGACAATCCATACCCAAGATGACTTGAAAAGTATTTACATCCAAGGGTATAAGATTAGCAGCAAAGGTAAAACCTCCAAAAGATAACAAACATCCGGGACAAGACTCAGATAAAACTGTCGGTCCACCTAGTGGAACTCTCAACACTAACTCATCTACCAACTCTTGAGTTAACAGATTAAGTTCAACAACTAAAGAACGTCGTATAAAAGAATGAGTAGCTCCCGGATCTATCAAAACTGAAACTGGTATACTATTAAACAAAAACATCTCTCCTGTAACAACTTGTGAAGAAATTATACCTTCCTGAGGTGTCAAAGAGAAGAAACGTGCTGAAGTTCTCCCTCTGCCACGTTGTCCTCTCTGACCACTCCTGCCACTAGATGCTTCACCACCTCTAGAACCAGAAGCCACAGAGGAACTCGGAACATCATGGTATTGAGGCTGAAAAGCTTGTGATGCTGCTTGATGAAGTTGAGGACAATCCCTTCTAAGGTGTCCTATTTGTCCACAGGCAAAACAACTTGGACCCCAACACTGACCAGTGTGTGGTCTACCACATTTATTACATAGCGGTATCTCTTGTCTCTGAGGACCTGATACTGACATTGATGACCCTGAAGACTGTCCACTAGTGGCACTGCTCCATCTTCCTGGGTTATATCCTCCTCTACCTCTAGAAGTAGTGACATTCTCAGATCTCTGTCTGCCAAAACAACCAAAGCCATGCCCAAGTTTAGAAAAGAAACCTCTACCTCCACCTCTATATCCACCACTGGGCTGTCCTCCACTGAACTCTGCAGATCTCTTCATAGACTCCGGCACTCTGTCAGCATTCACAGATTCTTCAACTTGTCTGGCAGCCTCAACAAACTCACCAAAGTTCTCTCTGTTCCTCCTACTAGTAGCAGAGACTGTATGCCGAATCTCTGGCCTTAACCCTTCCTGAAATCTTCTGCACCTTTCTATGTTGTCAGGAACAAGCTGTGGACAGAAATTAGCCAAGCGTGTGAAAAGCGCTTCATATTCTGTAACTGTCATGTTCCCCTGCTTGATATTCTGCAACTGCCTGATTTTCTCATTAAGGAAAGTGGGTGGGTAGAATTTGAGATGAAATTCCTCAAAGAAATCCTGCCAGGAAAGCTCTGTTCCTCTCCTCTTTTCTTCCACACCACGCCACCACAACTCTGCATCGCCTGTCAAAAGGTAGACTGCACGACTAATCTTCTTATCTTCTGGAAGCTCCATCAAACGGAAAACCTTTTCTATCTGTCTAAACCACTCATCAGCTTCGGCGGGATCTGTGGTGCCACTGAATTCTGTGCCACCTAGCTTCTTCACAAGCTCATAAGATCGCATCATATCTTTACTGCTGGTAGAAGAAGATTCTCGCCTATCAGCCTTGTACCTCTTCTTGGTCTCCAAGAACATCCTGTACATCCGGGATGCTTCGTCCACGTGGTCACCACCACCTGGACCCAAGTACAGAGGATCAGGGCCAACATGGCTCTCAGCTTGATCATCACGATCAAAACCTCTTCCTGCCATCTGCAATGATATAATAGAATATTTCCTATTAGAAAATTACAGATAGAAGAAAGACACTTAAACCTTAGTCCTATTGGTCTCTTATCGTCCCCTGACCTTGAGTAACTAAGTACTCAAACCTAAGCTCTGATACCAAAAATTGTCGCGCCCCAACCCCACATTAAGCACAAACCACCGGATTAGGGCACGGCAGGTGGGATCAACGCATAACCAACCATTCATTACTTTTTAAAACAATTAAAGATATTACTGCAAATGAAGACTAAACGAACTGCGGAAGCATTTCTATTAACTGATAGGAAATTAAACAAGTCTACAACATAAACATTGTCCAACATAACTAAAACACAACAGTTAATTTACATCAATATACATATTCTCTCTCTCACTCACACCTTGTCCCGTAGATCGAGGGGAATGGACTAAGAGACCTTCTAACTAGACTAACTACAAACCTTCTACTTATTAAGCGTTGGGATGGAACGATCCTTCTGATTCCTGAAGCTGGTGCTGACCTGAAAATTTTTGAGTAGAGGGATGAGCCTACTCGCTCAGTGAATAACATTTCACTTAGCTATCATTAAACAACTCGTCAGGTTCATTAACTGGAAGTAAACAGATATACAGTTTAAGCAGAGCAATTCTACTAATATAGCAGATATTAAATTACCACTCACATTCCTAAGCATCATCAGGTATTTCAAGTAAATAGACAGTTATATAAATTTACTGTGATCCTATGTGGTTATTTATTCATTTATTATTATGCCCTAAATATATGCAGTGTACTCTACATATAAAGGTCCGCAACAAGTCCATGCTACGGCCCCACCGTACAAGACTTAGCGACACACCCGGGAATGCTAAGTCTGACGCCAGCCCCGTTCTGCCACAGGACCACAGGCTCTCCGGCCTACAGGCTCTCCGGCCTCAATGCACTACTCCGAGTGCTCTCTCTCGACTCCTCCTACTAACCTGAGCACACAGGCGGAGGGTCACAGGGTTACCTTCGCGACTCCGCACGAATGGTGTTAGATAACCGTGTTTTCTGGTGAAACTGCAGTGCCATTGTGACACAAGCACAATTATTGTTAGACACTGCCCTTTTTCTCTTTCCTCGTTTGTCCGCGACACACGCACGGATGATGTTGCAACACGAGTTTCACCCCAAAGCTGCAGATACCACTTTTGGGGTTCTACGGTGTTAGGGCATCTAAGTCTATACTTGATTAACAAATAACTAAAATAACACATTATTACTGTAAAACACAGAATTTCTCTTTCTCATCATTCCTATAGCACAATTCAAGTCCCAATGATCTTATTAAACTATCACTGAAGCATTCAGACATTTAAAATGAGTTAAATAATGATTTCTAGGTGAACTGCCACTCACCACTTGAAACTCGGCCGAACACTGTGAAACTCGACCGATCACTTCCCAGATCCTGGAACTCGGCCGACCAAACTCGGCCGACAAACTCACCGCTTGAAAACCTACAAAGGAAACTCGGCCGATCAGAACCAAACTCGGCCGACCAAATCCCTGTTCGCATATCTAATTCAGGAAACTCGGCCGATCAAGACGAAACTCGGCCGATCCGGAAAACGCTGTACAAAAGCCCTAAATAAGAACTCGGCCGACCGATTTGGAAACTCGGCCGAACCGCGCACAGTCAGAACAGAAAAACGACCTGCAGAAGTCGATTTCTCATGAATCGACGGGCAAACTTCGCGCAAACAACACCAAACGATCACAAACGATCCCCACGACTAAACCGTACCTGAAAGGAGCAAGAAAACGAACAGGGGCTGCACTGTGCACCCCAATTCTTCGGCCGTTTTCTTCACAAATGCAGCTCCAGCTGCGAACTTGATTCGATTCGACGGAGAAGATGATCTACGGAGGAAAGGGACGATCTACAGCAACTAATTGGAGCAGAACGACGCTCCAGAGCTTCTCTCCTCAGCTCCCTCTCTCTTTCCCTCTCTTTCTCTCTTTCTCTCACGCCAGGGACAGAACGTTTCCTGCGTTCTGCGTTTCTGTGAAATGAAACGAGAAAAGGGAGAAAGGGAGATAAGGAAGAAAAACTTAGGGGCCACATCGCAAATTTCGAACTTTTCGCAAATTGCAATCGGGTCCCTAGAAGCCCAAAAACATACAACTTTTGACTCGAAGGTCGGATTCGAACGATTTCTCTGGCAACGTTTCAAGCGTAAGATTTTACATGCTTTAGAAGCTAGAAAACACACTAAGCACATATCATGTCCATTTTAAGCATTATTAACAAAAACATGCTTAAATCTTAACACATCAGCTAAACACGTGCTGAACAACTCACTTACGGGATAAGCTCGACGCGGGTCGTAACAAAAACCTTTATTTTTCCTAAAAGAATCAAACATGAACCTACCAGATACATTTTGGTAAGTCTGGAGTGCAAAAACCGAATTATACAAAGTTTAAAAACATGTGGACCCACATCAGACTAATCAAAACCATACATTTTAAGCTCAATGGTTCTTGAACTTTGATGGATAAAATTTACACTTTCTCTAGATTAAGGCAGGATCTACAAAAGATCTCAATTTTACCTTACTAATTATGGGCACAGATCTGATTTACACACTATTTAGACAAAATGTTCATCCTTTCTAGATTCTTTTGAGAAAGTATATTTTGTTTTTATGTCAAAGGATTTTGCACCCAAATGTGTCAAACCAAACCGCACACATTCTAGGTCCCTTTTTTATAGGATTTTGTGAGCACGAAAGGATATTACATAAAATGTTTCGAACCAGACCGCACAAATCTTGGTTCCCTTTTGGAAAGTCAGGATGGACATCAAAAGGTTTCACACAAAAATGTGTCAAACCGATTCACACACATTTCATTTGCTCTCATAAAAGGGCACCTGAGGACAAAAGAGTTTCACACACAAATGTGTCGAACCAGGCCGCACACATCTTGGGTTCCCTTTCAACAAGTCAGGATGGGCACCAAAAGATGTCACACAAAAATTTCTCAAACTGGTTACACATTTTTTTTTTTAGAAACGAGCACTTGTGTGCCAAAGCTTTTCATTCCAACAAGTGGAAACCGAGTCCACACCCACCAAAACCACGTTGGTCTTGGGAAGCGTGGGAGAGGGCTAGATGACATCCCAGGACTATCCATGAAGTGAGTGGGGCGTCAGTTTGGAGAAAGAGGAGAAAACCACCTTGATAACTCGCTCGACTCTAGAAAAGGAGGAGACCCCTAAAAGAAAACCCCTGAACCCCGAACCCAAGACTAATGAGAGGAGAACGACATAGTCTATAGATAGAGATAGATAGAGACGATTGTAGCTTGGTGTGAAACTTGTTCGCGCTCAAAAGTGCAAACCCGATTTGCACTCAAAAGTGTGAAACATGTTTGTAATGAGAAGTGCCAAAGCGATTGGAGCCGAGAAGTGTTGATGGAGCTCCCACTTATGTGGAATTGCGTGCACCAACTAAAAATCCTAAAGATGATAAGTTTTTAAGTTTAGCCTTGCTTATACTAGATAGAAAACTCCACCCACGTATGCTAAGATACGTGGAAGTCTTATCGCAGTATAGTTAAGGGTCAAATCCATGGGACAACGGTCTTGTTGTAAGCAACAGGATGGAAAACGCTAGAATTTCACTTAATCACTCAATAGTTGGTATTTAGATCGAAAGTTGGGTTTTGTTGTTTTTAAGCTAAGTGCAAGTAAAGTAAAGAAAGCAAGTAAATCTAAGGAGTTTAAACTATGATAAAGGTCACTAGGGTGTGATCGGTTTTTCACCGCCACTACACATGGATCAACACATGAAAAGAAAAACATAACCTGCAAAAGAGTCTAGTCAGTTAGTATCCTTGTAGACTTAGCTTCCTTTCGGAGAGCTAACTACGAGAAGTGCGGGAATGTTGCAACGCCAGCCATTCCCGAACAAATGGTCACTTACTTTGCATCATTCCCCTCGTAAAGTGTGTTCCTTGACTTACCAAGGTTACACTTTCATACGTCAACTGATTCCATTTCATAATATGAAAGTGCAACGTGTGATAGTGAGTTTACTCCACTTCTTGAGATACACTTCTAGATATCGAAACAGGTGCATGGTGGATACATGCACCAAGAACCAACATACAAACGAGTTTCGAATCTAATAGTACAAACGTAGACAATTCATACTAAAAGATAAAGGATAACACAAGTTGGAGATCAAGCAACATGCATTCATTAAATGTTTGATGTCGAACTGAAAAGATAAGATCTCTATATTACAAGTTATGGATTACATTTACATGATATGAAAACATGGGTAGCAAGGCTACTCCCCGCACCCTAGTGAGAGAGACTACTCGCTCATAACTAGGACAAAGGAGGAGGCAAGAAGAGAGAGAGAGAGAGAGCGTCATCCCCACAAAGGAGGGAGGAAAGTCAACCCCTTGGAGAGAGAGAAACGATCCACCAGCTTCACAGGTTGCTTGATGACGAGATCTCCCTCTTCCCACCTTCTTTGGAGGAGAGAGAGAAAGTAGCTTCAAGATGGAGTGTGGGTCTCAGACCGGCAGCCCCAGGGTGGAGGATGGAAGTCGCAAGAGCTCTGGAGTGATTGAGGCAGCCTTTGTGTGGGCTCTGATCTCCAAAGTCCGAGATGAACACATGAACTTCGAAGTAAACATAGCGGAAGTGATTCGTTTAGCAGCGGAATACCCAAAAATTGGCGGAAAATAAAACTTTTTGAGATAAGACATTGAAACCATAAACACTCCTTTCATAGATTCAAGATAAACTGTTTACATCTCTGTTAATTACTTCTTGAGTAATTATACACAGCATGCTACAAAATCTCAAGAGACGAATCAAAACTCAGACCATGACTCCAAGGACCTGAGAGTATAGAGGGCGCATAGGACTGACTATCTATCTATATAACTCAGCAGTCTGAATCTCCACCTGAGATTTACTGCTGCTCCGGGTGCTACTGCTGCTGATACTGGTCACCTGGAGTTTGGTCCCTTCGTCCTTGGCGACCACCTAAAAAGTTGAAATCTACAGGGTGAGACAATTTTAAAAAAAATTGTCCCAGCGGGAGTTATAACCCTTCGCCAGAAACATGATTATTACAGAATAAGAGAATAACTGTACACAAAGAAGTCATATATATTTTAGGAGTAGTTAGAACAATGTTTCACAGATTGTAATATATTCCTCCTACTAGAAGTAAAGCATCTCTAAGATAAACCCACATATCACTTTTCTTTTAGAAATAAAAGGACATGTATAACATCTATTTATTATAAATCCATCATCACCACACTGGCTCTCTTCAGGCTTATATCATATATCCATCACCTGGCATTATAATAAGCGATATCATGGCCTGTAGCCATACCCTTTCCTACAAGGTGTTAGGATTCCAAATCCACAACATAACTGTATGATTAGTACACATGAAATCATACTTAACCATACTCAAGTGACACAAGGGTTATTTACATTCATCACCCATAAGTCTGCAGTTAAGCCTTTCATAGGATTAACTTGTAATAGAACTTCACATAGCAACACTCTATATCAAGATCACATTTCATAATTTAACATAGGGATATCAATCCCTAAACATCTTATCACTAAGACTCCGGAAAGTGAGAGTCCAAACCCCTGGACTAATTATAACATTTATTACCAACAACATATTATTTTATCTGGTCATCTCAATAATATGACCCTTGATGAACATCAGCGCATATTACTCATGACTCATTCAACCTATCAAACTCATAAGTTATCACTTATAAGATAACATACATGTTCTTGAATATTAAACATTAGCATAGCAGCTAAGAAAGAAGGATACTAAATGTAATAAGTTTAACTTACATCAATTATCATTTCTCAATTCTCTCATCATAAGTCATCTGTTAAGCATGACCTTGATGGTACTCATGGCTCTCACAGCCCATCAATCTCATAAGATGCCACTAACAAGGCACCAGGACATATCACTATTCATAAAGCTAACAACATGCTTTCAATGAATATAGCATCATCATCCATACCTAGATATGATCATCCTCATATAGGAACCTACATGGTCAATTCAACTGATAACAATAAATAACTCATTTAAAGAAGTTGTATCTCCCTACTCTTACATGCTCCAACCGACCATGTGAACCAGTTTGCCCTTCAAACAGTCTGGTCAGGGGGGGGAACATGACCGTTTGATAAAGTTACTTTGGTAATCACGCCCACCTTATTCAACCTCTGTCAAGGTCGGTTATTCCACCGTTTTACTTGCAAAGTGCAAGGAAGAAGGGAGGTAGAAGAAGAACTAAGTACTAGAATTGCAAGAACAAAACATGCATATAAAGTGTAGAGTTTAGAATTATAAAACCCACCTTAAACAATGTTCTTGGAGCTCCAAGCTTCCAGGATTCAGGCCTCTAATGGCGTATTGAACTCCACAACTTGGTCAAGTGTGATTCCTCCAAAGAAAGGTAGAAATGGATGGCTAGAACAAGAAAACTAAGTGAGTTATTCACAAAACCAAGCTTGCATGATGAATTCACCCAAGAATCCGAGCTTGAAGATGGTTCTTCTCACCTTAGAACTACTTGATCACCTCCCTGAGCTCCATAGATTGCCTTAGACGTTTTGAGAAAGAAGAGAAGTGAAGAGAAATGAAGGATCGTTTACTTGGTTTACAAGGAAAATGTTACACCCCGATCTCACAATTTCCTCAAATCATGAGATTAGGGCGTAAGAAAGGATTATAATTAACACAAGAACACCCTTAACTATTTCTTTTTATTAAAAACTCTCGTTTCATCGCATTGAACCACATAACATCTTAACAAGGAATATGAACATTTTCATTACTAATCAAACTTTAACAGAAAAGATACATATATAAACATTCGTGATGTCTTTCACAACTTGTGCACATAAACCTTGTTAATTAGCATACATATCAAAGAGGAACAATATTACACATCGTAATTACAACTCTCTCTCTTATCTCTTACTGAGGACCTAGAGTGACAAGGACCGACTGACTCAACTAATCTCATACTTGACTCCTGTGGCAGATCTACACTGATGCTCTGACCATCTTCAAGTCCACGCGATTTACCCTAAAATGTTTGAGTAGAGGGGTGAGCCTACTCGCTCAGTGAATGAATACTTCATGGAAACAGACTAATGCACTAATGTGATCAAAGATATAATTTGAGTAAACGATATGAGAATTAACAACAATAAATACTACACTGAGCAGTTCTAAAACAATATAATTGAAATAGCACATTTCTAAGCATCATCAAGTATTTCAAATAGATAGACAGTTATATAAATTTACTGTGATCCTATGTGATTATTTACTCATTTATTATTATGCCCTAAATATATGCAGTGTACTCTGCATATAAGGATCCGCAACAAGTCCATGCTACGGCCCCACCGTACAAGACTCAGCGACACACCCGGGGGATGCTGAATCTGACGCCAGCCCTGTTCTGCCACAGGACCACAGGCTCTCTGGCCTCAATGCACTACTCTGAGTGCTCTCTCTCGACCCCTCCTTCAACCTGAGCACACAGGCGGAGTGTCACAGGGTTACCTTCGCGACACAAGCACGAATGGTGTTAGATAACCAAGTTTACTGGTGAAATCGCAGTGCCATTGTGACACAAGCACAATTGTTGTTAGACACTGCCCTTTTTCTCTTTCCTCGTGTCTCCATGACATCGCACGGATAATGTTGCAACACGAGTTTCACCCCTAAATCGCAGACACATGTTAGGGGTTCTACGGTGTTAGGGCACTTAGGTCTATACTTGATTAACAAATAAATAATTAACAGAAATATATTGAAATATAAGAAGTCCTGCAGTATGTAGATATCATTTCAGAGAGAACAAGCATATAAAGTTAAATGCACTAGAAACATACAATTCAATAGTTAAGCATCACCACATCTCATATCGAGACCTTTCATATTACCATAGCATGATTCATTGAACACCCTATCCTTAGGGTTTCATTCGCCTTATTCATTCATCACATGCCAACACCCTACTCTTAGGGTTTCATTTGCCTCATTCACTTGTCACATGGCTCTTATCATGATCTCATAAGATATAAGCATTCACTAAATAAAGACTGTTTCCAACAAATCTTGTATAATCAATATAGATATGAAATCATGGAAACTTAACTAAATTTCTCAATTAGGTTAAACCCTAATTACATCATTTGATATAAATCCGTAAAGAAATCTCACTAGGAAGGGTTGCATACGTTTCTGATATGAATCTACCATTTAGGAATCATTTAAAACAGAGGAGGAATCCATATCATATCAATTTACAATAACTCAAATCAAACGGACATTTTAAGATTTAGAATTCACATGCTAAGCATTTAGGGATTTGGATGTTGTAATCAAATTCGTGCATTAGAATGTTTGAAGGAAGAACCCACTCACCCTAAGGTGTGAAAACACCTCACAACTGCAGCTCAACTCAGGGAATTTCAAATTCCCATCAAATCCCTAGCAAATCTCCCAATTCTTCTTCCATTCAACTCGGGAACCTTGAAAAAGAGGGATCATGAAGAAAGGGTGAGAAAATAGGGGATTTCGACATCATCTTGGATCAAATCATAGCAAGGACGGAATCTTGACATGAGAGAGAAGATTCACCATAAAATTCTATGCAAGGAATCCGAACTTACTTGATTTCACCCTTCCTGGAATCGCAAAACCCTAATTCAGCAATTCCCCCACTTTCTCCACTCAAGCCCTAATTCTCCCTCTCTCTCTAGGAGCTCGTTTCTCTGGAGTGAATGACGAGAAATGAGAGCTGCTTGTGTGTGTGGTCGTTCATATAAGTCAATTGAGCTGCTTGGGTCAATTGCATATTGACCCAACACTTAACTTTAATTATATAGGCTGAATATTCAGTTATACAAAAGTTACTGTAATTCGTTTATTTCAGAGATCAAACATTCTCCAACAATTATGGGAATTTAGAACGTTGTTTATAATTGATCTATAAAGCTTCAGTTAAAATTTGGGATCATTTGGAGTTACCAATAAATAATTAAAAATCGAACAGTGCACTGCTATATTGCAGTCTGCAGAATATATTCGGCCGAGTTTGTCCTGCACAAACTCGACCGACACCCTTACTGTAGGGATTCAAAAGTCATCCAAAAATTATGCCAATTTAACAGAGTGTCTAAAATTGTATTTATCAAATACTTTTAAAATTTGAGATCAATTGGATATACCAATAAAAAGATAAAATTCAATTACCACACTGCTGTAAAATTCTGAAATTGTGATCGGTCGAGTTTGAAACTCGGCCGACAAACAGGTCAGGGCATTTTTCAAAAATTCTGATATTTTCCAATATTGTTCACATTTTATATATCTAAATCATATCCAAATTTGAAGCAAATCAGAGTTACACATAAAATACTAAAAATCATTTAGTGAGACATTCCACTTATCAAATTCTGTATTCAAGCATTATCAAAACCCTAATTTTGGGCCGATCAGGGTTTATGCTTCTTAAACCCTAATTCTCAAAACAAAAGAACATTTAGACTTATTATCATAGTTAAAACATCCTAATTATGTTATCGTTATTAATTAGATTTCAAGAATGATTATTCTAATTAATCTTTGCAATTGTCTAGGTAAACCCTAGTTTACCAATTAAGCTCAGATGGGGTCGTAACAACTCTCCCCCCCTTAGAATGTTTCGTCCTCGAAACATAAACCTACAAGAAAGATACATTCAAGGTTATTCTAAGCTTCTAAAGCCTTCCATGTCATTATACTCTTGTATTTCATACCTGAATGTAGTTTTCAACATTAGATCTTTTAATTCTTTACTACATCACAACATATTTCAAATAGTTCTCAATGATATCAAGCAAATTCTTTATGCCACAGTCAAACATAGAATGCAAAGATAAACCACCACGCTTTCACTGCGCAACTCTGATACTCTGATGCAACTATCTCAACTTATGCTGCTCAGAGAGTTCTATTGTTCTGTATCACCTTTAAGTGACCAAAAGCAAGTTCACCATGTTGTTTTAAACTTTAATCAAGTGCTATTCAAATAGCAAAACAGTCTTGAATTAAAAGACTAAATTCAACAATCATTTGCACAATACCATTCTTGACATCCCCATTGGATCATGGATGCGTGAGGTGAAGCATTAGCACCTCATTCCATACTATCATGTTTCGATCCTGGGACATGTGGGTTATGGGCCCACACACAATTCAAAGTGTAACCATCGTATTATATCATTTTACAGTTTCAACCACAGTAATAAAGAAATCCACAATTGTATCAGTTATTCAAGCATTAATCATACTCAATTACCATCACTCAGTTATATTAGAGCTAGGTATAACAAGCTACACCTCATTAGGGTTACTTGTCCAGACAATCTAATTATCATCCCTTTCTATTAATATGAGTGAATAGGTATAACTACCTTATTCAGGATATCCCTCCATGTGTTCTGACATCATCCAAATCGTATCACCATGTCACAAATACACAATAGTAAGATGCATATCATGTATGAATTACTACAACTATCATACGCCTTTAATTTAACATATAGCTTACACACATACACTGAAATCATATATAGAACCAGCTTTCATACCTTAATATGCCTTCAACAAATCATACATGTAAAAACAAATTCACATATTACACAAAGCTAGTGCTTTCCCATATCTCTCTGCTCATTCATTACTTCTTTACCTTTTGCTACCTATCCTTTCATATGATTATATACAATAAACATCATTCTTGCTATCACACAAGAATTTATTTCTTATCACACTTCATCATACTGTATATCACTATTACATTCACTAGATGACCCCACCAAGGTAGTTATGCACCATGTATGATTCATTTTCTCTTATCATTTCATTCCCACCTTGCTCTTATTAAGGAATATATGAAAGAGAAGATGATTTTAAGACTTGGAATACTTGTATTCAAGCATTCCCTTAATACATTCTCATATGTAGATTTACTTGGTTATCAATAGAGATATTTGATTAATTAGCACTTGCTTGAATCTCACAACCTCTTTATTTTATAATTTCTCCATCATATTTCAAACCCCTTCTTACATTTCATAGTCCTCTTACTATATACTACTCTTTAACTCGTCATCTTTAATTCTAAATTTTTCTCTTATGACCATGTTGCTTATTCATATGTATGGTCATGTATACCATGTTGCACATATTTCCTCCTTTATCTTTATACTATTGTGAAGTTAACATTCTAAATTAATAGTCCTTCTATTAGTTTTTACTCATGTTGAATACATTACATATTCTTCATTTTTACATCAAGTGGATCATGTATGGGTCAAACATAGTTTCTTTTTCAATCAAGTTTTTCTCTTCTGAATACAGTCTACCTTTGTATGACTTATTCATTTGTTAAACTACACCTATGTCCTTTGCTTAGAAACTAGTTTGTTGTTCTAGTCTTATGAATTACATATTCATACGATCCTTTTTACTTTTATGGACCTATTGAAAGCTCACTCTATTTTCTACTTAGCCTTTGCTTTAGAGTTCATAAAAGCATTGTACGCTATTATATGATTCATTCTTCATGATTAATTCTTGTTATCTTGAACCATACATACATACATTTCACATATCTTTTCTATATTTCATATATATAGTTCATGTAATATTAATCAATAAACTGATTATGAACTTCATATCATGTTCTATTATTCCCAATTAAGGGTTTCACATTTGAGACCCCAAAGTTAAACCTCAGATATCAGTTTCAACTAATTCTTAGTTTTTTCTGATCTTACCCATATATTTCAACGTCTTACTGTATGTACATTCTTACTCTGATGTGGGTCTAATTATTCCAATTCTATTATTATTATGCTATTGATAGGATCCATTAGATCCTAATAACGCATCCTGCCAACCGGACCAGGCCAAACCTAAAGTCCTGAAGCTAAGAACTACAAGAATTACATTCTTCCTGAACTGCCACTCACAGCTCAGAAACTCGGCCGATCACTCTGGAACTCGGCCGATCACCTTCCAGGTTCTGAAACTCGGCCGACCAACTTCGGCCGATCAGCAGGAAACTCGGCCGATCCTCTGGGGAACTCGGCCGATCGAAACACGAACTCGGCCGAACCGCACACAGACTGAAAACCTAAACAGACCTGCTGATGTCAATTTCACTCGAATCAGCGGGCAAAACTATAGAAACAAAAGCTCATTCAAAGGTCAATTATAGTCTACTTGTTACAAAGAATAAAATCAATAAATGCTACAATTGCATAGTGTACAACAGATATTAAAGACCCATATTTCAGAGTATTGAATATTTCAATTCAAACATATAAGAGCATTTCTATACATTTCCAACAAAACAACATTATGAAATGTAAGTTCTATCTCCTTTTACATTTATGCTCTTAATTCTTGTTTCTTTTCTCGTTTTCTAACCCTAACATTTCTAGGGTTTCTCTCTAGCCCATTCTTCCACTGTATACCTGGCCAGGGTATACGTGAGAGAATAGACAGAGTAGCTTATACTGGCTGATCCAAGTACTCAGATATCGGGCCAGGATATCCAAATACTCAAATCCCCAAAGCTAACATCAAACATCTCCTATCTGCCACGCTTAGGACTCTAACTTACTAACTTAATGGTCCTTGACAACTCACCCTAAGCTCTGATACCAAGCTGTTACACCCCGATCTCACAATTTCCTCAAATCATGAGATTAGGGCGTAAGAAAGGATTATAATTAACACAAGAACACCCTTAACTATTTCTTTTTATTAAAAACTCTCGTTTCATCGCATTGAACCACATAACATCTTAACAAGGAATATGAACATTTTCATTACTAATCAAACTTTAACAGAAAAGATACATATATAAACATTCGTGATGTCTTTCACAACTTGTGCACATAAACCTTGTTAATTAGCATACATATCAAAGAGGAACAATATTACACATCGTAATTACAACTCTCTCTCTTATCTCTTACTGAGGACCTAGAGTGACAAGGACCGACTGACTCAACTAATCTCATACTTGACTCCTGTGGCAGATCTACACTGATGCTCTGACCATCTTCAAGTCCACGCGATTTACCCTAAAATGTTTGAGTAGAGGGGTGAGCCTACTCGCTCAGTGAATGAATACTTCATGGAAATAGACTAATGCACTAATGTGATCAAAGATATAATTTGAGTAAACGATATGAGAATTAACAACAATAAATACTACACTGAGCAGTTCTAAAACAATATAATTGAAATAGCACATTTCTAAGCATCATCAAGTATTTCAAATAGATAGACAGTTATATAAATTTACTGTGATCCTATGTGATTATTTACTCATTTATTATTATGCCCTAAATATATGCAGTGTACTCTGCATATAAGGATCCGCAACAAGTCCATGCTACGGCCCCACCGTACAAGACTCAGCGACACACCCGGGGGATGCTGAATCTGACGCCAGCCCTGTTCTGCCACAGGACCACAGGCTCTCTGGCCTCAATGCACTACTCTGAGTGCTCTCTCTCGACCCCTCCTTCAACCTGAGCACACAGGCGGAGTGTCACAGGGTTACCTTCGCGACACAAGCACAAATGGTGTTAGATAACCAAGTTTACTGGTGAAATCGCAGTGCCATTGTGACACAAGCACAATTGTTGTTAGACACTGCCCTTTTTCTCTTTCCTCGTGTCTCCATGACATCGCACGGATAATGTTGCAACACGAGTTTCACCCCTAAATCGCAGACACATGTTAGGGGTTCTACGGTGTTAGGGCACTTAGGTCTATACTTGATTAACAAATAAATAATTAACAGAAATATATTGAAATATAAGAAGTCCTGCAGTATGTAGATATCATTTCAGAGAGAACAAGCATATAAAGTTAAATGCACTAGAAACATACAATTCAATAGTTAAGCATCACCACATCTCATATCGAGACCTTTCATATTACCATAGCATGATTCATTGAACACCCTATCCTTAGGGTTTCATTCGCCTTATTCATTCATCACATGCCAACACCCTACTCTTAGGGTTTCATTTGCCTCATTCACTTGTCACATGGCTCTTATCATGATCTCATAAGATATAAGCATTCACTAAATAAAGACTGTTTCCAACAAATCTTGTATAATCAATATAGATATGAAATCATGGAAACTTAACTAAATTTCTCAATTAGGTTAAACCCTAATTACATCATTTGATATAAATCCGTAAAGAAATCTCACTAGGAAGGGTTGCATACGTTTCTGATATGAATCTACCATTTAGGAATCATTTAAAACAGAGGAGGAATCCATATCATATCAATTTACAATAACTCAAATCAAACGGACATTTTAAGATTTAGAATTCACATGCTAAGCATTTAGGGATTTGGATGTTGTAATCAAATTCGTGCATTAGAATGTTTGAAGGAAGAACCCACTCACCCTAAGGTGTGAAAACACCTCACAACTGCAGCTCAACTCAGGGAATTTCGAATTCCCATCAAATCCCTAGCAAATCTCCCAATTCTTCTTCCATTCAACTCGGGAACCTTGAAAAAGAGGGATTATGAAGAAAGGGTGAGAAAATAGGGGATTTCGACATCATCTTGGATCAAATCATAGCAAGGACGGAATCTTGAC
This sequence comes from Alisma plantago-aquatica, assembly GCA_963693085.1. NCBI lineage: Eukaryota > Viridiplantae > Streptophyta > Magnoliopsida > Alismatales > Alismataceae > Alisma > Alisma plantago-aquatica. The sequence continues at coordinate 935,754,764 of OY856413.1, read as the reverse complement.
ATGAGAGAGAAGATTCACCATAAAATTCTATGCAAGGAATCCGAACTTACTTGATTTCACCCTTCCTGGAATCGCAAAACCCTAATTCAGCAATTCCCCCACTTTCTCCACTCAAGCCCTAATTCTCCCTCTCTCTCTAGGAGCTCGTTTCTCTGGAGTGAATGACGAGAAATGAGAGCTGCTTGTGTGTGTGGTCGTTCATATAAGTCAATTGAGCTGCTTGGGTCAATTGCATATTGACCTAACACTTAACTTTAATTATATAGGCTGAATATTCAGTTATACAAAAGTTACTGTAATTCGTTTATTTCAGAGATCAAACATTCTCCAACAATTATGGGAATTTAGAACGTTGTTTATAATTGATCTATAAAGCTTCAGTTAAAATTTGGGATCATTTGGAGTTACCAATAAATAATTAAAAATCGAACAGTGCACTGCTATATTGCAGTCTGCAGAATATATTCGGCCGAGTTTGTCCTGCACAAACTCGACCGACACCCTTACTGTAGGGATTCAAAAGTCATCCAAAAATTATGCCAATTTAACAGAGTGTCTAAAATTGTATTTATCAAATACTTTTAAAATTTGAGATCAATTGGATATACCAATAAAAAGATAAAATTCAATTACCACACTGCTGTAAAATTCTGAAATTGTGATCGGTCGAGTTTGAAACTCGGCCGACAAACAGGTCAGGGCATTTTTCAAAAATTCTGATATTTTCCAATATTGTTCACATTTTATATATCTAAATCATATCCAAATTTGAAGCAAATCAGAGTTACACATAAAATACTAAAAATCATTTAGTGAGACATTCCACTTATCAAATTCTGTATTCAAGCATTATCAAAACCCTAATTTTGGGCCGATCAGGGTTTATGCTTCTTAAACCCTAATTCTCAAAACAAAAGAACATTTAGACTTCTTATCATAGTTAAAACATCCTAATTGTGTTATCGTTATTAATTAGATTTCAAGAATGATTATTCTAATTAATCTTTGCAATTGTCTAGGTAAACCCTAGTTTACCAATTAAGCTCAGATGGGGTCGTAACAGAAAAGGGCTTATATACTTTAGGCCATTTTACACCATAAGGACCTCTAAAGCATGGGATTTTCATCTAAATCCCTCCTTGCTTCTTAGGCACGTCCAAGACATATAAACTTAAACCAAGTTCATCAAAGCTCAAGATTTAAGGGTAGAAAAGATCAACTTTCAACTAGGGTACACATATGAAGGTCTTCATACACATACATGGTGAATTTTATGCACAAAGATTACTTTTCTTATATGATTATTTATTGGTGCATCTCTTTCATCATTTCTACTCTAAATGATTCCAAGAGTCATATAAGATGCTCTAGAAGGTGTACTTTACAAGTTTCACCCATAATTTGGGTAAATTGCACTTTTCTCCAAATTAGGGTTTTTAAGCACCAGGATCATTCCACAAGCTACATCTGAATGCCCGAGCTTGAAAAATCCATCATGCCTCATCAGATTCATGCTTATGATGTTTCATCATCAAGGGTACATCTTAACCTATGAACTCTGCAAGTTAAACCTCTTAACTGGATAATTGCACATAGGTCCCTGCATTGCAAAACAATACTACAACATTGTTCCTAGGGGACAGGAATGGAAACATATATTCCTTAGGAGCTTTTATTACCTGCTAAAAGATAATTACAAGTGTTTAATTACATATTTAGGAAAAACTTCTAGGGTTAGGTTATAACTCAGGTCAGGGATGTTACAAATTATAAACCCCTAATAAGGATTTTGTCCTCGAAATCCCAGGGAAAGGAAAAACAGATTGATCATCATGATGATATTATGGGTTTGTAATTTGTACAAAGTCCCTTTTGTTAATTACTTGTTATCACTTTTTATGCTTGTATAAAGCATAAACCCCTAACATAAGGTGTCCATACTTTTTGAAAGGAAAAAGCATAAAAGAACATTCTTCCAATATTACTCAAGAATGCTTACCATCAGAGGAACATACATACCTTAACACAGATATTTTACTCAGTATATTGTCTCAAAGGCTTCACTGAAGGAGTTCATTGAGTATGCTTACTAAGTAGTTACTGAGGAAATTCACCAAGTATATTCACTAAGTTTGTTCACTAATTATTCACTGAGGAAATTCACTGAGTATATTCACTGAGCATATTCACTAAGTATTCACTGAGTATATTCACTAAGCATATTCACTAAGTATTCACTGAGTATATTCACTAAGTATTCACTGAGTATATTCACTAAGTATTCACTGAGTATATTCACTAAGTATTCACTGAGTATATTCACTGAGCATATTCACTAAGTATTCACTGAGTATATTCACTGAGCATATTCACTAAGTATTCACTGAGTATATTCACTGAGCATATTCACTAAGTATTCACTGAGTATATTCACTTGGCATATTCACTAAGTATTCAATGAGTATATTCACTGAGCATATTCACAAAGTATTCACTGAGTATATTCACTGAGCATATTCACTAAGTATTCACTGAGTATATTCACTAAGTATTCACTGAGTATATTCACTAAGTATTCACTGAGTATATTCACTGAGCATATTCACTAAGTATTCACTGAGTACATTCACTGAGCATATTCACTAAGTATTCACTGAGTATATTCACTAAGCATATTCACTAAGTATTCACTGAGTGTATTCACTAAGCATATTCACTAAGTATTCACTGAGTGTCCAAACCCCTAGACTAATTATAACATTTATTACCAATAACATATTATTTTATCTGGTCATCTAAATAATATGACCCTTGATGAACATCAGCGCATATTACTCATGACTCATTCAACCTATCAAACTCATAAGTTATCACTTATCAGATAACATACATGTTCTTGAATATTAAACATTAGCATAGCAGCTAAGAAAGAAGGATACTAAATGTAACAAGTCTAACTTACATCAATTATCATTTCTCAATTCTCTCATCAAAAGTCATCTGTTAAGCATGACCTTGATGGTACTGATGGCTCTCACAGCCCATCAATCTCATAAGATGCCACTAACAAGGCACCAGGATATATCACTATTCATAAAGCTAACAACATTCTTTCAATGAATATAGCATCATCATCCATACCTGGATATGATCATCCTCATATAGGAACCTACATGGTCAATTCAACTGATAACAATAAATAACTCATTTAAAGAAGTTGTATCTCCCTACTCTTACAAGAACTAGGTTTCCCTGGTTTTCATCAAATAGTGTTTTAAGGCACACATTACATGCCCTCACCCTAGAATCAGGGTTTACTATTCGCATTACATGTCATCACCCTTGAATTAGGGTTTACTATTCACATTACATGTCATCACCCTTGAAGTTAGGGTTTACTATTCACATTACATGTCATCACCCTTGAATTAGGGTTTACTATTCGCATTACATGTCATCACCCTTGAATTAGGGTTTACTACTCACATTAATTGAATTGAACTCATATCATCATCACGTATGAGAAAACATCACCTTTGGTGCTCTCAGGTTAGGTTAAGATTCATCAATTATCATAGTTAGGGTTTCCATGATTTCACATAGTGGATCATACCCTATTCATGCACATTCATGTATATTGAAGGTATTTTACTTGAGTTTCCACCATAATTGGTACCTTCTCTCTCCTCTAACTAGTAGATGGTGATTACACCACTCTAGATTAGGTTGGGTTAAGTCCTCATTGACTAACACAAGTCAACACATCACCATCTTGTGACTAGGGTTTGATTAAAACAAGGTATCACTCAATTGAACCCATTTAAGTTGAAACGAGTGTGAACCCATTTGAATTGAAATGAGTGTGAACCCATTTGAGTTGAAACGGGTGTGGACTCGTTTGAGTTGAAACGGGTGTGAACCCATTTAGATTGAAATGGGTGTGGACTCATTTGAGTTGAAACGGGTGTGAACCCATTTGGATTGAAACGGGTGTGGACTCGTTTGAGTTGAAACGGGTGTGAACCCATTTAGATTGAAACGGGTGTGGACTTGTTTGAGTTGAAACAGGTGTGGACTCGTTTGAGTTGAAACAGGTGTGAACCCATTTAGATTGAAACGGGTGTGGACTTGTTTGAGTTGAAACGGGTGTGGACCCATTTGGATTGAAACGGGTGTGGACTCGTTTGAGTTGAAACGGGTGTAGACCCATTTGAGCCTAAACGAGTGTGGTCATGAAAGGTGACATAAAGGTTATGATAGAATAGGATATCCTTTGTTGAAGCCTTCAATTGGCCCAAGCCATGTTAACCACTTACAAATTGAGTCAATTAAGATGAGCCTCAAACAATTGGACACCAATTTGACCTTCAATTGGAAGCCAATTAGAGTTAAGTCTAACTCAATTAAGGTTTCCAATCGGCTAATCATCAATTTTCAACAATGTGAATCAAATCAAGGTTGAACCTATCAATTGAACTCCAATTGGGCCCAAACTTGGCCCAAACGGTCTTGAGATCGTTTGGATGACCTCCAAACGATCTTGAGACCGTTTGCCAAAAGTTTGACCAAAAACCAAGTCGGTTGGATTAGGGTTGAACTTGAATTAGGTCTAAAATCAGCATTTTTATCGATTCAACAACTTATTACAATTGGACCCTCAACCCATCAAATTACCTCAACTTTAGACCTTCAAACGGTCTTGAGTTGTGCCCAAACGGTCTTGAGATCGTTTGGAGGAACCCCCAAATGATCTTGAGACCGTTTGGGTCCTTCAACCCAAAACTCAACAAAATCTATATATGAAAACATCAATTCCAGCCCGATTAGGGTTAGGATGTTGAAGTGCTTTCAACTCTCAATTGGTTAAGAATTTAACTTTGATTCTTTGCAGGAATGAAATTCAACATATTATGAACAAGAATCTCAAACGGTAAAAGCTTGGTCAACTCACTCAAACGGGTTGAACCCGTTTTCCCAAAAAGATCAAGTTAATCAGTTTGGAAAAATCAGCACTTAATTCAATTCGATTGCCTAATTGATTGGCCTTCAACCTACGATTCCTTTGGAGTTAACCCCTAAAATTTGGTGGGTCATTAGACTACATGATTATGAATAGGAATCCCAAACGGTCAACGCTTGGTCAACTCCCTCAAACGGGTTGAACCTATTTGCTCCAACCGACCATGTGAACCCGTTTGCCCTTCAAACGGTCTGGTCAGGGGGGGACAGGACCGTTTGATAAAGTAACTTTGGTAATCACACCCACCTTCTTCAACCTCTGTCAAGGTCGGTTATTCCACTGTTTTACTTGCAAAGTGCAAGGAAGAAGGGAGGTAGAAGAAGAACTAAGTACTAGAATTGCAAGAACAAAACATGCATATAAAGTGTAGAGTTTAGAATTATAAAACCCGCCTTAAATGATGTTCTTGGAGCTCCAAGCTTCCAGGCTTCAGGCCTCTAATGGCGTCTTGAACTCCACAACTTGGTCAAGTGTGATTCCTCCAAAGAAAGGTAGAAATGGATGGCTAGAACAAGAAAACTAAGTGAGTTATTCACAAAACCAAGCTTGCATGATGAATTCACCCAAGAATCCGAGCTTGAAGATGGTTCTTCTCACTTAGAACTACTTGGTCGCCTCCCTGAGCTCCAGAGCTTGCCTTAGACGTTTTGAGAAAGAAGAGAAGTGAAGAGAAATGAAGGATCGTTTACTTGGTTTACAAGGAAAAGGGCTTATATACTTTAGGCCATTTTACACCATAAGGACCTCTAAAGCATGGGATTTTCATCTAAATCCCTCCTTGCTTCTTAGGCACGTCCAAGCCATATAAACTTAAACCAAGTTCATCAAAGCTCAAGATTTAAGGGTAGAAAAGATCAACTTTCAACTAGGGTACACATATGAAGTTCTTCATACACATACATGGTGAATTTTATGCACAAAGATTACTTTTCTTATCTGATTATTTATTGGTGCATCTCTTTCATCATTTCTACTCTAAATGATGCCAAGAGTCATATAAGATGCTCTAGAAGGTGTAATTTACAAGTTTCACCCATAATTTGGGTAAATTGCACTTTACTCCAAATTAGGGTTTTTAAGCACCAGGATCATTCCACAAGCTGCATCTGAATGCCCAAGCTTGAAAAATCCATCATGCCTCATCAGATTCACTGTTATGATGTTTCATCATCAAGGTTACATCTTAACATGTGAACTCTGCAAGTTAAACCTCTTAACTGGATAATTGCACATAGGTCCCTGCATTGCAAAATAATACTACAACATTGTTCCTAGGGGACAGGAATGGAAACATATGTTCCTTAGGAGATTTTATTACCTGCATAAAGATAATTACAAGTGTTTAATTACATATTTACGAAAAACTTCTAGGGTTAGGTTATAACTCAGGTCAGGGATGTTACAAATTATAAACCCCTAATAAGGATTTCGTCCTCAAAATCCCAGGGAAAGGAAAAACAGATTGATCATCATGATGATATTATGGGTTTGTAATTTTTACAAAGTCCCTTTTGTTAATTACTTCTTATCACTGTTTATTCTTGTATAAAGCATAAACCCCTAACATAAGGTGTTCATACTTTTTGAAACGAAAAAGCATAAAAGAACATTCTTCCAATATTACTCAAGAATGCTTACCATCAGAGGAACATACATACCTTAACACAGATATTTTACTCAGTATATTGTCTCAAAGGCTTCACTGAAGGAGTTCATTGAGTATGCTTACTAAGTAGTTACTGAGGAAATTCACCAAGTATATTCCCTAAGTTTGTTCACTAAGTATTCACTGAGGAAATTCACTGAGTATATTCACTGAGCATATTCACTAAGTTTTCATTGAGTATATTCACTAAGCATATTCACTAAGTATTCACTGAGTATATTCACTAAGTATTCACTGAGTATATTCACTAAGTATTCACTGAGTATATTCACTAAGTATTCACTGAGTATATTCATTGAGCATATTCACTAAGTATTCACTGAGTATATTCACTAAGCATATTCACTAAGTATTCACTGAGTATATTCACTGAGCATATTCACTAAGTATTCACTGAGTATATTCACTGAGCATATTCACTAAGTATTCAATGAGTATATTCACTGAGCATATTCACTAAGTATTCACTGAGTATATTCACTGAGCATATTCACTAAGTATTCACTAAGTATATTCACTAAGTATTCACTGAGTATATTCACTAAGTATTCACTGAGTATATTCACTGAGCATATTCACTAAGTATTCACTGAGTACATTCACTGAGCATATTCACTAAGTATTCACTGAGTATATTCACTGAGCATATTCACTAAGTATTCACTGAGTGTATTCACTGAGCATATTCACTAAGTATTCACCTAGATTTTCTTATTTAATTTTTCCTTATACTCTCTAGATTGTTATAGAATAATTACCTGATTAGAGTAATCAAAAGATAACAATCTAGCAGTTTCATACTTGCCTTATCTACAATAACTATATACCTGGCCAGGGTATATAAGTATTGAGATTAGGTAGTATGTATTTTACTTATCAACATATTCCTCGTTCTTCATATCATTATACACACAGAATTTACCATACTAGATTATTCTTCAGGTATCACATCTATATTTCATCCTTTTCATACACAGTTAAGGGAGATTATAAATTGTTTTAAAGAATACTAAGTAAGATACAAGTTCTTATCTCCCTTGTGTTCTTCCAGGACCTAGTCACGGAATTCAGAAGCAGCAAAATTACATATTTTTAACACATAGAATCCTGATATGTAATATTAAAACAAAACGTATTTCATCTGACCTGTATGGGATGTTTGTCCACGTCCTCTATTATTATAGAGCCTCCCTTGTGAGCCTTGCAGACTCTGTCCTTGGGGCTGAGTCATTATTGTATTCCTGTCTGGACAATCCCTTGCCAGGTGTCCCGGCTGTCTACATAGGTAACAGATCATGGGTGCAAAATGTCTATACAATCCAGTTACCGATGTTGATGCTATGTCGGAGGGTCCTCTTGGAATACTACTATGATCCCTACTTCCACTTGACACCCATTGTGTCTGGGTAGGAAATCCTGACAAAGCTGATGGTGTAGCAAATCTTGGTTTCTTAAAACTTTCAGGCCCTTGTTCTTGAGGCTGGGTGTACATCTTCTTACTACTTGTCTGTTGTTTCATGGTTTCTGACCTCTCTATCCTTCTTACTGACTCCACAAAGGTGGCAAACCTTTCTCTATTCTCTAGAGCAGACACAGGAGTGGCTAGTTCAGATTTCAAACCCTTTTCAAAACGTCAAATTCTTTCTTCATCGGTAACTGCCATTTGTGGACAAAACCGTAGTAACTCCATGAACTTAGCTTCATACTCGCTAATGTTCATGTGTCCTTGTGTGATCTTCTCAAATTGAGATATCATCTAGATACGTCTTAGGGAAGTATCTATTGACGAATTCTCGTCGGAAAACCTCCCATCCTATTTCTTCACCTGGTCTCTTATCCTCCTCTATCATCCACCAATTACCAGCACTCCCTTTTAGGAGGTATACCGCATATTTTACCTTTTCAGCTTCAGGAATATCAAGGATCCTGAAAGCCTTTTCCAGCTCTGTCAACCATAGATCAGCATCTGCTGGGTCAGATGTACCAGCATAGTCTATGGCTCCCACCCGGCGAAGTCTCTCGAAAGTCTTGCCAGCTCCATAACATTCCTGATGGGCTGGTACCCTAGGTGCAGATGGTGGCACCCTATCTGCTATGTGTGTTATGGCTGTCAGAAACTTATCAAATAAGGCATGTACAACTGGGTTTTCTATTTCAGCTAGGTCAAACTGGGGTGGCTCCCTGGGTTGCTCAGGTAAGGGTTGCTCCATTTCTGGGTGCCTTGGACCTCCCTGTGGTGCAGCAACACTACTTTCCGCCACGTACTCTTCATGTGGCTCAGACATCCTTATATATCTTCTCCTCCTAAGGAGCAGAAGGTTCTATTAGATAAGGAAGGAACACTAAGGATAGACTCGACATCCTAAGTCCTATGTCTCTGTAGACTCAGCGAACCTAGAGCTCTGATACCACTAATTGTGGGCTCTGATCTCCAAAGTCCGAGATGAACACATGAACTTTGAAGTAAACATAGCGAAAGAGATTTGTTTAGCAGCGGAATTCCCAAAAATCGGCGGAAAATAAAACTTTTTGAGATAAGACATTGAAACCATAAACACTCCTTTCATAGATTCAAGATAAACTGTTTACATCTCTGTTAATTACTTCTTGAGTAATTATACACATCATGCTACAAAATCTCAAGAGACGAATCAAAACTCAGACCATGACTCCAAGGACCTGAGAGTACAGAGGACGCATAGGACTGACTATCTATCTATATAACTCAGCAGACTGAATCTCCACCTGAGATTTACTGCTGCTCCGGGTGCTGCTGCTGCTGATACTGGTCACCTGGAGATTGGTCCCTTCGTCCTTGGCGACCACCTAAAAAGTTGAAATCTACGGGGTGAGAGAATTTTAAAAAAATTGTCCCAGCGGGAGTTATAACCCTTCGCCAGAAACATGATTATTACAGAATAAGAGAATAACAGTACACAAAGAAGTCATATATATTTTAGGAGTAGTTAGAACAATGTTTCACAGATTGTAATCTATTCCTCCTACTAGAAGTAAAGCATCTCTAAGATAAACCCACATATCACTTTTCTTTTAGAAATAAAAGGACATGTATAACATCTATTTATTATAAATCCATCATCACCACACTGGCTCTCTTCAGGCTTATATCATATATCCATCACCTGGCATTATAATAAGGGATATCATGGCCTGTAGCCATACCCTTTCCTACAAGGTGTAAGGATTCCAAATCCACAACATAACTGTATGATTAGTACACATGAAATCATACTTAACCATACTCAAGTGACACAAGGGTTATTTACATTCATCACCCATAAGTCTGCAGTTAAGCCTTTCATAGGATTAACTTGTAATAGAACTTCACATAGTAACACTCTATATCAAGATCACATTTCATAATTTAACATAGGGATATCAATCCCTAAACATCTTATCACTAAGACTCCAGAAAGTGAGTGTCCAAACCCCTAGACTAATTATAACATTTATTACCAACAACATATTATTTTATCTGGTCATCTAAATAATATGACCCTTGATGAACATCAACGCATATTACTCATGACTCATTCAACCTATCAAACTCATAAGTTATCACTTATCAGATAACATACATGTTCTTGAATATTAAACATTAGCATAGCAGCTAAGAAAGAAGGATACTAAATGTAACAAGTCTAACTTACATCAATTATCATTTCTCAATTCTCTCATCATAAGTCATCTGTTAAGCATGACCTTGATGGTACTCATGGCTCTCACAGCCCATCAATCTCATAAGATGCCACTAACAAGGCACCATGATATATCACTATTCATAAAGCTAACAACATGCTTTCAATGAATATAGCATCATCATCCATACCTGGATATGATCATCGTCATATAGGAACCTACATGGTCAATTCAACTGATAACAATAAATAACTCATTTAAAGAAGTTGTATCTCCCTACTCTTACTAGAACTAGGTTTCCCTATTTTTCATCAAATAGTGTTTTATGGCACACATTACATGCCCTCACCCTAGAATCAGGGTTTACTATTCACATTACATGTCATCACCCTTGAATTAGGGTTTACTATTCACATTACATGTCATCACCCTTGAAGTTAGGGTTTACTATTAACATTACATGTCATCACCCTTGAATTAGGGTTTACTATTCTCATTACATGTCATCACCCTTGAATTAGGGTTTACTACTCACATTACATGAATTGAACTCATATCATCATCATGTATGAGAAAACATCACCTTTGGTGCTCTCAGGTTAGGTTAAGATTCATCAATTATCATAGTTAGGGTTTCCATGATTTCACATAGTGGATCATACCCTATTCATGCACATTCATGTATATTGAAGGTATTTTACTTGAGTTTCCACCATAATTGGTACCTTCTCTCTCCTCTAACTAGTAGATGGTGATTACACCACTCTAGATTAGGTTGGGTTAAGTCCTCATTGACTAACACAAGTCAACACATCACCATCATGTGATTAGGGTTTGATTAAAACAAGGTATCACTCAATTGAACCCATTTAAGTCGAAACGAGTGTGAACCCATTTGAATTGAAACGAGTGTGAACCCATTTGAGTTGAAACGGGTGTGGACTCGTTTGAGTTGAAACGGGTGTGAACCCATTTAGATTGAAACAGGTGTGGACTCATTTGAGTTGAAACGGGTGTGAACCCATTTGGATTGAAATGGGTGTGGACTCGTTTGAGTTGAAACGGGTGTGAACCCATTTAGATTGAAACGGGTGTGGACTTGTTTGAGTTGAAACGGGTGTGGACTCGTTTGAGTTGAAATTGGTGTGAACCCATTTAGATTGAAACGGGTGTGGACTTGTTTGAGTTGAAATGGGTGTGGAACCATTTGTATTGAAATGGGTGTGGACTCGTTTGAGTTGAAACGGGTGTAGACCCATTTGAGCCTAAATGAGTGTGGTCATGAAATGTGACATAAAGGTTATGATAGAATAGGATATCCTTTGTTGAAGCCTTCAATTGGCCCAAGCCATGTTAACCACTTACAAATTGAGTCAATTAAGATGAGCCTCAAACAATTGGACACCAATTTGACCTTCAATTGGAAGCCAATTAGAGTTAAGTCTAACTCAATTAAGGTTTCCAATCGGCTAATCATCAATTTTCAACAATGTGAATCAAATCAAGGTTGAACCTATCAATTGAACTCCAATTGGGCCCAAACTTGGCCCAAACGGTCTTGAGATCGTTTGGATGACCTCCAAACGATCTTGAGACCGTTTGCCCAAAGTTTGACCAAAAACCAAGTCGGTTGGATTAGGGTTGAACTTGAATTAGGTCTAAAATCCGCATTTTTATCGATTCAACAACTTATTACAATTGGACCCTCAACCCATCAAATTACCTCAACTTTAGACCTTCAAACGGTCTTGCGTTGTGCCCAAACGGTCTTGAGATCGTTTGGAGGAACCCTCAAACGATCTTGAGACCGTTTGGGTCCTTCAACCCAAAACTCAACAAAATCTATATATGAAAACAGCAATTTCAGCCCGATTAGGGTTAGGATGTTGAAGTGCCTTCAACTCTCAATTGGTTAAGAATTTAACTTTGATTCTTTGCAGGAATGAAATTCAACATATTATGAACAGGAATCTCAAACGGTCAATGCTTGGTCAACTCACTCAAACGGGTTGAACCCGTTTCCCCAAAAAGATCAAGTTAATCAGTTTGGAAAAATCAGCACTTAATTCAATTCGATTGCCTAATTGATTGGCCTTCAACCTACGATTCCTTTGGAGTTAACCCCTAAAATTTGATGGGTCATTAGCCTACATGATTTGGAACAGGAATCCCAAACGGTCAATGCTTGGTCAACGCCCTCAAATGGGTTGAACCCGTTTGCTCCAACCGACCATGTGAACCCGTTTGCCCTTCAAACGGTTTGGTTAGGGGGGGGGGAACAGGACCGTTTGATAAAGTAACTTTGGTAATCATGCCCACCTTCTTCAACCTCTGTCAAGGTCGGTTATTCCACCGTTTTACTTGCAAAGTGCAAGGAAGAAGGGAGGTAGAAGAAGAACTAAGTACTAGAATTGCAAGAACAAAACATGCATATAAAGTGTAGAGTTTAGAATTATAAAACCCACCTTAAACGATGTTCTTGGAGCTCCAAGCTTCCAAGCTTCAGGCCTCTAATGGCGTCTTGAACTCCACAACTTGGTCAAGTGTGATTCCTCCAAAGAAAGGTAGAAATGGATGGCTAGAACAAGAAAACTAAGTGAGTTATTCACAAAACCAAGCTTGCCTGATGAATTCACCCAAGAATCCGAGCTTGAAGATGGTTCTTCTCACCTTAGAACTACTTGGTCGCCTCCCTGAGCTCCATAGCTTGCCTTAGACGTTTTGAGAAAGAAGAGAAGTGAAGATAAATGAAGGATCGTTTACTTGGTTTACAAGGAAAAGGGCTTATATACTTTAGGCCATTTTACACCATAAGGACCTCTAAAGCATGGGATTTTCATCTAAATCCCTCCTTGCTTCTTAGGCACGTCCAAGCCATCTAAACTTAAACCAAGTTCATCAAAGCTCAAGATTTAAGGGTAGAAAAGATCAACTTTCAACTAGGGTACACATATGAAGGTCTTCATACACATACATGGTGAATTTTATGCACAAAGATTACTTTTCTTATATGATTATTTATTGGTGCATCTCTTTCATCATTTCTACTTTAAATGATGCCAAGAGTCATATAAGATTCTCTAGAAGGTGTACTTTACAAGTTTCACCCATAATTTGGGTAAATTGCACTTTACTCCAAATTAGGGTTTTTAAGCACTAGGATCATTCCACAAGCTGCATCTGAATGCCCAAGCTTGAAAAATCCATCATGCCTCATCAGATTCACTCTTATGATGTTTCATCATCAAGGGTACATCTTAACCTCTGAACTCTGCAAGTTAAACCTCTTAACTGGATAATTGCACATAGGTCCCTGCAGTGCAAAACAATACTACAACATTGTTCCTAGGGGACAGGAATGGAAACATATGTTCCTTAGGAGCTTTTATTACCTGCTAAAAGATAATTACAAGTGTTTAATTACATATTTAGGAAAAACTTCTAGCGTTAGGTTATAACTCAGGTCAGGAATGTTACACTTTGGGCGTCTGAAACTTGATGCCAGGTGGAGGACCCTTGGGGTCTTATTTATAGGCTTTAAGTGAAGTCCAAACGGTTTGGAGACCGTTTGGACCTCAAGACCGTTTGGGCCTGAGACCGTTTGGACTCCATGCGGTCTCAAGACCGGTTGGCTTCATGTGGTCTTGAGACCGTTTGATCTCCATGCGGTCTCGGGACCGTTTGGCTTCATGCGGTCTTGGGACCGTTTGACTCCATGCGGTCTCGAGACCGGTTGACTTCATACGGTCTCAAAACCGGTTGGCTTCATGCAGTCTTGAGACCGTTTGACTCCATGTGGTCTCGAGACCGGTTGGCTTCATGCGGTCTCGAGACCGGTTGGCTTCATGCGGTCTTGAGACCGGTTGCTTCATGTGGTCTTGAGACCATTTGACTCCATGTGGTCTCGAGACCGGTTGGCTTCATGCGGTCTCGAGACCGGTTGGCTTCATGCGGTCTTGAGACCGGTTGGCTTCATGCGGTCTTGAGACCGTTTGGCTTCATGCAGTCTTTTGGGACCGTTTGAATCCATGCGGTCTCGGGACCGGTTGGCTTCATGTGGTCTTGGGACCGTTTGAATCCATGCGGTCTCGAGACCGATTGGCTTCATGCGGTCTTGGGACCATTTGACTCCATGCGGTCTTGAGGTTGAGTTGATCTTTTGTGATTTTTTTGTGCTTTTTCTGCATATATAGAAAGGAAAAGTTAGTCTGATGGTATATTTACAAAAAGGGGTAAATTTAGGATTATGTATAGTTTTAACTTAGAAAGGGTATGGAAAAATAAAGAAAAGGGCTAAGATAATCGTCCAAAATGGGAGGTTATCACCCCCCTAACTTAGAGTCTAGCTTGCCCTCAAGTTAGATAGAGCTGAGACATGTAATGGCGAGGCGATTTTATTTAGTTAGGATTTCCATACTCTTATTTCAATTCTTAACCTGAGTTCCCCTAAGGCCATATCAAGTCTTATTGCTTGCCTTGACTCTTTCATATTTCGAGAGTTGCTCGGGTCTCGGGTTCTTTCCGTATCTCGTAGTTCGCATTGGGACCACCTTTATTTTGTGCATGTTGTTGACTCTAATCAGCTTTATACCTCTCTAAAAGACCTACTGGAAGCTAGAGAGGGTATGAGGGTTGGCTAAAGGCTTGAAGTGTAGCTCCCCCTTCAAGTGGGGGAGGGGCTGTCTATGCTTTTAGGATCTCACTACCGGGCACGACACATCTGCCTTTGTGAGGGCAGCTGAATGTACCGGCCGGGTGAGTCCTTTATGAGCCTTTCATATATTTAGATACCTTAGGGTTTCACTACCAGGCATGACACATCTGCCTTTGTGAGGGCAGCGGAATGTTCCAGCCGGGTGAAACCTTCATCGGTTCTTTATATAGATCCTTATTCATGGCACAACTCTCATAATTTTATTCGTCTCTCTGGCTTTTATTCGATAACTCGCAGGCTTGGGCTTTTGGGGTTTTGCTAGGAAAATTATTTTGGGCGGCCAAGCCTCTTTTATTTTGAAGAGAGGAAAGTTGTTCTTAGGGTTTTTTAACATGCACTTATTTGGTTTGTGGTCCACTTGCAGAACTTCTTGATTTGGAAGTTGTCTGATTCCCCTCTCATCCTTGAGAGCTTGGCTTATTTCTGCCTTGATTTTGACCTGTGGAGAGTCAGATAAAGAATTGAAGCAAAAGCATGAAAATCAATAGTGGAGTGACATTTATTAAATCACCATTAAATGTCTAAGTGTTATTTACTTTTGGGGACTAACATGATTCTAGAGTTAAATGAGGGTGATTTTACTCGAAAAGGGTTAATTAAAAAGAAAGTTAAAAGGGAAAATGTATAAACAGAGAAAAGAAAAGAAGGAAGAGGGGTGTAAAAATGATACCTCACCCTTGTCTAATGTACCCCCCCCCCCTTAACTTATCACTCACTCTGTCCTCAGAGTGTCAAAGTGATCGGTTGAGAAGTAATTAGGACAAGGGCTGCAGGCTAAGGTAAATCTGCATTTGCCCCTGGGGAATGAAGTAGATTGGATGCGAACTGTCCTCGTAGAGCGTGGTAATCCACGTCAGTCATCTCTTCTACTGGTCTTTGGAGAATGATGATGGTGTACATCCAGTAGAGGACGTGGAAGTCACAGTCATTAGATTGGCGAATTTGCTGGGGGCATTTGTGGCAGAAAGAAGGGCGGTGAAAATGCTCTTTGTCGTACGCCCTTGTATGCTGACTCAGAAAATCGATTAACTTTTCGGTGCACTCCTTTGTCGCTACTTCTGTTGGCGTCTTTGGTGTCACGACGTAGTTTCTCTGTCGTGCGTTGTACTGGCTATCGGAACTGTTATATATTGTGGTTGTTCCTTCTGGGAGATTTGTTGCCAGGAGCATCCAGTGCTCATGATAGAGGAAAGGTAACATGATGAACGTCGGCGTTGTGTGTTGTAGATAGGATATCAGTGCGTCAGTTGTGCCGAAGTTCTTGAGCTTTAGAAGATCGTCTTTCATATATGGGGACGCCATGTATGTTGTTGGGTTGTTTTGGCCAAGTAGAAACTGATAGGCGGCCATTAAGCTTACAGAGAGCGATCCTTTGATTTGTAAAGTCTCTCGTAGTGTGTCTGCCATTACAAGAATGTCCTGAGACATGAATACCAGTCCATATTTTTCGGTTGAGAGTCGCGCCATAATGAGACGCAATCCGAGGTCAGAAGAGACCTTTGCAAGCATCGCGATCAAAATCGGGAAAGGTTGGTTCGATGGCAGACAGAGGATCGATAGTGCTTGTAGCTTGCTCGGTATCAGCGACTGTCATATTGGTCTTTTCTGACTCTTTCAGAGTTTTTCGGAAGGGTCACCACTGCGGTCGCTGGATAGCTGAGAAGAGGTAGCGAGGCACGTCATCTGGTGCCATAGTTGGGTCCTTAAAGAACCGCCTATCACAGATGAGCTCCATGGCATAACGTCTGTGTAAGGAATGAAAATCTTTAGCAACCAGATCGTTAAATGGGATTTCTTGGTTCAACGCTTGGATGTGATGTATGGTGCAGAAAGCGCAATCCCCAGATCCCTCGGCGGCTTGAACTTGAGGGTTAATGATTTTGAACCAAGGATGACTCCAATCTTGGCGGAGTGATGGGTGTGCAGCCCAAATTAACTTGAGCAGCTGGAAGGGTATACACCTTGCTTCTCCTATTGCTTCGCCGATGAAGTTTATTGTGTCGGCTGGTAGCTCGGCGCCACAGAAATTATACACCTTGGCATTCCGAGCCTCGGTATCCACGATCATAAAAAGCCAGTGGTCTGAAATTTGGAAAGGCACGGTCAGATAACGTGCCCGACGTGCTAAACCAGCACGTAGCCGCTCGATCGACTTTGCTCTTATGTCTTTGTATAAAAGGCCAATAGACAGAGCGGGCGAGGCGTTAAATACCGGTTGTTTCCGCTTAGAACTTTTGTACATTTCTATACTATTGGCGAGGAGGACACGGAAGATTGTCATAGGCATCGTGGACCGAGGTCGGAGGATGCTGCAGAAGTCTTCACGTGTCATCTTACGCCTAGTTTTTGTATTATGATAAATTATGTCTTCCCCCGCCTTTGCATCGTCCACTATAGTGTTCAGTATAAAAATGTCCTGAGCATCTAAAGTGGAGATGGCCGCCATATCCAGGTCATGCATTTTGTGTGGCAGAGGTGGTGGCGGGGGAAGTTCTTGTGGAGGGGGAGAAGTAGGTTGTTCTAAGGCCTGGTAGATCATCGTTCGAGTCAGAGGCAGAATCAAGGTCTTCATCGGTGTCTAAACTTACTCGTTCTGCCTCGCCCTCGTTAGAGGGAGAAGGTGTGGAGAGAGGTGGGGCAGATGTTTTTGGTGGGCTGGCGCTGGTTCCTAGTATACACTAGTGGAACTCAGTGTAAGCCGCGTCTTTAGCAACTTCCCCGATGGACCCCAGCGCAGAATAATCAAAGAATTGGACCCCGTATGACATGTTGACATTATCATTGTGTGGGGACTTAGGGTGATTGTCACTGTCGTGGTGACCTTTGTCGGAACCTCTGTGAGAAGGTTCTGCTGCATTTCCAGGGTCCTCTCTGTCATCATTTTATCACCAGAGGAGGTGTTATCTTTGTTTGAATTAGCAGATGAGTCGGAGTCGTCTTCTTCGTCATCATCGCCATCCTTGTCGTCCGCTGCCTTGTCTGCTTGTTTTTTACTCACGGACGTTTTGCACCGCCGATGGGTGGCTTGTAACTCATCGAAAGCCACTTGTAGATGCTCATGTGTTTCGAGCAGTGCATCATGGGATTCTTTGAGGTCGGTATATCTGCCTTCGGCGGAGAGGAGACGTGCTGTAAGATTTGTAACTTGAGCACGTAGCTGCTGGATTTCATCCTTATTGGACTCCTCTTGGCGATGTTGTAGCTGTGTGAGTGTGTTGTTGATGGTGTCCAAGTGCGTACTCAGATCTTCTTATTGTTGCTGGAGCTCACGGAGAGTCTCTGGCAGAGGCTGAGTCCGCGTGGAGATCTCATCGACTTGCTTTGCCATTGCTTCTTGCTGACGCCTCGCTCCAAGGACTAGGTCCGACAAGGTGTTGTAGTGACTGTTGATGTGCTCAACTTTCTTAGCCACCTCATCTTGTCGTTGCTGGAAGCCTTGGAGGATGGTAGACAAGGCTCGGTGTTGTTCGTCGATCGTGGCCACCTGTCGTGATAAACCCTGGACACAAGAAAAAATAGAATTTAATATATTAGAAGGATCGGTGAGGAGGTTTCAGACAGCGTCTAATTGACGGCCGAATTCCTCACCGATATTGGCAAAAGGGACCCCAGGAGCGGAAGGGTGGGATGGCTGGGGTCTGCGTGGGATGGTGTTAGTGTCTTGCGGAAAAGACACTGATGATGCCCCGAGCTGCGTAGTGACTGTGGTTGTAGTCACCAGTGGTGTCGGGGTGGTGGCGGATGTGAAAAGTGGTGGAATTTGTGGTGAAAGCGGTGGCAAAGATAGTGATGGGGTGGAAACTGTGGAGGTGAAAGGGAAGGTGGTAAAGTCGGGCATAGAGGTGGAGAAAGGAGAGCCCGAAGGGAAAAAGGGTGATGAAGAGGATGTGAATGGTTGCGTGGATGTGATGGGGAAGAAAGGAGTGGTGGATGTTGGAAAGGTGGAAGGTGGAGTGGTGGAAGCGATTAGCTGCTCGTGTAAACTCTAAATGAAAGAGTCGATTGAGGAGGAGGTTAAGACTTCTTCGTGGAGCTTCTTGGCCTCAGGATTTGGCTTATATGTTGGTGTCACTGATAGTTGTTGGGCCTGCGACTGCCTTCTAGAAGGTCGTTTGACAGGTATTTTTGTTGGTCGAGCTGCCGGGGCTGTGATGCTCAGCTCCGTTTGTCCCGCTGTAGCTTTCTTTTCGGTTGTTTTAACCGAAGCTAGTAGTTGTGAAAGCTCCTCATCAGAGAAGAGGAGTTGTTTGGTGTCGTACTTTGCTAGCTCCAGAAGCGGGATGAGTGTTCTGGATGACTTAACCATAGGGAAGAAGACGTAGTGTAGTTTCCCATCCTTTTCCTTGATGATGAAGGAGTTCTTCAGAGTTTGTTCATTGGTAAGGATGTCGCCCTTTAGTTGCGTGCAGCGGGGTAGGGGTCTGTCCAACTTGAGATATTTGATAATAGATGTGACATGCCCCCCATGCAGATTTCTTTCCCCAGGATGGAGGTTGATAGTTTCTGGATTAGTTATCGTCCGATATTGACCGGCCTTTCGTTAAGAATAGACCAGAGAACGAATAGATATGAAATTGTAACGTTTCCCCCCTCTGTCCTGGGGAAGAGTGCACCAGCGAGAATTTTGTGCAGGGTGCGAACAAAGCCAGAGTGTATATTTGACGCTTTGCACGTCTTCGCGTCATAGGTGGGGATCCCAGTTAGAGATTTCCAGAATTTGTGTCTGTTGAACTCTGAATGTTCGGTCCCCACCTCCATGTCTTTCCGCAGCTGGTCCTGGTTGTCAATGAAGATTGTGTTCAGCATATTTTCTGTTATGACAACCTTGCTGCCGAAGATTTGGGTGACGAGCCTTCTGTCTCCCCCGTCACGTGACCTATCCATGATGTCGACGGGCTCTTTGGTCAGAAAAGTGAAGAATTCTGTAGTGGGTTTGGAGTAGGATACTTCAGGTACTAGACACAACCTGGTGAGGTTGGCTTTGTCTAGCACGTCGAAGGTGCGATCGTATATCCCCATCCTACGCAGTATGCTGGAGCACACATACTTGGTGGGTTTTAGTGTTTTGTCAGCGGGGATGTTGATTTGGATAAAGAGGTTTTCTGGTGGTGGTGTAGTGGTGGTGATGGGAGTGAAAGTGGGGGTGGTAACAGGGATGGTGGTGGTAGTAGCAGGAATGGTGGTGGTAGTGGTGGTAGTAGCAGGGATAGTGGTGGTAGGTTTTGCAAAGGGTTGATCCATGGCAGAGGTAGGTCAAACTTGTTTTCTTGCCCGTTTCTTGGAGGGCTGACCAGTTGCGGTCTCTAGGACCTTGTGTTTCCCCTTTTGTTCTGTGGCAGGGGATTCCTCCTCAGAGTTAGGATTGTACTCCGATCCTTCATCATCAGAGGAAGAGATGTCTTCCACTTCTTCTTCAGGTGCCTCTGCTAGGCATTTTTCGATACGGTCAAGGTCGCATAGGACTTGCATCATCTTGACATTTGGTGGCACCTTTCTGGTCCTGTTGAAGTCATCTCTGATCTTCTGGAGCTTAGATTGTTCTATCATTAGTTGCTCCGTTGTACAGATTGTAGTGTCTTCAAAGATGGCGGCCTTCATTGCTGGTGTTACCATGGCTGAAAAATGGGAGATCAAGAGTTAGAATAACATATTTAGAAAGATTTGATTTTATTAATATTTATGTATTTTGTATTTTTATTGAAATCAGATGAATGTGCAAGGTCCCCAACGGTTTCAAGACCGTTTGGAGAACGAAGCGTCGCATGGTCATCGGAGAAGGCGGCATAGCGACGGTGGATGCATTGGCGACTACAGCAAAAGCGGCGGTGATCATCGGCGATAAGGGTGATGGTGAAAATGATGATAAAAACGACGGTGAATCCGGTGGTGAAAACGGCGATGAATACAACGATGAAAATGGCGGTGGCTCTGGTGATGGAGACGGCGATGAAGACGGCGACGGTGGGCAGGGGCGTTGGTGAAAACGGCGAAGACGACGATGATGCCGGCGATGGTGAACAGAGCCGATGGTGGCGGGGAAAGTTCTTGTGGAAGGGGGAGAAGCAGGTTGGACTACCTTTCAGTAGGTGGTAACGGCGACGATGAGGAAGCAAAGGACGGTGGACGGAGGTGCGGTTGCTGTGCAGAAGCACAGGAACCACGTCGGAAGAGGAGAATCGCACGGGAACAGGGGAAAGCAAGAGCAATGGAACAGCACTGTGCGAGATTTTTTTTGAAGGCTAGGGAGTCGAAGGAAAGAAAAACGAGGGGGTAGGGTTTATATTTATAGGAAACGGGGGGTTGACCAGGCAAAAACCCTAAGTCAAATGGTTTAGCGACTGTTTGGACTCCAAATGGTTTCAAGACCGTTTGGTCCAAACGGTTTCGAGACCTTTTGGTTCCAAACGGTTTCGAGACCGTTTGGTTCCAAACGGTCGAGACCGTTTGGTCCCAAACAGTTCGAGGACCGTTTGGGAGGGTTAAGGTCGAACGTATTTTTAAATTTTTATGTTTGTTTTAGTTATATGAATTTTTTTTGTATTTTCATAAGATGAACCTAAGGTAAAATAAAAGAACGGGAAGTAAAGAAATAAACTGAAATCTTGGGTTGCCTCCCAAGTAGCGCTTGGGTTTTACGTCGCTAGCTCGACGAAGCTGAGGTTGTTATGCTGATGGCGTGGCGTCTTTAATTTCTATGGTTTGTCTTGGTATTTTGTCTTCCGGAGTGTAGTATCTTTTTAAACGGTGATCGTTGACCGTTCTTTCTCCTCTGTTGTTTTCAATAATAATGGCTGCTCCAGTTGGGTGGATATGCTTTATAGTGAAAGGCCCGGACCATTTTGTCCTAAGTTTTCCGGGAAACAACTTGAGCTTGGAGTTAAAGAGGAGAACTTTGTCACCAACGGCAATATCTTTTCTCTTAAGGTGACCATCGTGCCACATTTTTGTCTGCTCCTTATGTATTCTGGCGCTCTGATAGGCTGTCATGCGGAGCTCCTCTAGCTCCTACAACTGGAGCTGTCTATTCTCTCCTGTGCTTTTGAGATCGAAGTTTAATTGTTTGATGGCCCACCAAGCTTTATGTTCCAGCTCTACTGGTAGATGACAGTACTTCCCGTACACCAAGAGGAACAGGGTTGTTCTGATAGGTGTTTTGTATGCAGTTCGGTATGCCCAAAGGGCATCAGCAAGTTTGGTGGACCAATCAGTGCGGTTTTTGTTCACCATTTTTTCAAGGATCGCCTTTAATTGTTTATTAGATACCTCCATCTAACCACTAGTTTGTGGATGGTAAGGCGTGGCGACTTTGTGATTGACTCCATATCTTTTCAGTAAGGCCTCAAAACTTCGTTCCAAGAAATGGGTCCCGCCATCCGATATGATAGTTCTCGGAACTCCAAATCTTGGGAAGATAATATCTTTAAACAATTTGATAACAGGTTTGGAATCGTTGGACACTGTGGGTACAACTTCAACCCACTTAGAGACGTAGTCCACCATGACCAAAATGTAAGAGAAGCCATAGGATGAGGGGAAAGGGCCCATGTAATCTACCCCCATACATCAAAAAGCTCAATTTCCTGCCACATGGTGAGTGGCATTTCGTCTCTTTTTGATATATTGCCAGAAAATTGGCATTTGTTACAGGCTTTCATGAAATCGTAAGAATCCTTTGATATGGTGGGCTAGAAGAACCCAGATTGTAAAACTTTTATGGCGGCTTTCTTGGCACTCATATGCCCCCCGTGGGTCGGGAATGGCAATGTTCTAGGACCGGGGTTATTTCTTCTTCTGGCAGGCAACGACGAAAAAGTCAGTCGGCGCAAAGGTGGAACAAGTAAGGTTCGTCCCAGTAATAGCATTTTATGTCGTGATGAAACTTCCTTTTATCCTGGTAGGAAGCGGATGGGTGGATAATCCCTGTGGCTAGATAATTAACGATATCCGCATACCAAGGGAAACCATGAGTGGCCTTCATAAGCTGATCATCAGGAAGAGAATCCCGGATAGGGATTTTATCTTTTTCTTCAACCTCGATCCTACTGAGGTGATCGGCCACAACATTCTCCACGCCACTTTTATCTTTGATTTCTAAGTCGAATTCCTGAAGCATTAACACCTAGCGGATAAGCCTGGGTTTGGCATCCTATTTTTGAATCAGGTATCGGATGGCAGAATGGCCGGTATAGACGATAACTTTAGAGCCAATCAGATAAGAGCGGAATTTTTCAAATGCATAGATGATATCCAGAAACTCTTTCTTCGTGGTGGTGTAGTTTTTCTGCGCTTCATCTAGCATTTTAGATGTGTAGTAGATAACATAGGGTTTCTTATCAATCTGCTATCCTAGAACGGCCCCTATGGCATAATCACTTGCGTCGCACATGATTTCGAAGGGCTGCGACCAATCTGGAGCTCTTAGAATAGGTGCGGAGATTAACGCATCCTTAAGGGTAGAGAAACTTTTCATACACTCCTGATTGAATATGAACTCAACATCTTTGGTCAGGAGTTGGGTCATGGGTTTGGCAATCTTTTAGAAATCCTTGATGAATCTCCTATAGAATCATGCATGACCCAGGAAAGCTCGAACTCCTCTTATGTCCTTTGGAGGTGAAAACTTTGAGATAACATCAATTTTTTCTTTATCAACCTCTATTCCCCTATCACTTACCCTGTGTCTGAGGATGACACCTTCTGTTACCATGAAATGACATTTCTCCCAATTCAAGATAAGGTTCGTTTCCTCACAGCGTTGCAGAACTTGTCCAAGATTTATTAAACAGTTGTCGAAAGAATCTCTGTACACTGAGAAATCGTCCATAAACACTTCCATGACGGATTCTGTTAAACCGGCAAAGATAGCAGACATACATCGTTGGAAAGTGGCGGGTGCGTTACATAACCCGAACGGCATTCTTCTAAAGGCATATGTCCCAAAATGACATGTGAAGGTGGTTTTTTCCTGGTCCTCCGGGTGTATGGGTATTTGGTAAAACCCGGAGTAATCGTCGAGGTAACAAAAATATTTTTGGTGAGCTAGGCATTCCAGGACTTCATCAAGGAAAGGTAGAGGGTAGTGGTCTTTTCTTGTGGCTTTGTTCAACTTTCTATAATCAATACACATTCGCCATCCAGTTACAGTCCTGGTAGGCACTAGCTCATTTTTGTCATTTAGCACTACATTAGTGCCACCTTTTTTTGGAACAACCTGAACGGGGCTGACCCACTGGGAGTCAGAAATAGGATAGATCATGCCGTCTTTGAGTAATTTAAGGACCTCCAGACAAACTACCTCCTTTAGATTAGGATTTAGTTTTCTTTGATGTTCTCGAGAGGGCTTGAATTCGTCAACCATAGGAAGTCTATGCATACACAGGGTTGGATTTATGCCCGTTAGGTCAGTTATCTTATATCCTATGACCTTTTTATGCTTCCTCAGCTTGTTCAGAAGCTTTTCTTCTTGATCTCTTGTAAGGGTGGAGCTGATGATGACTGGGCATAAATTTTCTTCATCTAAGAAAACATGTTTGAGCCCTGTAGGTAAAGTCTTCAATTCAGGGGCTTTCGGTGGCTCAGCTGCTTCTATAACAGTAACGGCTTTAAGTTCTTCAAAAGTGGCCTTTGGCGCTTCTTCGGCCTTTTCTAGATGTTGGAGGCACTGTTGAACTAATTCATTCGCGGAGAATTCAACCTCCGGATTGATTAGAACATTTTCAAGTTCGTCAATTGGCTCGGAGATTTCCAACTGTGACATTTGTTGAATAGCATCAAGGAGGAAAACCTCCTCTTGGATGTTGGGGCCTTTCATACTATTAAGGACTCGGAATTGAATTGCTTCTTTTCCGAGCCTAAGAATGATGGTACCAGCTTCAACGTCGATCAGCGCTCTGGCAGTAGCGAGGAATGGTCTGCCAAAAATGATTGGATACCTCAGGTCTTCTTTAATATCCATGACAACGAAGTCGCACGGTACGTAAGCATCCTTGCCTATCCTTACCGGGATATCTTCAATGATCCCCAAAGGTGCGGTTATAGTGGAATCAGCTAATTGGATAGTCATTGCTGTAGGCAACAATTCAGTGAAACCCAGACGTTTGCACATTGAGTAAGGCATAATAGATATGCTGGCCCCAAGGTCAGCTAATCCTTTTTTAGCAGATGTGTTGCCAATGCAACATTGGATTCTGAAGGAACCTGGGTCCTTCTTCTTTTTTGGCATTTTGTTTAAGATGATGTCAGAGGTGGTCTGAGCAAGCTTAACAACTTCTTGCTCCTCGGTGATGTACTTTCTTGATAATAAGGTCTTGAGGTATTTCGCCCAGGCTGGCACCTCAGAAAGAGCATCAAGGAGCGGGATATCAATGTATAGTTTCTTCATTGCCTCTTTGAACTTTTGGAACCTGGTGTCCATCTTTGTTTCCCGTAGTCTTCCTGGGTATGGGATTCTTGGTTTATATTGCAAAACTTCAGGTTCTGTGGACACTTTGTCTTTGCCCTTCGTGCCCTCTGGGGGCTTCTCCATTCCTTGTTGCGGGCTCTCATTCGTCATAAAAGCAGGGATATCATCATTATCCAGGGTGATCTTGGTGGTCTCATGAAGAGTGCGTCCCGATCTTGTGGTGACAACATTTAATTGTTCATGTATGTTCTGTTCATGCTTAGGATTTGATTCGGGCTGCCCAGCAAACGTACCTGCTGGGGGCTTTAATTGTGCAGGAATCTGAGCAAGCTGAGCTTCAACTGCTTTCTGCTGAGCTTGCTGGTTAGCAAGCATAGTTTGCTGTGATTGTAACATCTGCCTGATCAAGGATATTTCATCTTCCGGTTGGGCAGGAGCATTTTTCGGAGGAATTGGTTGCTGGGTTTGTTGAGATTGTTGGGGTGGTAACGCCAGTTGAGGTTGCTGAGTATGCAGCTGTGGATGGAGCAGAGGATGAGTGTACTGGTAGTAGGCAGATTGGTTCCTGGGGTAGTTAGCCCTAGGGAAGTTACTCCTGGAATTCCCTTGATTTTGGTTGAAGTTTTTTGGGAATCCAGGTGGTAGCCTACTAGTAGATCCCCCCTGTGTTTGATGCTGAGGATTGGCAGTCCCAACAGGGTTTCCATACTGAAACCCTGGATGATTCCTTGGCTGATTAGGGTTGTAGTAGACTTGCCAAGGGATAGAGTGGATAGAGTTAACTTGTTCCGGTAGTTTCTCTTCCGACTGATCAATGATAGGTTCATATGGTTGTGGTGGTGGATGCATATCCATCATCACATTATATAGCATACCACAGGAAAGGGTCGAATGGTCAGAAGCATGACAAGCCTCACAGGATCCTGTGGCGGCCTTGACTTGGTGAACTATAGGGGTTTTCTTCTTATCAATCTCTTCGAGAGAAGTCTCGAGAGCTTGTTGTTTGTGAACTATAGTTTTCAAGGCTTCAGTTATAGCCTTCATTTCTATAGATTCTTCAGCTTTGTAAACCTTGAGGACACCTTTATCGGCTGACCATCCCCAGTTGGACTGGTTTTCAGCTCCGAGTGTAACAATCTTCCAAGCGTCCTCATAATTCTTTCTCATGAAGTTTCCTCAGATGAGGAATCTAAAAACTGCTTGATATCATCGCTTACTCCCCGATAGAAGGTTTCTATCAATTGATTATGGGAGATTCCATGATGGGGGCATTTCCGTAAAAGTTCCTTAAACCTTTCCCATGCTTCAGCCAGGGATTCACCGGGTAACTGAGAGAAATGATTGATCTACCCTCTGATCTCATAAGTCAGTGAGGGGGGAAAGAACTTCTCTAAGAATTTTTCCTCAAGGGGAGCCCAGGTAGTTATTATAGGTTCCCGGTCAAGAGAGTTATACCAACTCAGGGCTCTCCCAGATAGAGTGAAATGAAACAGGTGAAGCATTATAGCATCAAAAGCGACTCCGGCTTGTGGAACCAGGCGGCACATCGCCTTAAATCTTTTCAGATGATCCATGCAATCATCTCCAAAACCTCCGGAGAAAGAGATGCCTTGCATGATCTGGATCCACTGGGTCCGAATCTTGAAGTTGGGGATATTGATAATCGGAGGTCGGACTGGGTGGTTATCCTCATAGTTCTTCGGGACAGTGTAGTCCCTCAGTTGTTTGTTTCGTAACTCCAACTGGGCAGCTTGGATTGCTGCATCATTTTTAGCTTTAATGCGGGCCTGTTCTTCTGCACAAATCTCGGCTTGAATCTGAGCACGAGTTTCAGCGATGAGTTGTGCCCTTTGAGCGGTGATGGCGGCGTTGACCCTTTCCATCACCAAAGCAGCCTGGCGTTGATCTTCAACCATTTGTTTAGCTCGTTGGCGATTGAGTCGAATGCGACGATGAAAGCTTCTCTCTACCTCAGAGTCGTACTCTGGATCAGGGGAGAATCCGGGGTTATGCACTGGTTTCATACACGATTTCTACCTGAGTAGAGAGAAGAAAACACCTTTTAGATGATGGTAGAGATATAATGAATTCAATTCGATATGAACTAATAATTAAAAGAAAGTGTAAAATCCTAACCAACTAGGAAGGTACTAAATGAAATTAAAACGTTCTGTTGTCCCCGGCAACGGCGCTAATTTTTGATGGAGCTCCCACTTACGTGGAATTGCGTGCACCAACTAAAAATCCTAAAGATGGTAAGTTTTTAGGTTTAGCCTTGCTTATACTAGATAGAAAACTCCACCCACGTATGCTAAGATACGTGGAAGTCTTATCGCAGTATAGTTAAGGGTCGAATCCATGGGACAACGGTCTTGTTGTAAGCAACAAGATGGAAAATGCTAGAATTTCACTTAATCACTCAATAGTTGGTATTTAGATCGAAAGTTGGGTTTTGTTGTTTTTAAGCTAAGTGCAAGTAAAGTAAAGAAAGTAAGTAAATCTAAGGAGTTTAAACTATGATAAAGGTCACTAGGGTGTGATCGGTTTTTCACCGCCACTACACATGGATCAACACATGCAAAGCAAAACGTAACCTGCAAAAGAGTCTAGTCAGTTAGTATCCTTGTAGACTTAGCTTCCTTTCGGAGAGCTAACTACGAGAAGTGCGGGAATGTTGTAACGCCAGCCATTCCCGAACAAATGGTCACTTACTTTGCATCATTCCCCTCGCAAAGTGTGTTCCTCGACTTACTAAGGTTGCACTTTCATACGTCAACTGATTCCATTTCATAATATGAAAGTGCAACGTGTGATAGTGAGTTTACTCCACTTCTTGAGATACACTTCTAGATACCGAAACAGGTGCATGGTGGATACATGCACCAAGAACCAACATACAAACGAGTTTCGAATCTAATAGTACAAATGTAGACAATTCATACTAAAAGATAAAGGATAACACAAGTTGGAGATCAAGCAACATGCATTCATTAAACGTTTGATGTCGAACTGAAAAGATAAGATCTCTATATTACAAGTTATGGATTACATTTACATGATATGAAAACATGGGTAACAGGGCTACTCCCCGCACCCTAGTGAGAGAGACTACTCTCTCATAACTAGGACAAAGGAGGAGGCAAGAAGAGAGAGAGAGCATCATCCCCACAAAGGAGGGAGGAAAGTCAACCCCTTGGAGAGAGAGAAACGATCCACCAGCTTCACATGTTGCTTGATGATGAGATCTCCCTCTTCCCACCTTCTTTGGCGGAGAGAGAGAAAGCAGCTTCAAGATGGAGTGTGGGTCTCAGACCGGCAGCCCCAGGGCGGAGGATGGAAGTCGCAAGAGCTCTGGAGTGATTGAGGCAGCCTTTGGGTGTCTGAAACTTGATGCCAGGTGGAGGACCCTTGGGGTCTTATTTATAGGCCTTAAGTGAAGTCCAAACGGTTTGGAGACCGTTTGGACCTCAAGACCGTTTGGGCCTGAGACCGTTTGGACTCCATGCGGTCTCAGGACCGGTTGGCTTCATGCGGTCTTGAGACCGTTTGGCTTCATGCGGTCTTTTGGGACCATTTGACTCCATGCGGTCTCAGGACCGGTTGGCTTCATGCGGTCTTGGGACCGTTTGACTCCATGCGGTCTCGAGACCGATTGGCTTCATGCGGTCTTGGGACCGTTTGACTCCATGCGGTCTTGAGGTTGAGTTGATCTTTTGTGATTTTTTTGTGCTTTTTCTGCATATATAGAAACGAAAAGTTAGTCTGATAGTATATTTACAAAAAGGGGTAAATTTAGGATTATGTATAGTTTTAACTTAGAAAGGGTATGGAAAACTAAAGAAAAGGGCTAAGATAATCGTCCAAAATGGGAGGTTATCAAGTGTGAAAGCAGTTAATGTTGGATTGGATCAACATCTACTCCTGATCTGAAACTATTTGTGGGCTCCGATCTCCAAAACCACGATATAAATACGATTTAAACTTAGCGAAAGCAATCGATTAACAACGGAAGACAAAAATCACGAGAAATTAAAACTTTTTGAGATAAGAGCTTGAAACCTTAAAACTTCTTTCATAGAGAAAGGATTAAACTGTTTACACCTCTGATAATTACTTCTTGAGTAATTATATACATCATGATACAAAATCTCAAGAGATAAAACCAAAATCTCAGACCATCAACTCCTAGGACCTGAGAGTACAGAGACGGCATAGGACTGACTTTCTAACAACTATCTCAGCAGTCAGTATCTCCACCTGAGATTCACTGCTGCTCCTGGTGCTGCTGCTGGGATTGGTCACCTGTAGGCCGGTTCCTCTGTCTTCGTCGACCACCTAAAAAGTTGAAGTCTACGGGGTGAGACAATGTACAAATTGTCCCAGCGAGAGTTATAACTCTCAACTAGAAGCTTTATATAGCAATTCAAGAACAACATAGGCAATTTAAAGTAATCAACATCAGAGAGGTACTAAGCACAATATCAACATATAGATAATGTGAGAAACATATCTACTATGCAGTGTAACATCATTCAAGTATCTCACAGTTTAAACTAAACAATTATACTATGTGGCTGATTATGTTTTACAAACATCATTATGCCCTACGGAGATGAGGTATACCGCTCATACTCCAACCGATCACTGTTAAGTCACATCAGTATCATACATAGGTCATTAAAAGAGCCGGATTCTTAAGACCTCATCGTCCTCAGTCAGTAAGAGGATTGTTTGCAGGACACCTTGTGTCTCTGCTGTTATAGCTTACCAGGGTAATCTGGTCCTTCGCTATTTTAGAGTTATAGTGGCGTTCTGTACTCTCTTCGTCATCAGAAGATTTCTTATTTATCTCTCACCGATGCGGTGTTTGTGTCTTCTTTGGGAGATTCGTGGTACATCTCTTGGTTTGGATTTGTAGTGAAGGGTTGATGGATTAAGAAACATCTACATCAATTCCTACACTAGGATGTAAGGATTTACGCATCCATTTCCCCCACATACTCAAAAGTATGTGCTCCAGGAGTTCCCTTAGGAAAACCTATTTCACCATCATTTGGTCTCTGACAATGATGGATCTATGATCAGGGCTCTACATGGTATGATTATACTTGATTAGTTAGGTACATTTCAGTATTCTTTTAACATCATACATGTTCTCAAACATTTAATCACTAGCATGGCAGCTATGAAAATAGAATACTAAATGTAACAAGTCTAACTCACATCAAATATCATTTCTCAATCATCTCATCACAAGTCATCTGTCAAGCATGACGTTGATGATACTCATGGCTCTCACAACCCATTAATCTCATAAGATGCTACTAACAAAGCATCAGGATTTTTCACTATTTCATAAAGCTAAAGCATGCTTTCAATGAATATAGTATCATAACCCTTACCTGGGTATGTTCATCCTCATATAGGAACCTGCATGGTTAATTCAACTGATAACAGTAAAAAATTCATTTCAATGAAGTTGTATCTTCCTATTTTTATAAGAGTTAGGTTCCCTGATTTTCATCAATTAGGGTTTACTATTCACATTACATGTCATCACCCTAGAATTAGGGTTTACTATTCACCTCATGGTGAATTGAACTCATAACATCATCATGTATGAGAAAAATCATCATTTAAACCCTCAGATAAGATTAAGATTAATCAATTATCATAATTAGGGTTTCCATGAACTCACATAGGTGGATCATACCCTAATCATGCATATTCATGTGTATTGAAGGTACTTTTTTTGAATTTCCACCATAAAAGGGTACTTTCTCTCTCCTATGATACTTTCTCTCTCCTATTACTAGTAGATGGTGACTACACCACTCTAGATTAGGTTGGGTTAAATCCTCATTGACTAGCATGAGACAAAACATCACTATCATGTGATTAGGGTTTGATTAGAACAAGGTATTATTCAATTGAATCCCTCAAGGGTATTTTGGTAAATTACACCATTGATCACCATCATGGGTCAATTCATTAATCACTTAGTCCCTTAATGTCCTAGGTTACCATTAGGGTTTAGATCAGATCACCATTGAACCAATTTCACCTTCAATTGATCAAGTACAAACAACCTTGAAAAACCTTCAAACGGTTTCAACCTTCAACCTCCAAACGGTTTGAAACTGTTTGGATGTGTTGACCGTTTGCTATGTTTGACTCCAAGACCACATGACCTCAAGGTCGTTTTCCCAAACTGTTTGGGTACGTTGACCGTTTGGAAAGGTTGACTTCCAAACCGTTTGAGCTTATGCAGTTTGAAATCGTTTGATCAAAACGACTTGAGATCGATTGGTCCAAACGACCTTGAGATCGTTTGAGCCCAAACGGTCTTGAGATCGTTTGGCCCCAAACGGTCTTGAGACCATTTGGCCTCAAACGGTCTTGAGACCATTTGGTCCAAATGGGCTCAAACCGTTTGGACCTCCAACATGGTTCAAAAGTTCCAATCGATTATGACTATCTCTGTTGAAGCCTTCAATTGGCCAAATCCATGTTAACCACTTATAAATTGAGTTAACTAAGATGAGCCTCAATCAATTGGACACCAAATTGACTCTCAATTGAAAGCCAATTAGGGTCAAGTCCAATTCAATTAGGGTTTCAATCGGATAATCATCAATGTTCAACAAGGTGAATCAAATCAAGGTTGAACCTATCAATTGACCTCCAATTGGACTCAAACTTGGCCCAAACGGTCTTGAGGTCGTTTGGATGACCTCCAAATGGTCTTGAGACCGTTTGCCCAAAGTTTGACCAAAAGCCAAGTCGGTTGGATAAGGGTTGAACCCTAACTAGGTCTAAAATCAGCAATTTTATCAATTCTTCAACTTATTGCATTTGGACCCTCAATTCATCAAATTAGCTCAACCCTAGACCTCCAAACGGTCTTGGGTTGTCACCAAACGGTCTTGAGACCGTTTGGTTAAATCCCGAAATGGTCTTGAGACCGTTTGGGTCCTTCAACCCAAAACTCAATAAGATCTATACTTGAAATCAGCAATTTCAACCCGATTAGGTTTAGGGTGTTGAAGTACCTTCAACTCTCAATTGGTTAAGAATTAGATTATAAATCTTTGTAGGAATGAAATTCAATATGTTACCAACAGACCCTCAAACGGTCGTCCCTTGGTCAATTCTATCAAACGGTCTTGAGACCGGTTTGATCCAAACGGTCTTGCAAGATCGTTTGAGATCAAACGGTTTGAAACCGTTTGACCTTAAACAGTTTGCAACCGTTTGGACCAAAAGGGTCCAAGGTCGGTTGATAAAGCTACCTAGGAATTCACACCCATCATCTTCAACCTCTGTTCAGGTCGGTTTCTCCACCGTTTTGCTTGCAAAGGTGCAAGGAAGAAGGGAGATAAAAGAAGAAGTACTAAAGCATAAATTGCAAGAACAAAAACATGTATATAAAGCAAGGAGTTTAGAATTATAAAACCCGCCTTAGAACGTTGTTCCTAGAGCTCCAAGCTTCCAAGATTCAAGCCTATAATGGTGTCTTGAGCTCCATAACTTGTCCAGAGGTGATTCTCTAAGGAAAATATGGGGATGGTCGGCTAGAACAAGAAACCTAAGTTAGTTAACCATAGAACCAACCTTTTAAGAAGAATTCCACCATGAATTCGAGCTTGAGGATGGTTTCCCCCTCATCTTAGCACTAGATGGTCGTTCTCCTGAGCTCCAGAGCTCTGCCTTAGCCGTTTGAGAAAGATGAGAAATGAAAAGGAGAAGAGATACGTTTGGTTGGTTTGCAAGGACAAGAGCTTATATACTTTTGGCTATTTTACACCATAAGGACCTCTAGAACATGGATTTCTCATCCAAGTCCCTCCTTGTTCAAGGGAACGTCCAAGACCATCAAAACTTATGAAAAGCTCATCTAAACTCAAGATCTAAGGGCAAGGAAAGCCACTTTCAACTAGGGTACATACATGAAAGGTCTCCATACCCATACTAAGTGAATTTTATGCACAAAGATTATTTTTCTTATCTGATTACTCATTTATGTGTATCTTTCATCATTTCTACTCTAAATGATGTCAAGAGTCATTAAAGATGTTCTAGAAGGTGTATTGTATAACATGCACCCCACAATTTGGGTAAATTGCACTTTACTCCAAATTAGGGTTTTTAAGCACAAGGATCATTCCTCAAGCTGCATCTTGATGCCCAAGCTTGGGAAATCCATCATACCTCATCATATTCACTCATATGATGTCTCATCATCAGAGGAACATCTTAACTTGTGAACATTTCAAGTTAAACCCCTTAACTGGGTAATTTGCACATAGGTCCCTGCATTACAAAACAATGCTACAACTTTGTTTAAAAAGGAGCAAAATTGAAAGTTTATTTTCCTGAGGAACTTGATTACATGCCGGGGAGTATTCACAAGTATATAATTACATGTTTAGGAAAAACTTCTAGGGTTAGGTTATAGCCCAGGTCAGGGATGTTACACTATTGTTGGAGATTTCCTGAAGAGAGAATCCGCTCCACGCTCAAAAGTGTGAAACCCTTTGACACATGAGGTTAAAAGCAAGGTGGGAGCAACATCTAATCGCTTTTTTTTCTAGTTATTTGCGTAGTCATTTTAATGTAAATGTCTGCAATATCATTGCGACGGGAGGATTGGGGTATTGGTTTTTGACCCTTAGTCGATTTGTAAATGAGTGTGCCAAATTTAGATTCACACATGGATTCCTTCCTTATCCACATAGAGTCAACTTTTTTTGATTTTTTGATTTTTTACCTTTTGAAACTAGGTGGTGACTCCAAACCTTTTTTCTATTTTAATTTCCAATGAAAACAACGTGTCTCATGGCCACTTTGAGTTATGAAGGAAAAAAGAATTTAACTTTTTCTTTGTAACGGATGCAATAGGACCTTTTGTCCAGTCTCTTTGTTGCTTCATATAACATTTCCAACCTTAGGACAACTGTACGCGAAGGCCATACTATGATGTGTGGCCATTTGGGTCGGCACGTTGGTATGAACCTAGCCTTGGAGGCCGAATGCAAAAACAAACCAAAATAGTCTACA
Organism: Alisma plantago-aquatica; assembly: GCA_963693085.1. Classification (NCBI taxonomy): domain Eukaryota; kingdom Viridiplantae; phylum Streptophyta; class Magnoliopsida; order Alismatales; family Alismataceae; genus Alisma; species Alisma plantago-aquatica. The sequence goes on along the minus strand of OY856413.1, from coordinate 935,720,242 downwards.
TCGTAAAAAATATATTTCGAATAGCGCCTCCAAGAAAATAATTCCTTGTATAGCTCACTTTGGTGGAAAAACATTATCCGATTTGGCATTTTCAATGTGAAAAAGGTAAAAACATCATTTGAATTGGACTTTTAGTTGAAAATAAAAAATAATAATGAAAAGAGAAAAATGCCAAAAGGATTGGTAGTTTCACCCCTCCAAACGCCAATCCATTTGATATTTTTCTTCCTTTTCTCCTTATTAATTTTTTTAACTAAAAGTTCCAGATGACATTTTTACCTTCTTGGCTTGAAAATGACAAATCAAATGACATATTGTACCAAATGGGCTATCTTAGGAACTATATTCTTGAGGGTGCTATACTCAGAATTTTATTTAGCAAAGTGTGCTAATTTGATTTTTTCCCCATATTTTGGTGAGGCTCTCGTAGATCAGACCACATTAGAGGTCTGGATACATTTAGTTCCCCGATGAGCTGATGACGAAGATTATGATCCTCTATGACTACATCCCCAATAGATACAATCATGAAACAATTGCATCACCTTTGGGCCCCACTTATCCAGTTGTCCATTTGTGGAGGATGGTCTAAGAAGGAGGGCCTATGTTGTCGTTCCAGCCTCACTGGAAACACCTTTGGCATGGCAGGATCTTGATGAGAAGACATGGCCCATCATCCTCGCCTCCTCCCAAGAGACAGTGTGGATCATGGGAAGTCAGTAGCTTTTGGCGACAATCATGGAGCTAATCCTACCAAAGAGGAAGACGGTGGAAGAACCACCCAGAGCCAGAAGAGGAAAGAGGGGGGGGGCTACCCCCAAAAAATAAAAATTTTAACATAACATATATGTTTATATATAAATGCTAAAATATATATTATATAGAACGTATACATGATAGATAATTGTCATTGGTGTAGTGGCTTGCTCCTTTTTGGTGAATTGAACTTATGAATTGACCTAGGTTAGTTTGTGTTTTTCGAGCCTCTAGTGAGTTACAAACAGAGTTAGAAAAGATCAAATATTTGATGATTCCATCATACATAATTAAGTTACGAAAACTTCTGCATAGGTATCCTTGGTTGCTAATTCAAGTCTGGGTGATACATGCATTTATATGTATGCGTTAAATACAAAACATCTAGACCGTAAAGAGACAAAGAACATTCTTTGGTTCAACGGCTATCTACTTGGAATTGCAGTTACTACTCGGAAGTTCGCATTATGTTTTTTGTACATTTGTTTATATATAAGTGTTAAAATATAATAAAGCTACAACGTTAGAAAAACAAAAGTTTTCAATGGTTCACTAGATAGTTGGTTGGAATTTCTGTTGTTGGTCCCAAGTTCGAATTTGTATAACATTTTCTTATTTCAGAATATATTATTGAATATAAATTCCCCCGATAATCAAAATCTGACTCCTCCCCTGGAACCACCGGACCTGATCGAATGACGATCGATTAATGATCATCCAATATCTACTTTGCCTGACTTAAGGGGCACAAATCCTAGTTAACCCTCTGATCGTGAATATGCGACGCAGACTCGTTCGTGACCAGATTCTGCCAAACCTCTGATCGTGAATATGCGACACAAATCCTAATTAACAACGGTTATGTCACAAAATGACCAGCAGATTTGCTGGTCCCGGTTCTACAAAGACTTGGCTGCTGCCACGTGTCTACCGAATCCCCACGTGGGTTCATAAAAGTCAAACAGAAGGCCCACGAGTCCACGACCAGGTAGTTGGGCGCAATCCTCAGCCAATCAGCCTGCACAAAGCAAGCTTTATAATATACGTGCATCTCAGCGGGACCCACCTTCCAACCGTAGCACGCTGGAGAAGCACATGAGGTTGGATCAAATGACTGGTGGGCCCACCCACATAAAGTACTCACGCCCGACGGTGGGCCCACCTTCCAACCGTGGCGGCGGGTGTTGCGCCGGAGGATGCGGGTTTTATTGAACGATAGGGGATAATCCGGTAGAATTGAAAGTTGGAAGTCAAACAGAAGGCCCACGAGTCCACGACCAGGTAGTGCATGTAAGCAGTTGGGCGCAATGCTCAGCAATCAGCCTGCACAAATCAAGTTTTATAATATACGTGCATCGGAGGGGGACCCACTTTCCAACCGCAGCACGCTGGAGAAGCACATGAGGCTGGATCAAATGACTTGGGGGCCCACCCTCAAAAAGTACTCACATATTAAAAAGAGAATAAAAAAAAAGAGAGAGGAACTTGCTCATAACTTTCAATTCTAAGGGCTAGTTTGGTTGTTAGCGGTTGCAAGCCATTACGTGAATTTTAAAACAGGAAATGTAAAACGTGTTTTGGAACTAAACATCAATTGTTTGGTTGGATGATGCTACAACTGAATCTTTTTATTTGTTTACGTTTGGTTGTAAATAGTTGAACGCATCAATTACATGTGGAGAAAGTAACAGCCCCGAAAAGCCGTTGCCAGCAGATGATATTACGGTGATAGCCAGCCAGCGGAGAGAAGTGGTGAGGCTGAGTAGGCAGGGAGGACGGAGGACCGGGATGGAAACAAGGAACCTACAACAGCTATGGGAATGAACCGCGCCGGAAACGTGCGTGGTTCATTTTCCAGATTTTTTTGTGTAACCGGTGATGGCCAGGTAGTTCATTTCCACGGCACAAGTTGGACTTCCATCCAACCAAACACATGAAGTTAGAAAACACGATGAGTTGCAACTGCAATACTTGCAATGCAGCCCAACCAAATTAGCCCTAAATGCATTTTTTCCAAAATAAAAAACATCAGATGCCCTATGAAAAATATTTTCTATCAAAACCAATGTTGACATACTTTGGAAAAAATAATATTAGAAGTATATTAAGAGAGGAGAGAAGCATACAAAAGTACAATACGTTTTTGGATATTGTACTCAGATTGACCATTCAATTACAGTACTTATTGCCTCTTTAGAGGTACCGTACAAGACATAACAACAATATATAATTTGATGATCTTGTTGTTACTAGAAGTACAGTACTAACGACCACATTTTGTAATACAAAGTATAGTATTAGACGTACAATACTAGAGGTATTGTACGAGACACAACAACAATACATGATTTGATGATCTTGTTGGTACAAGAAGTACAATTCTAACAACCATATTTTGTAATACAATAGTACTAGACGTACAATACTAGAGCTATCCGACGAGACATAACAACAATACATAATTTGATGATCTTGTTGTTACTAGAAGTACAGTACTAACGACCACATTTTGTAATATGAAGTATAGTATTAGACGTACAATACTAGAGGTATTGTACGAGACACAACGACAATTGATGAAATAATGATCTTGTTGGTACAAGAAGTACAGTACTAACAACCACATTTTGTAATACAAAGTATAGTACTAGACGTACAGTATTAGAGGTACTGTACGAGACATACAATACATGATTTGATGATCTTATTGGTACAAGAAGTACAGTACTAATAGCCTCATTTTGTACTACAAAATATAGTACTAGATGTACAGTACTAGAGGTATTGTACGAGACATACACTAATGATTTGATGATCTTGTTGGTACAAGAAATGCAGTACTAACAATCACATTTTGTAATACAAAGTATAGTACTAGACGTGACGTACAGTACTAGAGGTACTGTACGAGAAATATAGTAATGATTTGATGATCTTGTTGGTACAAGAAGTACAGTACTAACATCCATATTTTGATAGTACTAGACGTACAGTACTAGAGGTATTGTACGAGATATACAGTAATGATTTGATGATCTTGTTGGTACAAGAAGTACAGTACTAACAGCCAAATTTTGTAATACAAAGTATAGTAATAGACGTACAGTACTAGATGTACTGTACGAGACATACCAACAATACATGATTTGATGATCTTGTTGTTACTAGAAGTACAATACTAACAACCACATTTTCTAATACAAAGTATAATATTAGACGTACAATACTAGAGGCATCGTACGAGACACAAGAACAATACATGATTTGATGATCTTGTTGGTACAAGAAATACTGTACTTTTTATCATTATTTTTCTCTCATATTATCATTATTTTAAAGTATGTCAACACCAGTCTTGTTAGAAAGTATTTTTTACAAGGATTCTAATGTAATTTATTTCATTAAAAAAATACTCTTGATTAAAAGTTATGGACAAAAATATTTTCTCTCTCATCCTTTATTTCTTTAATAAATAAAACTGGACTAAAATTGTGAGCACACTCTTTTTTTTCTCTCTTTTATTTTTTTAATTTTAATGTTGTTGGTTGTACGAGACAAAATATACACTATAGACATGTGCTCAGAATATAAAATATTATGCCCAAAACACGTGTATTATTTCCTCATATTATTATGTTTTCTTATTGGAAAGTATTTTTTATTACGAATGTAGTGTTTTTTGTTTCATTGAAAAATTTATCGTGGTTTGAAAGTTATGATGAATATAAATTTTGACTTTGTTTGTACTTCCCTCCTATTTGAAAATAAATAAAGTTGGTCTATATTGGACTTTGTAGTAGTCCCACCCAGGTAGGTGCCGGGTAAGCAGCAGGTTACCGCTATAATTATTCTTTATTGAATGACAGGGGATAATATGGTAGAATTGGAAGTTGGAACAACCGTCAGCGAGCAGCGCGAGTGCTCCGTTGTCATTAATTTTTGGCTTTCTGCTGCAGTTCGATCAATTGTTTGTCCGTTCGGCCGTTCCATTATAAAAATCCGCTAGAATATTGCGGGCCGGATTGGTGGCCCAAGCATATGAAATCCAAGGTAGTTTTTGCTATGCTGATGTGGCTGCTGCTTACCGTTACAGTGATAGAGTCTGAACTAAACTTGTAAAAATCATGTTTGTTTCAGAATAAAATTCCCTTAAATAAGTAATATAATCTCAACATCTTGGTGGTGTTGATCTTTGTAGGAAGACTATCTGAGAATTCAACCAAGCAGTAATAGCTATGATTGCCTAAACACAATTAACTTCAAAACGCCTCGTCTCTAGCGATTGGCGAGGCGATTGGAGTGGCGATCTGGAAAGCGGCGCTCATGGGCAGCGACTGACGGCGGGGACCATGGAAGAAGGGGAGCACGAAGAGGTTCATATGGACACCGGACAGGCGGAACCAGATCTACAGAAGCATGAGCAACCAAAGGGTGTCCGGGGAAGGAGAAAGTCCTTTTGAGACCTCTTAGGGCACGTTTGGTTTCTTGGATGCATGTGGATTCCTCAGATTCCCGCAATCCGTTAATCCTGTAATAAGAAAGTAGCGGGATATCGAAAATCATGAGCACCTGAAGATTATGTTTGGTGATCTGTATTTGTCGATCATGGGCTACGGAAGATCATGAGCAACTGCGGACAACGATCAACCAGAATAGAAAGCAGCACATAGTCCGTGCACAACTGTAGACTGTCAATTGACTAAAAAAGAAAGCAACATGTGGTCCCTGCAGCAGAAAAGAATAGAGCGATATGGGGACAGCCTGTCACGGCAGGTAGACTTGAGCTGGACGACGGCGTCCCACTAATCTGAGATGGAAACGGCCATCCAGCATTCACTGCACATCAAGGAAATGCAGGACTTTTTGTTTTTTACATTTACAACAAAGCAAACATAAAATTTATGCTGCTGGATCAAGTAATGCAATCCAATACAGCTATATCCATTAAAACAAACGTGCCCTTACTGGAGTCCATGGGTCTAGCGCCGGGTTCAGCAAAAGGTAAGGTGCTCAGGATTTTTCCTGATGATATTCTAGTTAATGATGCTGGTGGGGTACCCAATTTTTCTATTTCGCCAAGAGCCAAGGAGATCTTAGCCAAACCATGGAGACTCGATGTTATCATCAAGCTTATGGAGAGGGACATCTCATATACTGTTCTCATGAATCGTGTCACATCTCTATGGCACCTCTCTGGTCCGTTCAATCTAGTAGATCTGGAAGGGGGTTTTACGTGGTGCAATTGTCGAACCGAGTGGACTATGAAGTGGCGCTAACAAAGGGTCCGTGGACTGTTTTTGGGGCATATCTCACAGTGAGACCAAGGAGAGCAGGTTTTGATCCGTTTGATAAGGAGAACAACACTGTCGTTGTTTGGATGAGGATCCCGAATCTACCAGTGGAGCTATACCAGGAAACTATCATGTACAGAATCGATAATACTCTCGGGCGAACGATGAGGGTGGATCTAAATACCTAGGAGCAACAGGGGGGAAAGTTCGCAAGAGTTGTTTTAGAAGTTAATCTGCATAACCCTATACAGGCCATGATCTGTGTGGAAGGGAAGGAATACAACATCATGTATGAAAAATCTGCCTAGAGTCTGTTCTCTATGTGGTCGCATTAGTCATGATTTCGCCGACTGTCCACTGAAGTCGCAAGACGCAACTGCTGATGTGGAGTATACTAATGAAAAATTGACTGAGGAAATCACTGCTAAGAATACCTCACCTGCAAACAAAGGAAATGGGGCGAAGTATGCAAGTTGGATGCTTGTTCCCATAGTCACAAAATGCGGCGACTTTTTCAATAGTTCGCGTATTATACGCGAATTTTTCAGCCGACGAATGTAACGGCCGAATTATGCACTGAACTCGAAATATTCCCGAATGCTACGAATAATTCGCGAATTAAATGCCGTTCGTGTATTAATCGCGTATTAAACGCAAATTACCGAATAATAACTGATTTTTTCTGAAAAATCCGGCCCTATTGGTGGATGTTGGTCGGCCCACTTAGGGCTTTGTTTACCATCGCGAGACCCCTATTCTCAGCGTCACGCCCGTCTCGCGTTTCCGGCTCCCGGCTGCTCCGACACACCTCTAGGCTCTAGCGCACATGCTGCGGCGTCTGCCAAGTGAACGCCTAGCTTGCATCTACACAACGACGCCGGCTGCTGCAGGAGAAAGCAGCGACGCCAGCCACACTAGGACGCCACACCACCACCGACCGTGACTCGTGAGCAATAGCAGCGAGCCAGCGACGACTGGCGAAAGCGGCAAAGCACCCAAAACCAGGTATCCTTTCCGCGGCTGTCTATGATTTGCTTGAATATGATCGTATGTGTATCATGTGTTATATCATACTTTGGGACGTTGTCATTAGATCAAAATGCATATCATGTGTTATATATATATATATATATATATATATATATATATATATATATATATATATATATATATATATATATATATATATATATATATATATATATATATATATATAGGCTAAATATTTGTTACCCGCGCGGGTAACAAACACTCGTTACCCGTCACTGCTGTATTCCGCCTCCGTTCCCGCGTGACCAAAGACGAACCCCCTCGTCCGACGACGCGACCAAAGACGACCCCCCTCGTCCGACGATTCCAACCCCATCTTCCGACGATTCCAACCCCATCTTCCGACGATTCTATCCATCTCTTCCGGCGGCTTTTCCATCTCCAGTGAATCCGCTGTTAGACGGGCTCATATCGTCCATCGCCGCAGCGTTCTATTGTCCGCCTCCTCCCCCTGCGCGCGACCAAAGACGAACCCCCTCGTCCGACGACGCGACCAAAGACGACCCCCCTCGTCCGACGATTCCAACCCCATCTTCCGACGATTCTATCCCTCTCTTCCGGTGGCTTTTCCATCTCCAGTGAATCCGCTGTTAGACGGGCCCATATCGTCCATCGCCGCAGCGTTCTATTGTCCGCCTCCTCCCCCTGCGCGCGACCAAAGACGGAAGATCCTGCAAATCTCGGGCGATTCTTCTCTGATCTCCTCCGCCGCTGACAAGCATCCGCCGTTAGACGGGCTCATACCATCCATATGCCGCAGAGTATTTGGGTCTCTATTCGTTGATCTGGATTCTCCCTCTTATCCGCCCCTTTTTGATTCAGAAGCTCCAATTGACAGTGCGACAAGTGCCCCGGTCTGAAAGCGGCGCCCGACCTAGAAGAATAGCGACATTGTTCATTTATCCGTTAACTGCAAGAAGGGGCGGGTTTTCCAGTTCTCAGTTTTCATAGAGGACGACGACGAACGTGTTTCTGAACTCATCTGAATCCTTTTTGGCTGTCGTCCGAATATCAGGTGAACATATTGATAATCATCAGTTGAAATCGTTGCTATTCAAGTGTGTCTGTCCAACTTCGAAATTTGATTTGTAATGTGTATATTGATTTTCCAAGAGAATGCTGATTTGTAATGTGTATACTTATTTTTCCCAATGTGTTTTCTTCTCTCTGACTTTTCTATTCACAATGTGTATACATTTCTCTGATCTTTGTGTTTAAAGTAAACCCAATTTTGTGTTTGCATTTTCCATTTTTGAAGCAGTTACTCATTTGGTATGCTGGGTTACTCTTCTGACTGACAGAGTTACTCTCTTGTTACTGATAGACGTTGTTATGATTCAAATCTTCCTTCAGTTACTCATTTGTTATGATGAGTTAATCTTCGGCCTGATAGAGTTACTCTTCTGACTTACAGAGTTACTCTCTTGTTACTGATAGACGTTGTTATGATTCAAATCTTCCTTCAGTTACTCATTTGTTATGATGAGTTAATCTTCGGCCTGATAGAGTTACTCTATGCTGTTTCAGATTTACTCCTATGTACTGATAGACGTTGTTATGATTCAAATCTTCCTTCAGTTACTCATTTGTTATGATGAGTTAATCTTCGGCCTGATAGAGTTACTCTATGATGTTTCGGATTTACTCCTATGTACTGATAGACGTTGTTATGATTCAAATCTTCCTTCAGTTACTCATTTGTTATGATGAGTTAATCTTCGGCCTGATAGAGTTACTCTTTGCTGTTTCAGATTTACTCCTCTGTACTGCTGTGTTACTGATAGACGTTACAATGGATCCCAACCTTGATACAGATGCTGCCAATTCAAACGTTGGTCCTGATAATGATAATGCTAATTCTTATCCATCTGTTGGTGCTTCCACTCTGCCGCCAGCTACAGTTCCTAAAATTGGTCTCCATTTTGGAAGTTTAGAAGAAGCTATTTCATTCTATTCTAGCTATGCTGGCATGAATGGTTTTAATATCAGGAAAGATGACAATAGGTATGAACGGGGAACTAAGATTCTTGTTGCCAAAGATCTGGTTTGTGACAAGCAGGGTACAATGGGCCGTTCTAAGAGGTCAAGAGGGCTGCTGAGCCCCGTTTGTGATGAAGTGGGTAAGTTACAGGAAAATCTGTCTAAGAAGCACAAGCGATCTGTGAAGAGGTGTGGTTGTGGAGCCATGATCCGGTTCACACTAGACAAGTCCTCATCTACGTGGGTTGTGACTGCCTTTGTTGAGGAACACAACCACGATCTTGTTGATGATGCACATCTCCGTTACTTGAAGTGTAACTCATCTCTTAATGAAACTCAAAAAGATATGCTTTCTTCCATGAGCCAAGCTAACATACCTGTATCGAGACAAATTGCATTGATGGCATCGGAGTCTGGTGGTTATGAAAATCTGACATTTACTAGCAGACAAGCTCATGGACACATCAGTAGCAAGAGGAAAGAGGCAGCTAAATACGATGTGGACATGGTCTTGGATCGGTTTGCCAAGTTTAAGGTACTCGATCAGAAATTCTTCTATACATACCAAAACGATCCTGATTGTTGCTTGACTCATCTGTTTTGGGCTGATCCTGTTTCCGTTGAAGATTGTGGGTTGTTTGGTGATGCGATAGTTTTTGACACCACCTACCGCACTAACAAGTATTCAATGGTTTTTGGAATGTTTGGTGGTGTTGATCACCATCGCAAGACGGTCTTGTTTGCTTCAGCTCTTATGATTGATGAGAAGTACGAGTCATTTGTATGGGTTTTCAAGCAGTATCTACTTTGTTTTGGCAAAGAGCCAGTGTCCATCATAACCGATCAAGACCCGGCTATGAATGTTGCTATCCTTACTGTTTTTCCAAACTGCAAGCATCGGTTCTGCAGCTGGCACATCCTACAAAAGCTTCCCTCTAATCTTGGTGGTGTTCCTAACAAGGAGCAGATCATAAGCTCCTTGAATGATTGCGTGTGGAATGTGGATGATGTTGGCACCTTTGAAGAGAAGTGGCATTCTGTTGTTGAGGTTTATGGTCTGTCGTCTATTAATTGGTTGTCTGACATGTATGCTATGCGTTTGGATTGGGTCCCGTGCTATATGCAGTCTTCCTTCTTCGCAGGCATGAGGACAACGCAAAGGAGCGAGAGCTTGAATGCGTTCATTAGAAGCCATGTGAACAGTAAGAAGACTTTATTTGAACTTGTATGCTCATTGGAGACTGCTTACTCTCATGTACGAGAGATTGAAAATTTCAAAGACTTTGAAGATGAGTATAGTAATCTCCCTTTGTCATCACTTTGGCCTTTGGAGGAGCAGATGAGAGGTATATACACAAAGTCAATTTTTAAGATATTTCAGAGTGAGGTTCATCAAAGCATGATATATAATGTAAAGGAATCTTCAGAAGGTGTGTTTGAAGTGTATCGCGTTGGTGGCCTTGGATCTGCCCGCATTTTGAAGAAGAATCCATCGAGTGAGATTGTTTATTGCAACTGTTACATGTTGGAATTCAAAGGTATACCTTGCAGGCACATCCTGTCCTATTTGAAGAGTCGTGACTTTTGCACTCTTCCCGAGCCATACATATATAAGAGGTGGACCAAAGGCTACAGAGAACATCCTTTGATATTTGGCAAAGCTGCAGTTAGTCATCTATCCACTGGGAGGACTCTTAAGCTTGTCTCTGTCTGCAATTCTATTGTGAACATAGCGTGTAGGAACAACGCTGTAGATATTTGCCATGAAAAACTGCTTGCATTGCAAAAGGAGCTGTTAGATTTGGATGTCTCTGATAGTTGTGCAGATGCAGGTGCTGGTGTAACTGCTTCAAATACAGCTTCTTCTTCAGCTGTCAAGGTTAATATCCCCAATGTTTGTAAAACTAAGGGGAGACCCAAATCCACAGATGTGAGGTTTAAATCTGGAGTTGAGATTACACAGTCTAAAAGAGAAAGGCAGTGCAAGAATTGTTTAGAGTTTGGTGTTAACCATGACAGTAGGAATTGTCCTAAGAAGTAGTGCATTATATGATTGGGATTTGCTGCTACTATGTATACTGCTCGTGTTCTGGTGATCTTGCTGTTGCTATTGATGTATATGTGGTTCTATCTTTTTTATTGGAGTTTGTAGTGTGTTTGTGAGGCATGTTCAAATTTGTAATGGGGTTGTTCTTTTTGTGTAGTTTTATGAAAGTGAGTTTGTAACTTTCTAAGTACTTCACTTGTGTTTGTAATCTATCTTTGTGTTACCTTGTGCTCCAGCAATTGTATGTATACTTTGAATATGTTATAAAGAATGTTTTCTGATCAATTGTTATTCTTTTTGAATATTATGTGTTTGTCTTTGTGTACAATGGATACTATTACTGTTGTCACAGTTACTCTTATTGCTGTCATAGTTACTCGCAGTGGGTTGTCATTTACTCTTATTGCTGTTAGAGTTACTCGCAGGGTTGTCCCAGTTACTCGCAGTGTTTTTCCAGTTACTCACAGGCTATTTTTTCACAGTTACTCAATCTGCTCACAGTTACTCCCGTGCTTTTTCAGTTACTCGTAGTGCTCGTTCAGTTACTCGCATTGTTTTCATAGTTATTCGTAGTGTTTCACAGTTACTCGCAGGCTTTTTTCAGTTACTCGCATGCTTTTTTCAGTTACTCGCATAGTTTTTCCAGTTACTCGAAGTGGTTTTCCAGTTACTCGCAGGGTTTTCCAGTTACTCACAGTGTTTTTTCAGTTACTCGCAGTGGTTTTCCAGTTATTCCCGTGTTTTTTTCAGTTACTCGCAGTGGTTTTTCAGTTACTCGCAGGGTTTTTCAGTTACTCCCGTGCCTTTTCCAGTTACTCCCGTGCCTTTTCTAGTTACTCGCAGGGTTTTTCAGTTACTCCCGTGCCTTTTCTAGTTACTCCCGTGCCTTTTCTAGTTACTCGCAGGGTTTTTCAGTTACTCGTAGGGTTTTTCAGTTACTCCCGTTCCTTTTCCAGTTACTCGCGTGCCTTTTCCAGTTACTCCCGTGCCTTTTCCAATTACTCCCGTGCCTTTTCCAGTTACTCCCGTGCCTTTTCCAGTTACTCCCGTGCTTTTTTCAGTTACTCGCAGGGTTTTTCAGTTACTCCCGTGCTTTTCCAGTTACTCGCAAGGTTTTTCAGTTACTCCCGTGCTTTTTTCAGTTACTCGCAGTGGTTTTTCAGTTACTCCCGTGCTTTTTCAGTTACTCGCAGGGTTTTTCAGTTACTCCCGTGCCTTTTCCAGTTACTCCCGTGCCTTTTCCAGTTACTCGCAGTGGTTTTCCAGTTACTCGCAGGGTTTTTCAGTTACTCCCGTGCCTTTTCTAGTTACTCCCGTGCCTTTTCTAGTTACTCGCAGGGTTTTTCAGTTACTCGTAGGGTTTTTCAGTTACTCCCGTGCCTTTTCCAGTTACTCGCGTGCCTTTTCCAGTTACTCCCGTGCCTTTTCCAATTACTCCCGTGCCTTTTCCAGTTACTTCCGTGCCTTTTCCAGTTACTCGCAGGGTTTTTCAGTTACTCCCGTGCCTGTTCCAGTTACTCGCAAGGTTTTTCAGTTACTCCCGTGCTTTTTTCAGTTACTCGCAGGGGTTCTCCAGTTACTCGCAGGGGTTGTTCAGTAATAGTAGGAGAAAAATGAGTACGGGAGTCTGTTGTACAAAAAGTAACTCTAGAAGAGAGAGCACAGAGCTATAAATAATTGCAGTGATGAGTCGTCAGAATAACCCAGACTATGCTGGCATCTTTGCAACCCAACAGTAAAGAGCACTGCTGTCAATAATTGCAGCACCAACAACACAGACCATTACTCTCACTGCTGTCAATAATTGCAGCACCAACAACACAGACCATTACTCTCACTGCTGTCAATAATTGCAGCACCAACAATACAGCGGGGGGCTTTAAGATCTGCAACATCTCCATCCTACACGGCACTCTATCCTTCCATCTCTTCTTCATCAGCAACTGCTACAGTTTCAGATCTGCAACATCTCCATCCTCCACGACACCATCTCCTTCCATCTCTTCTTCATCAGCAACTTCTACAGTTTCAAACACAGCGGGGGGCTTTCAGATCTGCAACATCTCCATCCTCAACGGCACCCTCTCCTTCCATCTTATCCACTACTGCTACAGTTTCAAACACAGCGGGGGGCTTTCAGATCTACATCATCTCCATCCTTGACGACACCCTCGAGGTCCAATTCTTCATCTGTGACTGTTACGGTTTACATAAGGTACAATTTTACATTTCTTCAGATCCCCTTTTACATTTCTTCATAAGGTACAATTTTTCAGTAGCACCCCCTTTGACCATCTCCTCAGATCCCCTTTAACATTTCTTCACAGCCTACCATGGAGCCATTCATCCAGCCAATCAACTACACCCTCGATGACAAGACAGTGGAATCCATTCTACTTCCTATAGAATGGAACCATCTCCATTTTCAGATCAAACCAGGAAAAACCACCTTCCTAATCGGAAACCAGTCTTTCCAGATAACCCTTATGCAGAATAAAAACGAGTCACTTTCAACTGCTAAGGGCTGGAAAAGGATGATCGCACAGCTCAGTCTTCGCAAAGGTTGGATCATCTACCTCAAGCCAACTGATCACCAGACCATCACAGCATGGATCACAGATCAGTTCTTAGAAAAACCAACTGAGCTTATCCCTCTCTTCAGAATGCCTGGCGACGAAGTATACTCTGGATCGGAGGACTCTGCAGATCAGCTCTTCGTTAGGGACATATACCAAGCAGAACCGGGATCAGCTGCAAATCCCATTCAGTTTGCAGAAGACACTGCTTCTTCGTTTGTCCAGCGTTCCTTTCACAAGTAGCTATTTGATTTTTATGTTCAGTTAATGGACCTTCTTTACAGCCGATCTGGCTGTATTTTTCTGTATTTTAAGTTCAGTTGTTGGACCTTCTTTATATTCGATCTGGTTGTATAATATATAACTTTTTATGCTTTGAATGTTGTAATCTTGAATGTTTAGATGTAGTGTTTTGAATGGTGTAATCTTGAATGTTGTAATCTTGCTTGTGCTCTCCGTGATCTTATGTAACTCACATGGTTGCCTAGTTACTCGCATAGGATTCAGTTACTCGTATGGTTGTCTAGTTATTCTATAGCTGTCGCATAGGATTCAGTTACTCACATGTTTTTGTTCAGTTACTCGCAGTGTTGGTTCAGTTACTCGCAGCTCTTGTTCATTTACTAGCAGGCTATTTGAGTTACTCAGAGTATTGATACAGTTACTCGCAGTGTTGGTTCAGTTACTCGCAGTGTTGGTTCAGTTACTCGCAGCGTTGGTTCAGTTACTCGCAATGTTGGTTCATTTACTCGTAGTCCTTTTTCCAGTTACTCGCGAGCTTTGTTCAGTTACTCGCGAGCTTTGTTCAGTTACTCGCAGAGCTTTATTCTATTACTCGCAGCGTTTTTCCAGTTACTCGCGGGCTTTCTTCAGTTACTCGCAGGGTTGTTCAGTTACTCGCGAGCTTTATTCAGTTGCTCGCGAGTTTTTCTTCAGTTACTCGCAGCGTTTTTCCAGTTACTCGCGAGCTTTCTTCAGTTACTCGCATCGTTGTTCAGTTACTCGCGAGCTTTCTTCAGTTACTCACAGCGTTTTTCCAGTTACTCGCGAGCTTTCTTCAGTTACTCACAGCGTTTTTCCAGTTACTCGCGAGCTTTCTTCAGTTACTCGGAGTGGTTGTGACAGTTACTCGCATTGTTTGTTCAGTTACTCGGAGAGGGTTGTTCAGTTACTCGCAGTGTTTGTTCAGTTACTCACAGAGGGTTGTTCAGTTACTCGCAGCGTTGTTCAGTTACTCGCAGAGGGTTGTTCAGTTACTCGCAGGCTATTTTGAGTTACTCGCAGTGTTTTTCAAGTTACTCGGAGCGGCTATGACAGTTACTCGCAGGCTATTTGAGTTACTCACAGTCCCTTTTCAGTTAGTCGTAGTCCTTTTTCAGTTACTCGCAGCATTTTTTCATAAAGTTATCTAAAGCTTTCAAGAACATTTAGCCAAAATATAAGTGCAAAATCAATATATGTTCAAGATGACATGTACAGCAAGATCAAATGTACATTAAGATCAGTTGTAAATTCAGACTTTTAACAGTTGTACATTCAATAGCAGCTGTACATTCAGATATACACAGCTTATACAACAATGAGTAACTGAACAACAGCTTATACAAAAGCAGCTATACACTTGTTGTTTCTTCATTCTTTTTTGTTTCTGGTTGTTTATCAGCTTCAGCTTCTCCTCCATTGTTATCAGCAGATATACATTCTTTCATCTCTTCGATTTCAGCTTTTTCATCGTCTTTTGGAGGCTGCAGCTGCCCCCTTGCCATCATTCGTTGAAAAATATCAGCCCTTATTGATGGTATGTCTTTGCAGGTGAAGTCCATAGGTTTACAATTTACTAGGCACTCTAAGTACTTCATGACAAAGATCCCACAGTCAAGTGAGTCTTCCTCCTGCTGTGGGCAGATCGGGTAATCCCTTTTCCACTGTGACAATTGGCTTCCCTTTTCAGGTGCACCCCTAAAGAAGTCGTGCACTATACCCACCTGCATTAAAAAAACAAGACATTTATTCATCATCAATTAAAGATCAGTAATCCTTTCAATCCACTTATAATGGACTTAATTTTTATAGATCACTTACCCATCTATTGAATTCCTTTCTTGAGTTGCTACTCCAACTCATTGAATTATAGGACCGGTGTGCACCATCCCTGAAACTTGCTTCGTACAAGTGCCAGTGGTTGTCGTTGTTTAGTATTGTGAACACCGAGTCCATTGCGTCCCAATCTTTCATTGGAACGTTGAATAGTGGAGATAGCATGTCTATCTGTTCCAAGGTGATGTCCTCAATATTAAATGATAGCTTTTGCTGCAAATGTAGAGTTTAAAAACCACATATATAAGTTTCCGTTTGTGTTTCTATATTGTAATTTCATGTAAATTTGTATACAAAGTTTATTTGTCTTACCGGAGCATAAGTGCTCATGCAGTGCCACGTCAATCCCTTCTTCCTCCGCTTGCTTGTGCTCTCCTTGAGCATCTGTACAAAGCAGTCGAGAACCTGAATAAAACCAAAAGCTTTATCAGTTTAGCAATCCAAATTATCTATTTTAAAGAGTTAAACTACATTCTTGTTTCTTACAGGTGAATGTGTCATTTGATCCTTGTACAGGAGGGCGGCGAGGTCCTTCCCCGTGCACCAAGTGTCTTCACTGAATTTCCATTCTCGTTTTAACCTGCAAATTATTTTTATAGATGTTATACATGCGAGTTGGATATAGAAAAATTAATGTGTTATCATTTTACATTTGACAATAACCAATTCCATTACATTTTTTCTATGTTGTCCATGAAGTGATGGACAATTTCTTTGGCTTCTTTTGTTTTGAAATGTTCAAAACCTATGAATTTTGACATCTTGTGCTGTCAACAACAATAGAGAAAACCATGTTAGAATCAATCTTCATTTTTCCCAAGTTATTTAAGCATTTCTGTCAGTTACTCAAGTATTACTCTCGGTTACTCATTCATTATGTTCAGTTACTCAAGCATTACATTCAGTTACTCATTCATTATGTGCAGTTACTCAAGCATTATATTCAGTTACTCAAGCCTTACGTGCAGTTGCTCAAGCCTTACTTGCAATTACTCAAGCATTAGGTTCAGTTACTCAAGCTTTAGGTTCAGTTACTCAAGCATTACTTGCAGTTATGATATACTTGAAAGGAGATGAAAATTACCTTTTCCTCCCTTCTTTTCTTCACATTTTTCTCTATGCTTCCTATCTTTGGCTCTTCCATCGTCTTCTTCTTCAATCTTCTTCTGGGCTTCTTCTGCCCTTCTTCTTCTGCTATCTTCTCCGGCTGTTGGCTCCCTTCTTTTTGTTTCTTTTGTTCTGCCTCTTCCGCAGATTTTGGTTCTTCAGAACTGTTGTCCTTTGTTTCTTTTTTCTCCTCTTCTTCTTGTTTCTTTTGGTCTGCATCTTCTGCAGAACTGTTGTCTTTTGTTTCTTTGTTCTCATATTCATCAACATTTTTACCGTCCTCACTATGATCTTCTGATTCTACATATTTTCTTCTGAGGGTTAGCCTTCTTCGTTTTGTCGGTTGGGCGACATCCTTTGTCGGTGAGTCTTTCTGTTCATCTACATTCACCGAGATAAAACCCTCGGAAAATTCCTGGAATCCACTTCCAGGTGACTGTGATTTATTACCCTCATCTTCCCACTTTCTTTTTAGGTTTTTGTTTTCTTCTTCTAACTTGGCTATTCTTTCTTCTAGCCTTTTATTCTCCAATTGCAGTTCTGTAAATTTATCAACACTTATTCTTGTGCAGAGCTCCTTATGTATTTTGAGCTCCTCCTCCAACATTTTGATTCTTGTCTCCAGGGTGGAGGTGTCAATAGTGTCTCCCTCTTTGATGATTGGTTTTGCTGGTGCCTCAGTGGTTGTTGGCGTACTTTTTTCTGGGATGTCATTCGATGATTTTGCAGCATGCCAATCATCTCCCTGGTCTACCACTATCATTTGACATACCTGTCCAACATATAAAAAAAATAATGTGTTACTCGCAGAGGGTTGTTCAGTTACTGCATGTTATTTTGAGTTACTCGCATAGGGTTGTTCAGTTACTCGCAGAGGGTTGTCCAACATATAAAAAAAAATAATGTGTTACTGCAGAGGGTTGTCCAACATATAAAAAAAATTATGTGTTACTGCAGGCTATTTTGAGTTACTCGCAGAGGGTTGTTCAGTTACTCACAGGCTATTTTGAGTTACTCGCAGTGTTTTTTGAGTTACTCGCAGTGTTTTTTGAGTTACTCGCAGTGTTTTTTGAGTTACTCGCAGGCTATTTTGAGTTACTCGCAGGCTATTTTGAGTTACTCGCAGTGTTATATATTAGATTTTGTAACAAAGATTAGATAATCTTACATCCTTAGGCTCCACTTTCGCTAATTCCATCAATTTCTCGACCGGCGCAGCCCACTTCTTTATCCTTGGTTTGGAGTCAAGGAATGTTGGCTTTGCCATCTTTGTCATCTCATATGCCCAAACCTGCATGTAATATATAGAAAATATAATGCATATGTTACTGCAACCCCATAGTCAATATTGTATCAATGTAGTTGAATATGATTTTATTCACTTACGCATAGGCACATGACACAGCCTGTTGTGTACAGGGTATTCTTAGCCCCTTTCTCTCCTTTCCTTCTTAGCTGGACATTCTCCTTTAGCATCTTCATATTCTTGAAGATACTCCCATGCACCAGCTTTGCCCAATTCATCTGCCCAGTGGCAGTTACATTATCTAGGTAGTGGATAATGTAGATTGGTGCGCAATAGCTAGTGTCTGGGATTAGGAATGTTGCCAGCAGGTGCAACATCCACGCACGACACATATTTGTATTGTCTGCTGGATTGTTGGTCTTGGCATATTCTTGCCAATGTTTTGTTAAGTTGTCCTTATGCAGGACATCGTTTTCTCTCAATTTCTTTGATGTCTCACCTTCATTTCTATATTTACAAGTCTCCTTCGCAAACTCTTGCCATATCGACTTTACTATGGCAGAATCTTTTCTTTGTGTTATATCTATACCTTTGCTGGGGATACCTAGAATTATCCCCACGTCATCTACTGTCATCCTTCTTTCCTCTCCCTCGGCCAGCAGAAATATGTCTTCATCGACATATCTATCAATTAAATCCTCTAACAAGCCTATGTCAACCGCAAGATTTGGCATATTTATGAGGGTTGCAAAGGCTGTTGAGCTCAGCATCATAAGTTGTTCCTTTGTATAAACCATGCTCTTGCTGGTATTGTTGTAGCTCTTTAAGGAGCACCTGTGGTACAGTCTATTTACTCCCACTGCAAACATATCAAAACTTATCGTTAGAGCTCATTGTTTATTTTGTAAAAGCTATTTAATAAACTGTAAGTAACTGAAAATTAAAACTATTACAAATCCATACAATCTTACCTTTCTCTTTAGCCTTTTCCGTCTCTTTATGTTTCTGACTTGCAGTTGTACTCTCCTCATCCCCTTTGCTTTCTTCTCCTGCATACAAATAAAGTTATTCCAAGAATGTAGTAGTTAGCTTAACAATTTTGTTTTATCGCTTATTATCGGTTACTCAAACATTACTATCGGTCACTCAAGCAATATGTGATAGTTACTCAAGCATAAATTTCAGTTACTCAAGCATTACTCTTAGTTACTCAAGCATAATGTAATAGTTACTCAATCATAAATTTCAGTTGCTCAAGCATTAATCTTGGTTACTCGAGCATTAATATCAGTTACTCAAGCATTATGTGATAGTTACTCGAGTATAAATCTTGATTACTCAAACACTACTATCGGTTATTCAAGCAATATATGATAGTTACTCGAGCATTAATTTTAGTTACTCAAGCATTACTCTCAGTTACTCAAGTATTACTCTCGGTTACTCAAGCATAATGTAATAGTTACTCAATCATAAATTTCAGTTGCTCAAGCATTAATCTTGGTTACTCAAGCATTACATTCAGTTACTCATTCATTATGTGATAGTTACTCGAGCATAAATCTTGATTACTCAAACACCACTATCGGTTACTCAAGCAATATGTGATAGTTACTGAAGCATTAATTTCAGTTACTCAAGCATTACTCTTGGTTACTCAATCATTACTCTTGGTTACTCAAGCATTATGTGATAGTTACTTGAGCATAAATCTCGGTTACTCACACATTATTATCGGTTAGTCAAACAATCTGTAATAGTTACTCAAGCATTAAACACGGTTACTCAACATTAATGTATGTTATTCAAGCATTCTGTAATAGTTACTCAAGCATTAATTTCAGTTACTCTAGCATTAATTTCAGTTACTCAAGCATTAATTTCAGTTACTCAAGCATTAATTTCGGTTACTCAAGCATTACTGTCGGTTACTCAAGAAGCAGTATGTAATAGTTACTCGAGCATTACCTTGTTGTTCAAATTCTCCCGCTTTGCTGCGCGTACATTCTTTCTTATCAGCTGCTATGTTGACTCCACGACGAGCAGTAGCAACATTACTGCGCTTTGCACTTTTTGATGGAGGTTTGATCCATGGGGGAGCTGTAACCCCTATTTTTTGCCTTTATCCTGTGTCTTAGTTGTCTGAGGAGTCTCAGCAGCAAGCCCCTTCTTCATTCCCGCAGCTTCTTCTTTCCCCTCTTTTTCCGCTTCTGCGTCCTTGGTAGCCTCTTTCTTATCCTCTTTCAGGGTTGTCGGAGTAGTGTGGTCGAGTATTTCCCTTTCCGCCGGCGATGGTGATTTATCCGCTTTTTCTGGTTCTTTGGCCATCTTCTGCTCGACCTGTTGAGGCTGCATTTCGATTTCATCATCTTCTTCAATCACTGATCGTGGACGCCTTAGCCACGGCGGCCCTGTCGAGGTCTTCCTTGACGCTTGCTTTGTTCTCGTCATATTGGAAGAGGTAACTGTCGGCGACGATCTGGGATTTTGCTTCGGCGGGGACGGAGCTACGATTTGGGGTTTTGCTTTCGGCGGGGACGACGCGACGAGGGACGGTGCGCGACGAGGGACGGTGCGCGAGAACAACTGAACGGCGGAGTCGCTGAGTCGGGACGGAAGAAACTGAAGACGGGAATAACTGATCGGCGGAGTCGCTGCATCTATTTACTAACATGCCACCGTGTTTTTACCGGACGGGTAGTAATACTAAGTTACCCGCACGGGTATTAAAAAGTAACTCATATATATATATATATATATATATATATATATATAGAGAGAGAGAGAGTTGGTTTTTAATGCCCGCGCAGGTATTTGGATTATAGTACCCGTGCTTTCCGACGTGGTGGCACACTTCGTAATTTTTGATTCAATTTTCCTTATTCTAGATAGCGATGACACACCTTTGTAAATAAATATTAAACCGTCACCTGCCGCTAGGACTCGCATCTCTCATCTGGGCTTCCACTTATTTGACGGTGATTCTCCTATGGCTTTCATTTTTTGTTGCGATCTAATACGACCTTTGCCAAATGCTATTTCGCTTGCTAGCGATACAAAGACAAGATTCTACGTGCCTCAGTTGGTCGTCATCTTCCGGTACCGTAAAAATGAAGAACAAAGAGCAGTGTCTGATGCGGATTCTGAAAAAAGTGCTGGCCACGCATCAGAAGTACGAGGGGAGGAGGCAC
This sequence comes from Alisma plantago-aquatica, assembly GCA_963693085.1. Classification (NCBI taxonomy): domain Eukaryota; kingdom Viridiplantae; phylum Streptophyta; class Magnoliopsida; order Alismatales; family Alismataceae; genus Alisma; species Alisma plantago-aquatica. Next base: position 935,698,901 of record OY856413.1, on the reverse strand, counting down.
TCTGGGAGAAGCGGATGCGCCAACAGAAAGTGTTCCAGTTCTTCAAAGAATTTGTGGAAGCCTCCAGCTCACGTTCTGAGAAGCAGGATGGTGCGATGACCTCCGACGCCGGCGACGATCCTATCGTTCTTCATCTTGATTATCATTCTGCGGTTATGCCTTGGGGGTACCAGCACCTTCTTCGGTCTCGCCGCAGCTTGCCTCCTCGGCATCATCGGCATGTTCGTGTGGCTGCTACAGCAGTACACGGACCTGGACAACTAGCGCCAGCTGTCTATAATACGCCACGCTACGCAGGACAGGGAAGGGGAGCAGATTCAGTACGAGTACAGCTTCCTCAGCGGCGTCGCGGGCCTGCCGGCCAAATTCAAGTACGAGACCGTCCTTGCCGCGACGGACGGGTTTAGTGCGACAATAGGGCGGGGGTCAGGCGATGGTTTACAAAGGGATCCTGGATGACGAGACAGCAGTTGCGCTGAAGAGGATCGAGATCACGGAGGAGCAAGGGCAGTGCGTGTTCCGTGCGGAGGTCTCTGTCGTCATCGCCAGTGTGCAGCACCTCAACCTCGTCAGACTCCTCGGGTACTGCATCCTCCCCAACCACCGTCGATACCAGATGTGCCTGCAAATCTGGTGAAGGCTTCCACCCATCACGAATTGGAAACTTGAAAATTATTATGTTTCTGTATTGTTGTCCTCACATCACAAAGTTTGAGAACTGTAATTCCTTGTGCGCTTGACTGCACATTATAAGATTTTGCATTATTATGTTTCTGTATGGTAATAATAGGTAACTATCTCACCAAAAGTAATAATAGGACAAACAAAGTAACTATATGGCATATAAATTAACCATTTGACATTAAAATATCATCATGATATAAAAAGTAACTATCTCGACAGTGAAAGTAACGTTAGGACAAAAAAAGTAATTGTACGGTAAGAAAAAGTAATTATATGACATTAAAAGTAACATCGAGACACAAAAAGTAACTATCGGACACTGAAAGTAACACCAGGACACAAAAAGTAATTGTACGGTAAGAAAAGTAACTATATGACATTAAAAGTAACATCGAGACACAGAAAGTAACTATCAGACACTGAAAGTAACTATCTGTGACAACCTTGATTTTCTCTCTCCTTTACTATACTTTTTATTTCTCTATTAGTGGCTCACATCACTCAATATGAGTTCAATCTCGATACTAGAGTGTGATGAAGACCCAATTTGATCACCTTGAAGACGAATTTGATGATATGTTGCCCTATTTTGAGAAATTCGACTAAGTAGCATGCTATACCATGTCACCTTCTTAAATCTAATATTGTACCTCATTACTTTGTTGTTTTGGATTCCTATTATATACCATGATGTAGATTTTTCAATAACGAATCCAGTGGCACAAAAATCGCATCAATCACACATTTATAGCCCAAGTTATGGCTGTTGGAAGATGACATGATCTTATGCCTTTTTTTTGTTCTTCTTCTTGTTGATTTTACTCTTGGGCCGGCCCACCTATGGGCCCAGCCGCCCAGCCATAGCACAACCAGTCGGATGGATTGGCTCTCCCCTCTCCCGATCGAGAAAGTAGTGAAGAGCAGTAACTGCTCACCATCGTCCCTTCCAAACTGGGAGATGGAGGCGGCAGGTGAAACTCTCCCCCCTCCCATCTAAACCCTAAACCTTTGCTCCCTTATATATATCCCCCTTCCCTTGGACTTCTTGCTCCTTTCCTAGTTTAACCCAGCCGCCAACATGATCTGAAAGGGGTCCCTCGCCCTATTCTTCTGTTCTCGCCACACCCCCTGTTTCTTCACACTGTCGCCAAAGCCAAGAAGAAGGGTGTCGCCGCCCCTCACCTCACGAGGACCAGTAGATGACGTTGAGTCCGTCCGCAAGCCTCTAAAGCTCGGGCGGTGACAACGGTGGCTACTTCGGCCTTTTCTCTTCTGCTGTGCCGTCCTTCTGTGCGGCCGATGCTGCTAGAGTAGGACGCCCTCTCATCCACTCCAGTTCACGGAAGAGGACTGGGAAGCTATTGGGTGATCGGCGCGCCCCCACAGAACCAGCCGCGTTGCCCTCCTCTAGGCCGGCCACAACCATCGCGGCACCAAGGAGCGGGAGCGGGGCTCCCCTGTTTGTCCTCTGTTCCAACCCCAGAACAGAGCATCGTGAGGTAGGGGAAGATGCCCGCTTGGGCTTGGACCGGCAAGGCCAGAGGCCCATCACTCATGGACGGCCAAGGCCCAGTTAAGGAATATAAGGTATTGTTTTCCTTTTTAAGACTAATTCTTGGAAATATGATAATTCCTAGACCCTAAGTCCAAAGTGCACAAACCTGTATATCAAATCGATCAACTCAAAAAGATCTACAACATGAGAATGGTTTCAGACCCTGAATATTCCTCTAAATCTCTGATAATGCTAGATATGTGATCTTTGACTTCTTTGACCATGCTTAATGCATAATTGTGATGAATGTTGAATATTTGATGTATACCTACCCTCCTAACCTTGAAGTCAATAACTTTTGTACATTTTGAGTTTAATGGGAGTCATCATTCCCTATTGCTCATAAACGACTCCTTTTTGTGTACATATGTGCCTACTTTGGACTATAATGTTGAACTTTGCCCTATTATGAGTCTAGTGACCTAATCTGAGCATAAGTATCCTAAACCCTGTCATGTCCACATGAAACCTCAAAATGGCATGAAACTCGACCCACACCATCATGATGCCCTCTAAATTAGTATAAGGTCATCAAATGAACTAATAAGCAACTTGTAACCTAACTTGGCCAAAACCCTAAAATGCATCTAATTAGGGTTAATGATGAGAATCTAATGCATATATGTAATCTTGTTCTTAACCATGTTTGGCATGAGACTAGATGGTGAAGGATATGTTAGGTTATGAAATCTATGAATCAGGTATGGGCCTTATCTAGTTATATGACTACCGCTTTCTTGCTTGAAAAGACATATATTATATGCTTGTTTGTCTATTTTCTCAAATATTGCCATGTAGTATTTCTATGTCATACTCGATGTTTGCTTCGTCTGTTTTATAACTTGAACACACATATATATATGGAACTCCATTATAATATTGTTGATAAAGGGCTCTTGGTTACGACCTTGAGGTCCCTCTCGTATAAAAGGGTAGCTAAGCTTGAGCACCCTTACGGACCCTTCCGAGGGGAAGATGGTCGAAGGCCTTAAACATGTTTGATATTGTTGATATAATGGAGTGAAATGACATAAAATACAGTTTCACATTTCTTAAACAATTAACTTGTTTATTCTTGTTCGTTTAGTCTTGACATCTTTTCAAAATTATGCAAAGCTTATATATGTGTATCTTTCAGCCCCATACTCAACACCTCGTGTGTTGACCCAATTTTTCGTATGTTGTTTTTAGGTTCAGAGATGGCTAGAAGGTTGATGAGCTTGGTGAGCTATGCTAGGTGCACTTGTTGTAAGATCCAGATATAGTATACATGAGTAGACTTGTACAAAGTGACTCTTGAGTATGTAATTCAAATCATGTAATATAATGTTGTTGCTTAATATATCTTGTTGATTGTTGAGATTATGTTGGTGCTTGTATCTTGTTATCTGTTCATGTGTGCTAAGCTTTACGCTTCCGCATATCGCCTTTGGTATACGTTTGGTTCATGGGACTTGGATTTCGGTTCCATGACAGATGGTATCAGAGCATGAACAATAACTACACCAAACATGGCTCACAAGAAACACAAACTAAACTCACCCTACATCTCAACCCTAGAAACTTAATGAAATATCCTTGTGGATTAGGTTGACTTAGCCTCTAGGTTAGAACCTAGATGTTCTAGAACTAAGTGTAGACTTGTGTAAGTTACCTCCCTAGACATGATTCGTGACATGTGCTTAGGATGTCTACACAAGTGTGCACCATGTTCTTACTAGTTCTCTAGGTGTCATGATACTAGACTGCCTAATGAGTGTGGTAACTCGTTTTGGTTTTGGTTTTATTCGAATGGAGTATGGTGGTTTTCAACGCCTGTTTAAACGTTGGAGAAAACATATTTCAAGTATTATTATATGTACATATGAAAAATGTTACCACACACAGAAAGGTAGTGAGTTTCCATGCAACCTAGGAGAAAGAGATGTAACATCAAGTCTAGATGAGAGAGTTTAGATGATAGTGATAGTCTCTAGAGTTGTCTAGAGCCATGATATAGGTTAGGCATGTGAGTAACCTAGAAGCCTAAGATGATGATTATGATATTGATGATGATGTTTTATAGGACCCACGATGTTTGAGGAAGGTTAAGTATGTTTGACGATATGGAATGAGTTGGACCATGCAACCCTAGCTAGACCTAGCACCTTGTTGATACATATGACTTGGTTGATGTGCTAAACATAGCTAGTGGGTTTACAAGCTCGCTTGTACCTAGTCTTGTATGTGTGGAGATATGATATATGGTTTGAGACCAACACGGGCCTCAATCTCTTTACAAAGGAAGACCTCTAGCATGGGACATATGAATAAGGTGACATGTTGATATGAGTTGACCCGTATTGGGAAAAGGTTAGAGTACCTAAACTCCAAAATATTTGAAATGTTGAATAATATGAATGATGAAATACTTGATAATGAGTCCCTAGCTAGAATACTTCTAAGTATATGAGTTGAGTGACCTAACGTGTGGTTTCCTTGAAGATGTTGAACCCTAGATGTCCTATGAAAATAGCTAACCCTAGAGAAAGAGGCAATTGAAGATTTGATGCTTGATATATATATATATATATAGGTGAGGGAGATGTCCCAAGACCCTTAGATAATGTATACGATGTGTGATATCCATGATGAGCCTCATACTCGGGTTAGTAATTGTATATAAAGGAGTCTAGTGGTTACCCTTGTTCCTCGGATGATGGGTAGAATTTTTGTTATGGGTAGAAGTTTGTGATTAACATGTCTTGTTGAACACATACATGTCTTAGTTTGAGTCGCTTGAAACTGTGAAGCTCTTTCTAGATACAAGTGAGAAAGTTATAAAACCTCGATATTGATGATAATGTTGTTCCTCGAATGATGCTCGATGCATGAAATAATCTCACTTAAGTTAAAATTTTGATAAATGTGCTTTAGCCACTCTCATAAGCTAGACATAATATGAAATCATACTATACATAAAACATGTAGCCTTGAAATCATGATCTAGATATGATGATGTCATAAGATCTTAGCTTGAACAATCAGGGGTAACATGGTTAATTGAATATGTCAATGCTCCTGGGGTCATAATTCAAATAAACATGATGAATAAAATGTTTAATTTTAATTTTGAAATGAAAGATAATGGACATAATTGATTAGAATTGGTAGAAATTTTGGGGGAAGCAAAAACATACTTGAAATCTAGAGTAAAGATGAGATACGCACCCGATGATAGTCTCGTTTGAAAGTCTTGACCATGAACATGTTCATTTGACAAATTCATAAACATAGATTTTGATAATACACCCTATTCTCGTATGAAGATTTGAGTAAAACCCTAATGTAGGGATACTAAAGGATGGGTGAACCCTAATTCCATGATGACGTCACATTACGATGGATCAATAAATAATATGTATATAATCGAGAGGAGTACACCCTTGATGAGAATAACCTAGTGTGCTTCCATCATGCAAAATGCCTTGATAACCATGGTTGGATACCTAGACTATATGGATATTGGTTTTGACCTTAATTATGATCTTGGTTGAATTTCGGGGACGAAATTCCTTGTAAGGAGGGAAGGATGTGACAACCTTGATTTTCTCTCTCCTTTACTATACTTTTTATTTCTCTATTAGTGGCTCACATCACTCAATATGAGTTCAATCCCGATACTAGAGTGTGATGAAGACCCAATTTGATCACCTTGAAGACGAATTTGATGATATGTTGCCCTATTTTGAGAAATTCGACTAAGTAGCATGCTATACCATGTCACCTTCTTAAATCTAATATTGTACCTCATTACTTTGTTGTTTTGGATTCCTATTATATACCATGATGTAGATTTTTCAATAACGAATCCAGTGGCACAAAAATAGCATCAATCACACATTTATAGCCCAAGTTATGGCTGTTGGAAGATGACATAATCTTATGCCTTTTTTTTGTTCTTCTTCTTGTTGATTTTACTCTTGGGCCGGCCCACCTATGGGCCCAGCCGCCCAGCCATAGCACAACCAGTCGGATGGATTGGCTCTCCCCTCTCCCGATCGAGAAAGTAGTGAAGAGCAGTAACTGCTCACCATCGTCCCTTCCAAACTGGGAGATGGAGGCGGCAGGTGAAACTCTCCCCCTCCCATCTAAACCCTAAACCTTTGCTCCCTTATATATATCCCCCTTCCCTTGGACTTCTTGCTCCTTTCCTAGTTTAACCCAGCCGCCAACATGATCTAAAAGGGGTCCCTCGCCCTATTCTTCTGTTCTCGCCACACCCCCCTGTTTCTTCACACTGTCACCAAAGCTAAGAAGAAGGGTGTCGCCGCCCCTCACCTCACGAGGACCAGTAGATGACGTTGAGTCCGTCCGCAAGCCTCTAAAGCTCGGGCGGTGACAACGGCGGCTGCTTCAGCCTTTTCTCTTCTGCTGTGCCGTCCTTCTGTGCGACCGATGCTGCTAGAGTAGGACGCCCTCTCATCCACTCCAGTTCACGGAAGAGGACTGGGAAGCTACTGGGTGATCGGCGCGCCCCCACAGAACCAGCCGCGTTGCCCTCCTCTAGGCCGGCCACAACCATCGCGGCACCAAGGAGCGGGAGCGGGGCTCCCCTGTTTGTCCTCTGTTCCAACCCCAGAACAGAGCATCGTGAGGTAGGGGAAGATGCCCGCTTGGGCTTGGACCGGCAAGGCCAGAGGCCCATCACTCATGGACGGCCAAGGCCCAGTTAAGGAATATAAGGTATTGTTTTCCTTTTTAAGACTAATTCTTGGAAATATGATAATTCCTAGACCCTAAGTCCAAAGTGCACAAACCTGTATATCAAATCGATCAACTCAAAAAGATCTACAACATGAGAATGGTTTCAGACCCTGAATATTCCTCTAAATCTCTGATAATGCTAGATATGTGATCTTTGACTTCTTTGACCATGCTTAATGCATAATTGTGATGAATGTTGAATATTTGATGTATACCTACCCTCCTAACCTTGAAGTCAATAACTTTTGTACATTTTGAGTTTAATGGGAGTCATCATTCCCTATTGCTCATAAACGACTCCTTTTTGTGTACATATGTGCCTACTTTGGACTATAATGTTGAACTTTGCCCTATTATGAGTCTAGTGACCTAATCTGAGCATAAGTATCCTAAACCCTGTCATGTCCACATGAAACCTCAAAATGGCATGAAACTCGACCCACACCATCATGATGCCCTCTAAATTAGTATAAGGTCATCAAATGAAATAATAAGCAACTTGTAACCTAACTTGGCCAAAACCCTAAAATGCATCTAATTAGGGTTAATGATGAGAATCTAATGCATATATGTAATCTTGTTCTTAACCAGGTTTGGCATGAGACTAGATGGTGAAGGATATGTTAGGTTATGAAATCTATGAATCAGGTATGGGCCTTATCTAGTTATATGACTACCGCTTTCTTGCTTGAAAAGACATATATTATATGCTTGTTTGTCTATTTTCTCAAATATTGCCATGTAGTATTGCTATGTCATACTCGATGTTTGCTTCGTCTGTTTTATAACTTGAAAACACACACACACAGATATATATATATATATATATATATATATATATATGGAACTCCATTATAATATTGTTGATAAAGGGCTCTTGGTTACGACCTTGAGGTCCCTCTCGTATAAAAGGGTAGCTAAGCTTGAGCACCCTTACGGACCCTTCCGACGGGAAGATGGTCAAAGGCCTTAAACATGTTTGATATTGTTGATATAATGGAGTGAAATGACATAAAATACGGTTTCACATTTGTTAAACAATTAACTTGTTTATTCTTGTTCGTTTAGTCTTGAAATCTTTTCAAAATTATGCAAAGCTTATATATGTGTATCTTTCAGCCCCATACTCAACACCTCGTGTGTTGACCCAATTTTTCGTATGTTGTTTTTAGGTTCAGAGATGGCTAGAAGGTTGATGAGCTTGGTGAGCTATGCTAGGTGCACTTGCTGTAAGATCCAGATATAGTATACATGAGTAGACTTGTACAAAGTGACTCTTGAGTATGTAATTCAAATCATGTAATATAATGTTGTTGCTTAATATATCTTGTTGATTGTTGAGATTATGTTGGTGCTTGTATCTTGTTATATGTTCATGTGTGCTAAGCTTTACGCTTCCGCATATCGGCTTTGGTATACGTTTGGTTCATGGGACTTGGATTTTGGTTCCATGACACTATCGGACACTGAAAGTAACATCAGGACACAAAAAGTAATTGTACGGTAAGAAAAGTAACTATATGACATTAAAAGTGACATCGAGATACAGAAAGTAACTATCAGACACTGAAAGTAACATCAGGACACAAAACGTAACTATATAGAAATGTTCGGTCATATTGCAAAGTAACACAAAAAAGTAACTATATAAAAATGTTCGGTCATAATTACTTTTTATGTTGAGTAGTCACTTTTTGTGTCAAACAGTTACTTTTCGTACCAGATAATTACTTTTTTGTATCAAATAGTTACTTTTCATGTACATGAATTTAGTTAGCAGGATTCTCATCCTATTGTGGGTTCCGTATAAGTGTAAGTTCCACACATGATAGAGGTGTCTGTTACTTTCGATTGGGACATGGCTAAACGCTTGAATGGCCATGGAACTAATTTTATTCGTCATATAATAAAATTGTATCATTTTAACAATGTATAGGTGGCAGAGATTTTACAATGTATAATTTTATTGTATCACAAATAAAATTAGTTCAGCACCATCCTCTTCATAGTTTGTACATTACCTATCGAGAAGCTGGCCTGCTACATGTCCAATGATGTAGGCACAGTGCTGATGTTCAAGGCGATGGTGAATTTTTCCAAGATCAGGTACCCGCTGCAGGAAGAATGTATTAAGCCTAATATGGATCCGATCAAAGTAAAGACTAAAGTAGCCGGGCCCAAAAGAAAACAATCTAAACACACCGCCTCTTGCCTCGCTGAGTGAAATCGCATCAGCCTGTGGTTGAAATAACAACCTAAGCAGCAAACCCAAGGACACTGGCGACAGTGGCAACAGTGCTGACAATGGCACCAGGAAATGTTAGACCGCTTGGGTATTGTAGGGGTGGCAGCGGTGCTGACGACGACACCAAGAAATGATGACCGCTTGGGTGCTACAGGGATGGTGGACTATGAGGCGGTATAAGACGGACATGCGAGAGACAGAGTTCATCCACAACCCCGGTCTGTCGTTCCCTGGCCAAAGTGCGGCAGGATCCGGGTCGGAGTAATCGACGAGGCGGTTGTCGCTGTTCCCAAACAACTGGTCCCACCAGCCGAACAGCTGGTCGGCAAAGTCAGCCGTGGTGGTTAGCAGGAACGCCGCCATCACTCTTCGCGGAACATGCAGGCTCTCCTTAGTCTGAATATTGGTCAACACCACGCCGTCCGCCGGGTTTACGGAATTGAGCTTGGCTCTCCATGGCTCGTCGGGGTCGGATTCTCCCTTCTCTCGGAGGTTCTTGACCACGAAAATATCATACGTGCGCCGGAAAGAACGACAGGGACGGACCGCAGACGGGAGCGGCTGGTACTGAAAAGGTACTGAAATTACTTCTATTTACAAAAAGTGCCACCGTGTTTTCAATTAAGATGGGTAGCAAAAGTACCCGCGCGGGCATTAAATTAACAACCATATATATAATTTTCCGCATAATTCCCGAATGCCGAATTTTTCAGCTATGTCGAATGATTGCCGAATATCGAATTTGTGACTATGCTTGTTCCTCCGAGAAATCTTACAAGTGAAGGACAAATTCAAAGGAGCAGAATGACGAACTCCACTAATGACAGAAATCCCTTTGACATTCTACATCATGAAGACGAGGGACAACTGTAGAGGTGTAATGGGTCATAGGAGAAGGAGGGACAACAACCATACACCAAGGTGTGGACTAAGAGTAGGAACCGAGGAGGAAGTAGTAGGAAGGAACACAGGGTTCCCTTACGAGACCGTTCTAACAGACAAATTGCGAGAGGAAATAACACTAAGGAAGGAACATGGAAGGAGAATTCAGTACAGGAGGAAGAGCACAAAGTTGCGGCAATGTCTGGGGACCAAGTGGTATTCACTGATAAAGGCTTTGAGGATGTTTGGGCCAATAAGTTTAACAAACATACAGGGAGCCATGCACAACATGTTAACTGGGAACCATAGACTGGAAATCCCAGGAATTTTAATTTCTCAACCGACGACCCCGGAGAACTTTCTTTCTCAGCTGGTGATGTAGGAGGTAGTTCCCATGTTCATAGCCTCAATTTGAAGAAAAGACATTAATGTTGATCTCTTCACGGGTCTTCCCAACCAGTTAATGAAGCGTAGACTTAGGCCCCGTTTGGCCGGCATCTATATAATTACAACTTTTTATATATAAAGTGAGCTTTATTTAACAGTAAATAATAGGCAAAAAAACCGAAATGACACATTTACCAATTTTTATTACCTAAATGACACATTCTTGAACTTATTGCCCAAAATGGCATATTTCGGGAGCAATGCGTCCCCTGCTGGGACACATTACCCTCACGGGAGGCAATGCGTCCCGGCGGCGGACGCATTGGTCCCACAGGAGAGTAATGCGTCCCAATTTGGGACGCATTGCCTTCCTATGGGACCAAGGCGTCCGCCGCCGGGACGCATTGCCTCCCGTGAGGGCAATGCGTCTCAGCAGCGGACAAATTGGCCCCACAGGAGGGCAATACGTCCCCAAGCGGGACACGCTGCCCTCTGTGGGGCTAATGTGTCTTGCGCGGAGACACCCCAATGGCTAGAAACGGTTAGAAGATGCCACGCGGGCAATGCGTCCGGGACGGGGACGCATTGCTTCCTGGACCGGCCCAGCCCAACGACTATTTTGCCGTTGGTGCTGCGGCGCGGTGCCACGTGGGCGCAATGCGTCCCCAACCGGGACGCATTGCTCCCCTATATATATTGGTTGAAATCAACCCCCCAAACTCACACCATTCTTCATTTCCTTACTCTTGCTCTATACTCTCATTGCTCTGGAGATTTTGCTCGAATTTCTACTGCTTGGAGGCGATTTCTAGCTTATTTCGGGCGATCTTGGAGCTGCTATCTTCTACTGCTTGGAGACGATCTTGAAGCTTCTTCTTTCTCTTCTTGTATTCTTCGATTGTCAAGGGATAACTCTCCATTTAAGGTATTTATTCTACCAAAATTTTAATTTCCAAAACTTGAACTTAACATTATTACGAAATATTACAATTGAAAGAATTGTATTGTTATTCCTTAATCCACATTACTGAAATAATGATGTAGAAAATGACAATTGAAGGCTAATTAATACCTGAAAAATTATTGTTTGAAATTGCAAAATTGTTGTTCTGAAATGTTAGTGTTACTAAAAAAATAGCAAAATTGTTGTTATGAAATGTTAGTTAATTTTCCTGAAAAAATTTCAAAATTGTTGTTATGAATTGTTGTTCACTGTTAATGTTATAGAAAAAGTAGTAAAATAAATTTAATTCCAAATTCAAAATTATTGTTCTAAAATCTTAACTATTCTTTTAAAAATGATGTCACTGCTCTAAAATATTTATTCATGTTAATATAATGTTATAAAATATGAATTTCTTTCTGATGTTAATATAATATTCTAAAATATAGGAACATGGCATCTAGTTCAAATTCACGAATTGTGAAGATGCGATATGATGGGCAATTTCTCTCTGATGGGTCTTATTCTAGTCGATCTGTTAGACCCATAAACATTTCACTTATTAATACCCTATCTGAACTAAAATCATATATCTATACGACACTTGACAACAATCCCAACCACTTCTCTATCAAAATATCATATCTTTTCCCTGGAGAAAATCATATGCTCGTACAAGTTGATGATGATGATGCATACAGAACCTTGTTATCACTTTCAGCTGATGCCTATATTAATGTGTTTCTTGAAAAAAACATCTATCCACCAACAACCTTGTTTAATGAGTCTATTGAATCAATTTCAATCTCAATTCCCTCAAAATAATTTATGGAGTCAACCACCTCAATTCTCTCAAAGTCATTTAACTACTGAATGGAGTCAACCACCTCAATTCAGTCTTAGCAATTTAACTACTGAATGGAGTCAACCACCTGAATTTTCTCAAAATCTTACTACTGAGAATATTGGTGTTGAGGTTGAGGAGGGAGATAATGATATTGATCATGAAGGTGATAATGATAGTGATCACGAAGGTGATAACAATAGTGATATTGAAGGTGGTAATAACAGTGAACCACCTGAGGATGAGTCATTGACTGAAATTGATGATGAGCACACACATCCATTCCCTGACTCTATTGCAACATTGAGTTCTATTCCATCCATATTTGACAACCAATGGCCCCAACATGAACACATTGATTCCAACTATGAAGCTTTTCAAGATGATGACTGGGTGGAAGATTTTCATCATGAATTTTGTCTCAATTACAATCCTTCCAGTGTTGTTATATATGAGGATGCTTTATTTGCATCCAAAGTTGTACTGGTTGAGACGCTCCAAAAATGGTCGGTACAAAAGAATGTCCAGTACTGTACATTACGCTCAAATAATCGTCATCTTAAACTTGTTTATATCCATGATCAATGATGTCCTTGGAGATTGACTGCGTGCCAGTCCAAAAGAGAAGGTGGCATGTGGAAGATAAAACGTTGTAAAGTAGGCCACACTTGTGAATTAACTATTATGAATCATGATCATCACCAAGTCACATCATCTTATATTACTCGAATGATAATGCCAATCCTAGTATCACGATTGGATATGTCGACACGAGAAATTCGTGACAAGGTGAATGTTGAACTAAGGCTCAATATATCTTACAAGAAGGCATATCTAGCCAGGAGGAAGACTGTTTGTAAAATATTTGGAGACTGGGAATCATCATATCATAGTTTGTTGCCGTTCCTAATTTCTCTAACACAATATATTCCAAGAACTATATATGCCCACCTTATTGATGATTACACCCTTCAAACTGAAGGCACTCATAGGTTCAAGCGGGTGTTTTGGGCATTTGTTCCAACTGTGAGGGGTTGGGCCTATTGTAGGCCTGTTCTTACTGTTGATGGCACATTTTTAACAAGAAAATATATTGGCATACTTCTCATTGCATGTGGCATAGATGCTGATAATGGTCTATTTCCACTTGCTTTTGTTGTTGTCGAGAAAGAAAATAAGGACTCCTGGGAATGGTTCTTTGGTTGTCTACAAACTTGTATTCCAATCATTCCATGACGTACAAACTTGTGTATTATTTCTGATCGAATGAGTGGGATTTTTCCAGCACTTGAATCAAAATTTGATTGGGCTCAACATCATTATGGTCTTTGACATCTTCGGGAGAACTTCCATAAGTAGTTCAAGTCCAAGGAGTTGAGGGAGCTTTTGTGGAAGGTGGGATCCACAACTGATACACACGAGTTTGATCGTCATATGACTGTTATAGAAACCATAGAACCAGCAACAAAGGCGTATTTATTAGGCCAAAATCTAGTACTTTGGGCTCTCGCATATGATAGAGATTATAGGTATGGGTCATTGACTACCAATCATGTTGAAGGGTGTAATGGAGTCTTAAAAGGTGTTAGATGTTTGCCAATACAAGTGTTAATTGTTGCCACATACTATCGCTCCATGACCATGTGGCTGCATAGGAATAATCTCGCAAACAAATGTGCACAAGATGGATTGAAATGGCCCTTTAGGGTTCATGATAAGCTTTATAATGTTCGAGAGGATGCAAAAAAATTGACAATACACATCCGTGTGAACAATGATGAATGGCTTGTTGGTGATATGGATGGATATAGATTTCAAGTAATAGTGCATCCAAATGGTGGCAGCCAATGAAGTTGTGGTTTTCCACAACAATGGCATTATCCATGTTCTCATGTTTGGGTAGCTGCAGACTCTATCAATTGGGATCTTGATGCACTTGTGAGTGCATATTATAAAAATGAGGCTTATCTTAATGCATACAAAACTGAATTTCATGGTATTCCCGACAAGAGGTATTGGCCTCAATTTGATGCAACTAGAGGTATTTATCCCTTATTACCCCCTAGGAAACGAAGGCAAGCTGGAAGACCAAAGAAAAAGAGAAGGCATTCAACTATGGATGTTGATCCAAATCAGTATACATATCACTGTCATAAGTGTGGCAGAAAGGGTGATGCGATGATTTTGAGTCGCATTTATAGACCTTTTTCATATGTGTTTTATGCTCTAATTAGTTATTTTTATGGATAATATTGCATAATTCACTCATTTCGGTCTTTGCTATCATTTTATGTCAAATCCCTTTAGTTGTATCATTTTGAGCATTATTTATCATATTATCATAATTTGTGTGGATTTATTTGGTCTTGTTTTGGAATTTCAGGAAAAACAAGTATCTGCTTCCGTCGATACCATCGACCAAGCCACAGGTTGCCAGCTGAGAGGAGCAACACAGAGTCAATACCATCGACACACAAGTCGATGGCATCGAGATCCCTTCAGGTTGCTGGCGAGGAATCCGTCGATACCATCGACCCAAGTCGATGCCATCGACGCATGGAGGCTACAACGTCGCTAAACGACAACAACCGACGCTAAAGAGATTCGATACCATCGACCCTAGTCGATGGTATCGAGATGACACAGGCACTCAGACGAAAAGAAAAGAAGGCTGCCGCTAATACGCTGGGTCGATACCATCGACCCGCGTCGATGGTATCGACACCGGCAGATATGCGTTGGATTCGTTTTGATCTCAATCGGACGGCTGGAGTTATTTGACGACCTAATTAGGGACTTATACCTAATGACGGCCGCCGACAGACGGGAGGATCTAATTTTGGTCATTGCACAAGTGCCGAGGAAGGAGAGAAAGGAGAACGGAGACCAGAAGCTCATCCCTGTCGATCCGGACGCTGCCGAAGACGAATTTCACCACCGAGAGGTGGGAAAGCTCGTGTTCTATGCAAAGGATCCACCGGTTCTTCTCCGTTCAGGGGTTTTCCCACTTAATTCACGTTTTTCTTATGAATTCCCCTATTTCTACCATGTATTTGTGCAAGATGAACATGCGGGGCTAATCCCCTCTATCTTTAGGACCGGGAGTAGCCCGGGAATGCATTGTATGACAGTTTTATATTAATAATTCATATTTTCTCTCTTAAATCCGTGGTATAGTTTTGTTTTCTCCATATATTGTTATGCTTGATCACCATAATAATAACTTAATGCCCTTAATCACTTCGACAGAAGGATTAACGGTTGAAAAGAGACGAAACTTACATTAATCGATGAATCCCTTGACAAAGGAGGTGTAAAATTAATGGTGGAAACTGAGAGATCGCTCGTAATGCGCTTAGTTTAGGGATATGATTACTACGACGGTGGAATCAACCTAAACCTAAGTAGTGAATTACACCACGACAGTGGGTAATTCTGTTTTCAGGCCACTACCCGGAAAGAGAGAGAAGATTGAGAAGTTATATGAAACCTAATACAATGTTGACCCGCGGTGAAACCGCAATCCTAAAGATACCCTTTTGAATTGATTAAATTAACCTTTAATCGATTGTTTTCTTTGTTTCATTTTATTTTCTTTTAATTTCGACAACAAACCTTACTTTGTCATCCGGCCTAGCTGATTGCAATTAGTTAGTAGGAGTCTCCAATAATTCACGTATCCCTGTGTTCGACTCGGGCCTCACAAAGGCCTATATTACTCGACGCGTATACTTGCGTTTTCGCGCGTAGTAAAATACATGTCTAGTTTTTGGCACCGTTGCCGGGGATACGGCGAATTGTTGGCACTTCGAGTGCTAAGAGCGGCCACTCTAGGCCACATTTTTTTTATTTTATTTTGAAACAACTTTAAATATTCCTAAATTTCTTTATAATTGTATTTACTCGTTCAAGCATAGTACTGAACTTGAATTTCCTCATTTCAGGTACTGTGTATGGTGCATACACGTAGTACAGACTACGACAATCGCACACCCGAGGTTCCACCTCCGGGACCTGAGGACGAGGAGCACTACAAGAAAGAGCACCAAGAGGAAATAAATTCTGAATCTGAAGCAGAAGAAATGGCCGAGCCACAGACCATATGGGAGAAGATCAAAGCCTCTTCTTCATCAGCTTCAAAGGGGCCTATACAGAAGCAGGCGGTCAACATACCAACATATAAGATCGATCCGGCATTGATCAACTTGGTAAAATCTAATGCATTTCACGGGCTGAAAAATGAGGACCCAGTTGCACACATCAGCCAGTTCGTGGAGAACTGTGACATGGTGAAGATCGACCGATTCCCACAAGATGCTTTGTACCTCAAGCTATTCCCAAGTTCCTTGGCAGGAGCAGCAAGAGAGTGGCTACATAACCTCGATGATGAGTTCGTTGAATCATGGGATCATATGGTGGAGGTTTTCTTCGAGAGGTTTTTCCCTCCTGAGAAGACCAACGACATGATTAGGAAGATTCACAATTTCACCCAACAGGCGGGTGAGACATATTCTGAGACCTGGGAGCGATTCCAGGTTATGTTGAGGAGGTGCCCACATCATGGGCTGGACAGGGAAACACAAGTGAAAATCTTTTATTTTGCTCTCTCCGAGCACGATAGAAGTAATCTTGATTCAGCCGGATCCGGATTCTTTCTGAATAATACGGATACCAGATGTTGGGAGATATTAAAGAACATGGCTAGGAAACAGTCATGGGGCGACAGAGGTGCAGTGGAACAGGTCAAGGCTGCTGGTGAATCCAGAATAGTTAGGGAGCTAAACGATAAGTTAGATCTTCTAGCTAAGAAGCTGCTAACTAAGGAAGATGCATCTGAAGATGAGGAGGCCCAAGTGAAATTCATGAAACAATAGGGCTATAGAAACAATGACTATGCATGGAGGAAGGATAAAAAATTCTCATGGAAGGATCCGAATAATTTTCTGCAGGATCCGGATACCAAGCCACAGCAGGGAGCCGAGGATAAGAACACCAAATTACTAAGTCAAATGGTCCAGCAAAACCAAGAGATGATGGCCATGTTTGGTAAACAATTGCAGTCTCAAGGTGATATTCTAACCAAGTTTGGGCAGACGCTGCAAAGTCATGGAGCACAAATGCGGGCATTAGAAACCACCGTGGCGTAGATTTCGAGTGAAGTGGCGGCCATCAAGCACGCCAATCAACAGAAACCCACAGAGAATGCGAATGTGGCCCAAGCACATCACCAGGTTAAGTACATGTCTGTGGTAAGAAATGAGGAATCTCAGGTGCAAGAAGCTGTAGAAGAAAGAAAAATGTCTTTCAATGTGAATGCAACACCGAAGATACCATATCCATGCACGTACTATGGATTTCCAGGCGGAAACCCTTTCTTCAGAAAATCACAAAGAGTTGTGAATATTGTATCTCCACCTAGGCAGGAAGAACAAGTGCAAGTTGTTTGTGCACATGTGGAGACATCTAAGGCGAGAGAGGAACCACAACAAGCTGCTACTATTGAGGATGTCTCGCCAAAGCCCACGTCGAAGGGAGTGATTGAAGCAAGATTAGGGGAGGTACCCCTGAAAAGCGCTTATGTGCCACCTCACAGGTGTGTTGATACAGCTGATGTTTCGGATCCGGTCAATCCGAAGTCAAAGAAAGAGCATCGTCACTTTAAGAAATTTCTGGAGATATTCCGAAAACTCCACATCAATATTCCATTAGTGGAGATGATCGAGAAAGTACCCGCCTATGGTAGGTTCATCAAGGAAATCATCAATAAGAAGAGGCGGATAAAAGACGATGATATTTGTCAGATGAATGAGACGGTGAGCTCTATGATACACGAGAGTTCGCCAGAGAAGAGAAAAGACCCAGGAGGTTTTTACATTCCGTGCTCAATAGGTGGTCAACATTTTCCTAAAGCGCAATGTGATTCCGGCGTTAGCATAAATCTCATGCCTTTGACGACATTTCAAAAGCTGGGGTTAAAAGAGATAAAGAAGTTGGCCGCAACAATTGAATTGGCAGATGGGTCTACCGTGAGACCCTATGGAGTATGTGAAGATGTTCTCGTCAAAGTGGATAGATTCATATTCCCGGTTGATTTTGTTGTTATTGATATGCCACCGCTCCAAAGCTGTGAAATTCTTCTAGGAAGACCGTTTCAAGCAACAACGGACGTCGTGACTGCCTTAGGAAGAGGTACTTTGTCCTTGGGAATTGGAGGAGATCGAGTTGAATTCAAATTACCGCATGATCCTCTAAGCGCACTCTCCAATGTGAAAAGATGATGAGCTTCATACCGTCTAGCCTAAGACGTTAAAGAAGGGAGCTTGTTGGGAGGCAACCCAACCATTGGTACATTAGGATAGTTTAATTATAGTCATAGATTGCTCTCATTTCGTTTAAATTCTAGTGTAAAGAAGATACCTTGATCCGTTTGTTCAATGTGCAGGCACAGGCAGGGTCGATACCATCGACACACTGGTCGATGGTATCGACATAGGTTCAGGTTGACAGCTGCAAAAATCGCTCTGAGTCGATACTATCGACGGTCCCGTCGATGGTATCGACATACCTACAGGCAGGTTGCGCAATAAATGTCGATGGTATCGACATGCCAGTCGATACCATCGAGATCTCTGGAGAAGTTCAGAACGATTTGTCTCAGTCAACTCGATACCATCGACGGCCTCGTCGATGGTATCGACATGGTCACAGGTTGAAGTGAAAAAGTGGCGGTGTCGCAATGAAGTCAAGTCGATACCATCGACATCCGTCGATGGTATCGACATCCATGTCACCGATCCGCGCAAAGACATCGACGGCGATCGCGAAGTCCACGTCAGTGATCCGGGTGCTGCGTCGATACTATCGACTTGCGTCGATGGTATCGACAGGTCAGCAATCCAGGTTTCACGATCCAGCAATCGTCAGCCGTCGATACTCGCGAGGGAGGCGGATAGCATCGAGACGTGTCGATACCATCGACCCGCGTCGATGGTATCGACGGGTCGACAGTAGCACCGGCCAAGTCTATATAAGGAGAATTGCAACGTCATTTGACGTCACACCTTCAGAGCAAACTTCCTCCTTTGCGCCGAGCACTCCCCCGAGCTCTCCAAGATCGAAGAGCAGCAACATCGAGCAAGGATCTTCCCCGAGCGGAGAATCACTTCTCCATCTTCCCCGAGCTCTCTTCTTCTAAT
Organism: Alisma plantago-aquatica; assembly: GCA_963693085.1. NCBI lineage: Eukaryota > Viridiplantae > Streptophyta > Magnoliopsida > Alismatales > Alismataceae > Alisma > Alisma plantago-aquatica. Next base: position 935,679,419 of record OY856413.1, on the reverse strand, counting down.
CCCATCTTTCTTGCAACAATGGTGCACGCCGCCGGATCATCGTCCTCGCACGCGAATCCCATGGAGATCGCGGAGTTCGTTCCACCCCCTACTGCTTCAGTCGCACGTCCGCGCCTGGTTCACCCATCCGCGGAGGTGAGGAAGGTCTATGAGGAAATCATGAAGCGGAAGATCGAGCCGACCCGGTATGTGGACCGGGGAATGATCCAGGAGCTTGGATTCGAGGCCAACTTGGCCTATGTGCTGAAGGGTCAAGCACGCCACACCAGCAGAAGGCCAGACGAGCTGGAGCGCCATGCGGATGGGCAGCCGTTCTTCGGCGAATGGCCCACCTACAAGGAATTGGTGGCGGAGTTTATGGCGTCCCTCGACGTCTGCGTTGTGCCCAACGACGTGGTTGCATCAGACCGTGAGTGGATCAAGGGCCGGGTATCATTCCGGCTGTTCAACATCAACTACAACATCACTCTTAAGCAGTTCAACAACATCTTTAACTGGAACCACTCCCAACATGATCACCGACGCCCAGATTCCCGCACCGACTACGACAAGATCTTTGCCGAGCTAGTCACAGTGCCGGCGGGAAAGACAGTGAGCTACCACAATGCTGCGGTAGCGGACTTCGAGCATCCCTTCGTCCGGGTCTTACACCGGATGTTGAGCCTTACGTTCTTTGCTCGAAGCGATTTAGCATTGAGCAAGTTTCAGGAGAGCGATGTTTTCTTCCTCTACATGCTATTGAAGCGACAAGAATGCAACTGGGGTGCGTTCTTTCTGCAGCGCGTTTTGGCGGTGAAGAGGAGTACAAGGAAGGCTCCGATCCATTTTGGTGGGCTCATCACCAGATTGGCGTTGTACTTGGGGCTGAACTTCCAGTCCATGACTCCGATTTCCATGAGGAGTAAGGTGAACGTGCAACATCTGCACCGTTCAAACCTTATCCTTCTCCGGGATGGGTTGGCGTACGCACACTGCCACGTCAACCATGCTTATCAGGAGTGCGCACTGCCGGACGATGTCTTCAACATCGCGGGCGCACAGCACTTCCGGTGGCCGATCATAGCCGTCGAGTCTGATGAAGAAGAAGGCGGCAACGATGGACAAGAAGGCGAGGCTGAGGAGGAAGAGGAGGCTTTCACACCTCTTCGTGCACGAGTAGCACCATGGAAGCGTCCTAGGATGCATCCGGGTGCGTCTTCATCATCACAGCCCCCGCCGCCATCACCACAGCCCTCGCAGCCAGGCGAGGATGCCTACTCAATGCAGGGAATGTACACGATGCTGCAGGACATACATCAGACACAGCAGCAAGATCTAGAAATGTATACCGGTATTCAGGATACTACGAACCGGTTACTTGACAACCAAAGGGCGATGTTCGAGAATGAACGTCTCCTCCTCGACAACCAACAGCAGATACACAACTGGTTGCAAAGGATGGAGATGCAACAGGAGCCCTTTTATGACCACTACTGGAGTCAGAGCTACTTTGGAGGCTATCCACAGCCTCCGCCGAGGACCCATTACGATCCGAGCTTCTAGGGGGAGTATCCTTCTTGGGATCCTACGGCCCCACAGTACCCGCCTCCACCTCCACAAGAATGATCAGTGTATCTCTGTTCCACTCTTAAGATTGTTTTTGACTATGAGGCCATAGTCGAATTCAAGCTTAGGGGGGTAGTTGGAACAACTCTATCTTTTCTTTTATTGTTTTTAGTTTTTAGCAGTGTTATTTGTTTCTTGTATTTTTAATTTTGGTAGGATCCACATGCTATCTAGTGTAACTGTGGATGTCGTAAAAGTTTGTCATCTTGCTGTTAATTCATGGGAAATTTAAGGGAAATTTAAATTTTTTTGTGTCTTTGGATAGCTTGACTTGGTTGTCCTTGGGGAACTTATCCTACGAAAATGATTGATTATGTCAACTTTAAAACAACATTTCACACCTATACTCCTTTTGACTCATGAAAAGTGGAGAGTAATGGTTGTTTGAGCCTAACCTAACCAAATGGTAATGAGACCTTAATTGGATGTAAGAGAGAGAACCCTCCAAACCACTACACAGGTCAGTAAGGAGGGACACATAATATCTTTCTAAGGTTCAGTCATTTAATCTTGTGATCATTCCACGTCATTTATCCATAATCCACCTAAGAATTGGAAGTAAAGTGCAGTTTCAATTCCTTCTTGTGTGCATAGCATTTAGATAGGACTTGCATTAATATTTTCCATACTTTTGCATAAAAAGAAAAAAAATATAGGGATTCATGCACATTACTTTTAGGTTCAGGCCATGTACACTTATCTCTAAGCAATTATGGATACGTGGGATAAAGTGAAGAAAAAAATTCTAAAAAAAAAATTAGAAAAAGAAAAAAAAAGAGAATTTAGAAGGAAGTGGAATAAGAGGGAGAAAGGAACATGATATCACTCGCATTACAGGAAAATTGAGTACATGATGTGGCTTATTTAGATTTCAATCTCATTTTGAGGTGGAAGGTTAGTGCATGCATCATTTCACCCAATTTTAGGCATTAGGGCAATTTTAATGTGCATTGGCATCATTTAGGACATCTTGTTTTATGCATGTTGAATTTGTACAATACTTCCAAGTTCTTCCATGAACCACCCATTTCCATCCACCCGTTGCTCGGATTGGTAGGCCACCGTGAATTTCTCCTCACTAATTATTATCAGGAGAACTGCTTCCATGTAGATGGTAGTTAGGGCGAGCAATGTAGTGTAGGCGATCACAAGATGCACCAATGCTGAATCGACGAGTTTTATTATGTTAACTGCCTTATGTGATAGTGTTCATTGGTTTTAAGGATAATTTCTCTTATGGATGATTATTGTCGCCTTTAGGGTAATTACTGTTCTGTGGTTAGAGAAGGCCAGGTTGAGAACGTTCAGTGGGAGTCACATGGGATGTTGGGTTGGTGTGGTGATTTTTAGTTGACATCTGCAATTCTATTCTAAGGATTAGTTGCTCGAGGGCGAGCAATGTCTAAGCTTAGGGGAGTTTGATGCGATGATTTTGAGTCGCATTTATAGACCTTTTTCATATGTGTTTTATGCTCTAATTAGTCATTTTTATGGATAATATTGCATAATTCACTCATTTCGGTATTTGCTATCATTTTATGTCAAATCCCTTTAGTTGTATCATTTTGAGCATTATTTATCATATTATCATAATTTGTGTGGATTTATTTGGTCTTGTTTTGGAATTTCAGGAAAAACAAGTATCTGCTTCCGTCGATACCATCGACGGAAGTCGATACCATCGACCAAGCCACAGGTTGCCAGCCGAGAGGAGCAGCACAGAGTCAATACCATCGACACACAAGTCGATGGCATCGAGATCCCTTCATGTTGCTGGCGAGGAATCCGTCGATACCATCGACCCAAGTCGATGCCATCGACGCATGGAGGCTACAACGTCGCTAAACGACAACAACCGACGCTAAAGAGAGTCGATACCATCGACCCTAGTCGATGGTATCGAGATGACACAGGCACTCAGACGAAAAGAAAAGAAGGCTGCCGCTAATACGCTGGGTCGATACCATCGACCCGCGTCGATGGTATCGACACCGGCAGATATGCGTTGGATTCGTTTTGATCTCAATCGGACGGCTGGAGTTATTTGACGACCTAATTAGGGACTTATACCTAATGACGGCTGCCGACAGATGGGAGGATCTAATTTTGGTCATTGCACAAGTGCCGAGGAAGGAGAGAAAGGAGAACGGAGACCATAAGCTCATCCATGTCGATCCGGACGCTGCCGAAGACAAATTTCACCACCGAGAGGCGGGAAAGCTCGTGTTCTACGCAAAGGATCCACCGGTTCTTCTCCGTTCAGGGGTTTTCCCACTTAATTCACGTTTTTCTTATGAATTCCCCTATTTCTACCATGTATTTGTGCAAGATGAACATGCGGGGCTAATCCCCTCTATCTTTAGGACCGGGAGTAGCCCGGGAATGCATTGTATGACAGTTTTATATTAATAATTCATATTTTCTCTCTTAAATCCGTGGTATAGTTTCGTTTTCTCCATATATTGTTATGCTTGATCACCATAATAATAACTTAATGCCCTTAATCACTTCGATAGAAGGATTAACGGTTGAAAAGAGACGAAACTTACATTAATCGATGAATCCCTTGACAAAGGAGGTGTAAAATTAATGGTGGAAACTGAGAGATCGCTCGTAATGCGCTTAGTTTAGGGAAATGATTACTATGACGGTGGAATCAACCTAAACCTAAGTAGTGAATTACACCACGACAGTGGGTAATTCTGTTTTCAGGACACTACTCGGAAAGAGAGAGAAGATTGAGAAGTTATATGAAACCTAATACAATGTTGACCCCTGGTGAAACCGCAATCCTAAAGATACCCTTTTGAATTGATTAAATTAACCTTTAATCGATTGTTTTCTTTGTTTCATTTTATTTTCTTTTAATTTCGACAACAAACCTTACTTTGTCATCCGGCCTAGCTGATTGCAATTAGTTAGTAGGAGTCTCCAATAATTCACGTATCCCTGTGTTCGACTCGGGCCTCACAAATGCCTATATTACTCGACGCGTATACTTGTGTTTTAGCGCGTAGTAAAATACACGTCAAAGGGCCATAATAGACACACTTGTCCTAATGTCATATGATGTCTGGTCATGTAATGTTTGCAATTTCAATTTACTCAAGTCATGTAATGTTTGCAATTTCAATTTATTCAAGTGATGTAATGTTTGAAATTTTAATGTACTCAAGTCATGTAACGTTTGCAATTTCACTAAAACAATGAATTTATAATGGTCTTTTTATAGATGGATCATCGAAGGACATGGACATTTCACATGTCCGTAGAGTTAATCCAAATAATAGCTACGAAGTGCCTACATGGAAAAATGGCTCATCAAACTCTATTGGATGATGACTGGAATAACGTACCAGATTTGTTGTACAACAAGTTAGGATTTATAGTGACAAAAGAACAAGCAAAATTTCATTGGCAATTTTTAAAACAAATGTTTCACATGTATGAAGAACTTCTTGAGCTACCTGGTTGGTTTTGGGATCACACAAAACAAAAAGCAATGCCAATCAATAAACAAGTTAAAAACCAATTAGATGTATCATATCCAGAGATACATCAAGTTGTACATTAAATGTGGTCATTTTATGAGCCTCTAGATGAGATATTGAATCAAATGCAGTAACCAATTATTGTAGTATTTCTCTTTTAGTAGTTCATGTTGTATTTTTATATTGTTTGGTAGTTCATGTATTTGAATTAATTTCATCTTATCTAATGAAGAATCTTGACAAACTTAAATGTTGTACAATATTTGCACTTTTTATTTAATGTAATATTTGCACTTTTCATAGATATGGCTCCTAGACAAGAAACCTACCGACTCTCCCAGCACCACATCATGTTGGCACAGTGGCCTATTACTGACCCGGATGTTTTAGAAAATATTTTCATGGCTGGTTTTGGGCTTGTTCATAGGCTACCCTCTATCCACATTGACCCCACTTTAATCACTACATTAGTTAACATGTGGGACAACTCTAGCAATACTTTTAGGTTTCCCCCTTTTGAGATGAGTGTAACCCTTTAGGATGTTGCAGTTCTTTTAGGTCTGAGGATTGATGGCCCATCAGTTATAGCTTCATATCCTTTAGGTGTAGATGAGGGGCAATTTTCTTCATGGTCTCACCTTTGTGAGAATTTCTTAGGAGATGCACCAAATGGGATGTCTAAGGGGCATATCTCCTTGATTTGGCTGCGCGATACCTTTAAGGATATGGATCTGACCGCAGGTGATGAAGAGCAACAATTAGAACTGAGGACAAGGTACACTAGGGAATATCTCTTATACTTCTTAGGTAGTTACCTTATCCCAGATAGTACTGGGGATAGAGTGCATGTTAGGTATCTCCCTCTTGTGTCTGATTTTACACATTGTGGCACTCTATCTTGGGGTGCTGCAACTCTAGCTTTCTTATATAAGGAGTTGTATAAGGCAACTGTGGCGACACATCCCTCTATCACACAGACAGCGAGGTGTCACGCGAAAACGTGCAGAAAACACCATAAACCACTAACTACCAAAAACACGGGTTAATTAAAATCGATTTCGAAAAGCGAATAAACTAAGAAACTATTACATTCATATCCTTCTCCTGCAAGAAACATGTTATATAAACATTTACAGGTCTTGGTACGTGTCCACAACTTAGAGGATCAGTTGTCTAGCCATCACATGAGTTCATCTCCTGTTATATATACATAACGGCCCACATCCCGCCAGCAGAAGTATATACAAAACATCATTAGATATACTTCGTGAAACAATGTCAAAACACTTCCAAGGACCTGAGAGTACAGGGATGACTCTAAGACTCTACTACAAAACAACCAAAATAGCAGCATGTCCATCTCTTGCCTTCTACTGCTCTTCTTGCTGCTCGGCCGCAACTCCGCGACCACTACCACGTTTAGCACGAACACCTAAAAAGGGTGTAAACCAGTGGGGTGAGACACACAGTCCCAACGAGAAACATAACTCCCCGCCAAAACCATAAAACCATAGAAGGATTAAAGCAAAAGCAGCAGATAACTGATAGAAGATATAACAAGAGAAGTCTATATAGCAAAGCTATCCATACCATCAAGCTTACCAGGCTGTACGGAAGGCTAATAACCAAGTATTTCCTTATGGAACATGATTAACAAGATAAGATTTATAAGGTCTTACCACATAACATAAGGAACGTATAAGTAACTACAAGTATAATGAGATCAACTACTCAAGCAAGGTCCCAACCAATGTTCCGTGTTTAGCCTTAAGCAGTAAATACTATTCGGCTGGATTACATATTATTATGCCCTGAGGACGTGAGTCATACCGCTCAAATCCAACCTTCGGTTGCAAAACCCATGCCGGTGCCATACAAGGTCAATGGAAGAGCCAGACTCCATGACCTCCCACCTCGTAGTCAGTGCACGAGTACAACACAACCAGGACCGCAGTCTCATGCTTAAGTGGCCTCAACCATAGGGTCAGATCCATAGGCTAACCTTCCTCTAGCCCGCCTCGGTACAATTCTCGGCGCTAGTAAATCTGAGCCACAGGTCTGTTCACCGTGCTCTGAGCCATGAACGCATTCATGCTCTATCACACTTAGCCATGGGCCTGTTCACCATGCTCTCTATATGTATATCCCGAGTTTGCAACCGCAGCTGCACTCACGTCCTCTCTATTTTAGGCTAGGAGAAACAACACATATTCAATAATATGCGCTTCCAGGTTAACCCGCATGAGAACCTGTTTCACCATCACCAGCTCCTGACGATGATGGATCTATGGCCAGGACAAACTACATGATAAGTTCCACTGTGATTATTTAGTATATTTTAAGTGGATTGTTGAGGCAACCAAGTTGTAACACGTGTAAAACATAAAGTTACATTATTGTTACCACCGTCAAAATACCCTGGGATCTCAATCCCTCATCACAAGAAACCACTGTCTCATAGGACATTCTCATTACTTGGGATAACAATCTTAGATCATCATCAGAGGATATCACCTCAACTAGGCACTTTAGCCAACTCAGGTCCTCAAACCAAAACACATCATGCATGTTATCTCATCATCAAGAGTAACCATCAAAGCCGTGTTACTCAAACGTATATACCTCATAGCCCTTTACCTGGCTATGCATCTATATGAAACACCTGCATGGTTAGTATGCACAATCATCATGGATTAACAGAAGAATCATATTATACAACATAGGGTGACATTGATGATCATATGCTTTATCATACATGTCTCAACCTGTGATCATAACATCATGCAAAGCATCTTATATGCTTACCATTCCTCATCATTATACATGTAATTCAAGATGATCATAAACACATGAAATGTCATATCAAGATACATAGATGTGATCTACTATATTAAGCATATCAAGGGTCACCATTATAAACCAAACTTGATTCATGAACAAGAGCTAGCATACAGGTTTTCTTGAAGGAACAAGACCCTCACTAGAAGTGACCACTACCCTCACATGAAGAGTGATAGGTAGGGCACCCTCACTAGAGGTAGTATTGGGCAGGGTACTCTCCCATATCGCCCAACATATAAACCACACAACGGTCAAGCAAACCAGCAAGGATAACGGGCAACACCTAGGGTGTATCAGGCAACGCTGTGTCGTGTACCTCATGTGGCGTGCAACATTGTGTCGTGCACCACAGAGTATCGTGCACCCACAGAACCTATCGTGCAGCTGAGCAGGCGTCGAGCAACAGGTGTAACGTGTGTCCATGTGCAACGACTAGGGTTAATACTACGCCATGACGCCCAGCACAAAGCTAGCCACTGAGCTCAGTACTACAGAACTTGCTAAACCCTAAGGGAAAATCCCTGACCAATACATGTGAATCCTTGACCAAAGAGTGTTGGTCAGGGCAAATCCCTAACCAAGGTACCCTCGCCAAAAGCTTGGTGACCAATAGTGGTTGGTCAAGTCCTATCCCTGGCCAATAGCCATAGAAGCCTTGACCTACCTTTTGTCAACATAACACATATGAGGGCTATACTTAATGAGTAGGAATCAATGTTTGTTGACATTTTAACATCTATGTTTGAATACATATACCTTTTAAGAGAAACACACCCATGAATCTTGCTCGACATTCATCACATGATAACAAACAAGCATTAACACAACACTATATTATATTCAATTTTTTATTGCAATGTCTACATTGTGACAATACATGATTGGGGCATCATTTTGTCCCAAAAAGTAATATAGACTTATAAAATCACTTTGACATATTATTCATACACATTGTATACTACATTGTATACATTATCACGTTGTTTACATTCACATTATATTCAAAATGAACTTGTGCCACCCGAACGAGTTTACTTTGTGTTTTTCCAAGAAATACTTCCACACCTTTTGTGTTTTTCCAATAAATACTTCCACACCTTTTGTATTCAGGGCTTTATGTAGTATCTTCATATGTTCTTGCTTTTGAAGTATCGTAAAATACCCTGCATTACAAATAGGCCTCATGTAAATTATCTTCTATAAGATCACAAAAGGAAGGTCATTAATACAACATGTTAAAGTAGAATGTAAAATAATTATTTAATAGCTTCATTAAACCTGTTAAAATGACATCCATTGAACTATACAAGATGTGGCCCTTCTATCTTGAAACCTCTTCACATATTGGCTGCAATACAAGTATGTATCTATATCAAAGAATATGTACTCTTGTTGTATCATTTGACATTATGAGAGCAATAATGAATGCAGGTCGATGGTCAAACTATTGAAAATAAGTGTTAACTCAAACAAAAAATGAGGCATAATTTTCCTATGGATCCATGTTTTGTTTTGAGCACTCCCATTTTACTATGATTGAGGTGCATAATGAGTGAGGTGTAGGGTAGAAATTGCTCACATATACATTAACAAGGGATCTATTTTCATACATAGTATAAACCCCTACACATTAGAAAAAACAGTTAAGAAAATGGATTAAAATAGGAGGCCGTCTGCTTAGATGAAGCAGTAGAAGAAATATGAAAATTAATATAATGACAATGGTAGATAGGAGATGTACTTAATACATCTACATTCATCCATATACTAGAAATACCAAAATTATAACACCATAAAACCAACCCTTGCGACAGAAAATGTATGGTACAAAGAGTTGATCTAAACCCAAATTTTTTAATATATGTAAGGTAAGAACTAATAATATGAACTTGAATTAGATGCACATGTGAATTGTTGATCGCAACCCGGATATACCATGTATGTCTAATTCATTTCCAGACATGCTTGCTTTTTTATTAAGTGCTAGCAAGGTTACGTTAAGATATAGTATCTACCAATTTGTATGACGTACACATTTGGATAAATGAAGTACATAACAACAATGCCTAAAAAGAAATTTTCACATTGGATTGACTATATAGACGCTCGTCGATGGAAACAGAAATAAAAGGAACCAACTATCAAATTTTATATTGTAATTAACCATACTAATAATATATGGAAAAGAAGACAACAGTTGGAACTCTCGATTCTCCTGACTCTCACGCTGCAATAGTATTCATCACATGGTCATAAAATAAAATATGAACTTACTAAAGTAATATAGAAAGGAAGCACATCTGTATATTTTTTAATTAAATATAAACTTACATAGAAAACAATTCAACGAATGTCATCTTTCACCTGCCGCCGACAATCTGGATCAAATTTCTTTCTTTTGCCACATAGTTGCTCACAAGATACATACATATTAGAAACATATCCGATATGTAAGGTAGATATTGATATTTTATGATAAATCACTTGATCCAGGAGAGGTATGGGCAACATGTGTGATCAAATAAGCACAACTGACTGAAAAAGTAAGAGAGGAAATGTCGGAAACTAACTTTAGATAAGACCAGGGTTCGGAAGCATGAGGAGGACTGTCGGGATTCCAACAACATGAGGACTAACTGACAGCCATGAGTCCAAGAGAATGAGGTGGGATGGAGAGTGGCGGCCAGTTTTGGCTAAGTGAGGATTGTTCTCGTGCACGAGAGAAGGGAAGTGTTTGAGAATCGAAGTGTCAGGTGGGAGTGTGACGCTTGGGAGAAAGGGCATATTAGGTTTGCATCAGGTCCAAATATATCAATCTGGGATAGAATTAATGGTCAGGGTACACATACTTATTACCCAAGGATATTTCTTGACTACTATTACCCAGCAGCCAAGGGCTAGTATCCCTGACTATACAACCTTGACCTTTATAAGATTTTGTTGTAGTGGCTCTATATCATCAAAGGTGTAACGTGCACTTGAGCCAGGCATGTCGTGCAACCAACTGCTAATGGGCAACCAAGGCATAACAACCACTAGCATAACGTGCAGCTCAGCCAGAGAGATATCGTGCAACGACGTGTTGTGCACTAGGTGTATCGTGCAGCACCACCCAACAAAACATATCGTGCAAAGGTGCAACCCAAATGAGAAGCAAGGAGCATGTTGTCCCATTAGCCTATCCTCCCCTATCGCCCAATACAAAGCAAAGACTGAGGTGCGACGCCGGACACAAGACCAGATCGCAATGCCTCAATGTCCAAGGGTAACAACACTAAGCAACCACCTGAACTAAGGGTATCGGGTAGCACCTCCTCCAAAACCAAATCAGGCAAAAAGCAACCCCACAAGGTCGTCACCAACCTCAAGCACAAGGGCACCAAAACCCTAGTGGATCAAGAAGAGAGCTCACCTCTCAACAATCAAGAGAGAGGGGTCTTGCACATCTTCTTATCACCAATCGGGAAACACAAGGAACAGCCCTAACGAAGGTCTACATCCACCACAAAGCTCACCTCTCGAATCCATGGTGAGAAAAGGGTGTTGCTCAAGCCACTAGAACACAAGCTCACCTCTCAACTTAAACGAGAGAGGAGTATTGCCCATATTACTAGAGTTAAAGCTCACTTCTCTAGACCAAGGAGGGAGAGCGGTGTTGCTCAACAAGGAACCCTACAACATAGTTCGACCAACAAGAACAACTTAAGCAAGAAACTCAACTAACAACATACATAGCTGATATGATCACAAGAAACATACAAGAACATAGAAGATGGTAGTATAGTTAGGGTTAGGAGTTATGTAACCTGCCTTAAGCAAGATCCAAGCCCCTAGCACCAAGCTCCAAGCTCCACCACAAGAAGAAGAGCAAGGCACTCCAGGGTTCGACCACCACTAGAGGAAGAAGGAGACTCCAAGAAGGATCGGCCACCAAGCTTGCAAAGGAAGAGGGTGTCATGCACCAAGGGAGAGGGAAAACTAAGGAACTAAAGGGATCCTTAGCAAGAGAAATGGGACACATATATAGGAGAGGATGGAGGAGAAACCAAGGTAAGACAAGGCAAGGTGTCACCCACCTAGGGACACTTGTCCATGAGCAATGCCACCACTCTAACAAGCCCTAAACACATGTCCAAGGCCATTTCCACATGCAAGCATCAAGCACCAAGTGTCCACTAGTGGTGACACAAACGAGGTCAAGGGGGGGGGTCAAATGGTCCATGGGCGACACACCTCCACACCATGCCCGACACACTCCCATGGGCGACACAACTAGGCTGACACAAGGCTCACTTGCCCGACACAAGGTCCAAAGAGGCAAAGGAAAAGCACACAAGGCCCATTAAGGCTCAACCAGGCCCAAAAGGAACACAAGCAACAAGCCCAACCCTTCCTCTCAACATAAGAGGAAGCAAGGAGAGGGAGGAACAACACCTCACAAGATGACAAACTTGCCCACAAACCCTAGACTTGGGTTAATTGCAAGTGGCACTTCTAGCTCTCAACAAAGCACCAAAAAACCCTAATCACCACTAAAGGTGATTAGCAAGCAACTAAGCAACAGGGTTAGGCAAAGCAAACAAGATAAGCCCTAAATGGAGGTCAGGGTCCTTACAAGCTATAACCCTCTACAAAGGGATTTCACCCTCAAAATTTGAATAGAAAAGTGAGGGATACTTCCTCCTCATGTCTTCCTCAAGCTCCCAGGTGGCTTCCTCAATGCCACGATGATGCCAAAGAACCTGTACAAGAACCATGTCCTTCCTCTTCAGCTTCTTAACCCTTCTGTCAAGGATCATCACAGGACCTTCCTCGTAGGTTACATCCTCATCAAGCTCAACTTTGACTGGATGTATCACTGTTCCTGTATCCGGATGACTTTTCTTCAGCATACTGACATGGAACACTGGGTGTAACCTATGCAACTCTGGTGGCAGCTCTAATTTGTAAGCTACCTTGCCCATACGTGCTATGACTGGGTATGGCCCCATATATCTGGGTGCTATCTTACCCTTCCGGCCAAACCTTAGCACACCCTTCCTCGGCGAGACTTTAAGATATACTTTGTCTCCTACCTGGAACTCCAAAGGTCGTCGGTGATTGTCTGCATAAGACTTCTACTTGTCATGTGCCGCTTTCAACTGTTGTTGTATCACCTTGATCTTTTCAGTTGTTTGTTGTACTAATTCAGGACCCAGAAGCTGATATTCACCAGACTCATACCAACACAATGGAGATCTGCACTTCTTGCCATATAAGGCCTCATAAGGAGCCATGTCAATGCTCCGCTGGTAACTATTGTTGTAGGCAAACTCTATCAGACTGAGATGTATGTCCCAACTGCCTAGGAACTGCAAAACACAAGCCCGAAGGAGATCTTCCAAAGTCTAAATAGTCCTCTCAGACTGTCCATCTGTCTGTGGATGGAAAGCGGTGTTGAACCTCAACTGCGTTCCCAACGCTTTGTGCAACTGTTCCCATAAATGACTCGTGAACTGAGGACCTCTGTCGGAAACTATCATTGCTGGCACACCGTGCAAATGTACTATCTCATCTACATATACCCGAGCGAGCTTCTCGGCTGTATACGTTGTCTTTACAGGTATGAAATGGGCAGACTTCGTCAATCTGTCCACTATTACCCAAATGGAATCATGATTCTTAGTTGTCCTGGGCAGACCAACTATGAAATCCACGGTTATGTGATCCCATTTCCACTGTGATATCGGCAGGGGTTGTAACCAGTGTTTTAAAAATCGCCCTAGGCGGCCGCTTAAGCGTCACAAGGTGGCTGACGATTAAATTGTACTATAAGCGGCGCTTAAATAAATTTGAGAAAAGCGGCCGCTTTTTGCCCGCTTAACCCGCTTTTTCCCGCTTTTTCCCCGCTTTTTTCCCGCTTTTTGCCCACTTTTTTCAGAAAAACTGCTGTAAGCATATAACATTAAGTACATTATATGCCATGTTTAGTATTGACTATAATATATTAAATTAGCATACATTAAATGTTCTATGATATACTTAGTTCTGATTTAGAATGCATACTTTGTAAGTTGTAATGATATGGTGCTTTTGTGATGTATCCAAATGAATTGTAGGTAACTATTATCTAATTTAGAATGCATACTTTGATTAAATGTACTGCTGTAATGTATGACTATTTGATGATGTGCAAATGTAACAATATGTTTGTTAGCTAGCTATGATAGGTCTATTATTTACTATTTAGCTATGTAAACATGATACAAAATTGTTGTTTCATCTTGTATATACACTTATTATTTTATGTGTAGGCTGCTTTATCTATGACAAGTATATTGTTTACTATATTATATAGATAAAATCGTTGTTGTATAGTTGTATTCTAAACTATTTGGGTGTTTTATATTGTCTTGCACAATGTTTAGATATGTATAAAAATTTCAAAAATATAGTATTTATATACATATGTATGTAATTTTGCATAAAAGTTTATAGGAATTGGAAATCCGCTTTTCTAAAAAGTGCCCGCTTAATCGCCCGCCTGGCGATTAATCGGCTACAAGGTCCCGTCCGCACGCTTCCCGCTTTGAGCTTTTTAAAACCTTGGTTGTAACGTACCTACCGGCTTTTGATGCTCAACCTTGACTTGCTGGCATACCGTACACCTAGCCACAAACTCAGCTACATCTTTCTTCAAGTCGGGCCACCAATACAAGTCCTTCAGATTATGATACATTTTGGTGACTCCTGGATGCATAGCTTACATCAATGTGTGTGCTTCCTTGAGCACTAGCTTCCTTAGATCGTCGGCATCAGGGACCACCATCCTATCATGATAGCAAACTAGTCCATCCTTGGACTCATGGAACCCATCACACTTTTCACTGCCAAACTCTGATCTGATCAACTGTACTTTATCATCTGTTTGCTGTGCATCTTTGATCTGCTGTCTCAGCGTAGGCTTGACTTTGTCTGCTTCGGGGATGTCGAGGATCCGAAAGGCCTTCTCAAGACTTGTCAGCCACAGATCTGCATCCGCTGGATCATCCGTTCCAGCATAATCCGAAGCTCCGACTCGGCGAAGCCGCTTAAAGGTCTTCCCAATACCCGATGTTTCACCATGGGGAGCCTGTGCTCTCGGAGGAGGCACTGGAAATCTTTCTACCATGAGATTCATCGTAGCCACCATCTGCCCCATAAGCTGTTGATAGAAAGGATTTTCGAGAATGGCTGGGTTAGGTTGGGGGACCTCAAGCACCCGATCTCCATGCACCTGCCCTATAGCTCCATCAACTGATGCAGCATCGCTGTTCTCGGTAGCATGTTCTTCATGGTTTCCAGACATCTTGGCTTTTTCTTCTACTGAGGGCAGAAGATGATTGTAAGAAAAATGTGGAGAACTCACAAGAACAGACACAACCTAGTCCTAAATCCCTGTAGACTCAGCGAACCTAGAACTCTGATACCAAACTTGTGGTGACACACCCCGCTATCACACAGACAACGAGGTGTCACGCGAAAATGTGTGGAAAACATCATAAACCACTAATTACCAAAAACACGGGTTAATTAAAACCGATTTCGAAAAGCGGATAAACTAAGAAACTATTACATTCAGATCCTTCTCCTGCAAGAAACATGTTATATAAATATTTACATGTCTTGATACGTGTCCACAACTTAGAGGATCAGCTGTCTAGCCATCACATGAGTTCATCTCCTGTTATATATACATAACGGCCCACATCCGGCCATCAGTAGGATATACAAAACATCATTAGCTATACATCATGAAACAACTTCAAAACGTTTCCAAGGACCTGAGAGTACATGGATGACTCAAAGACTCTTCTACAAAACAACCAAAATAGTAGCATGTCCATCTCTTGCCTTCTACTGCTCTTCTTGCTGCTCGGACGCAACTCCGCGACTACCACCACGTTTAGCACGAACACCTAAAAAGGGTGTAAACCAGCGGGGTGAGACACACAGTCCCAGCGAGAAACATAACTCCCCGTCGAAACCATAAAACCATAGAAGGATTAAAGCAAAAGCAACAGATAACTGATAGAAGATATAATAAGAGAAGTCTATATAGCAAAGCTATCCATACCATCAAGCTTACCAAGCTGTATGGAAGGCAGATAACCAAGTATTTCCTTATGGAACATGATTAACAAGATAAGATTTATAAGATCTTACCACATAACATAAGGAACGTATAAGTAACTACAAGTATAATGAGATCAACTACTCAAGCAAGGCCTCAACCAATATTCCATGTTTAGCCTTAAGCAGTAAATATTATTCAGCTAGATTACATATTATTATGCCCTGAGGACGTGAGCCGTACCGCTCAAATCCAACCTTCGGTTGCAAAACCCAAGTCGGTGCCATACAAGATCAATGGAAGAGCCGGACTCCACAACCTCCCACCTTGTGGTCAGTGCACGAGTACAACACAAGCAGCACCGCAGTCTCATGCTTAAGGGGCCTCAACCACAGGGTCAGCTCCATAGGCTACCCTTCCTCTAGCCCGCCTCGGTACAGGTCTCGACGCTAGTAAATCTGAGCCACGGGACTGTTCACCGTTCTCTGAGCCATGAACGCATTCATGCTCTATCACACTGAGCCATGTGCCTATTCACCATGCTATATATATATATATCCCGAGTCTACAACTGCAGCTGCACTCGCGTCCTCTCTATTTTAGGCTAGGAGAAACCACACATATTCAATAATATGCGCTTCCAAGTTAACCCGCAGGAGAACCTGTTTCACCATCACCATCTCCTGACGATGATGGATCTATGGATAGGGAAAACTACATGATAAGTTCCAATGTGATTATTTAGTATATTTTAAGTGGATTGTTGAGGCAACCAAGTTGTAACACATGCAAAACATAAAGTTACATTATTGTTAACACCATCACAATACCCTAGGATCTCAATCCCTCATCACAAGAAACCACTGTCTCATAGGACATTCTCATTACTTGGGATAACAATCTCAGATCATCATCAGAGGATATCACCTCAACTAGGCACTTTAGCCAACTCAGGTCCTCAGACCAAAACACATCATGCATGTTATCTCATCATCAAGAGTAACCATCAAAGCAGTGTCACTCAAACATATATACCTCATAGCCCTTTACCTGGCTATGCATCTGTATGAAACACCTGCATGGTTAGTAGGCACAATCATCATGGATTAACAGAAGAATCATATTATCCAACATAGGGTGACATTGATGATCATATGCTTTATCATACATGTCTCAACCTATGATCATAACATCATGCAAAGCATCTTATATGCCTACCATTCCTCAGCATTATACATGTAATTCAAGATGATCATAAACACATGAAATTCCATATCAAGATACATAGATGTGATCTACTATATTAAGCGTATCAAGGGTCACCATTATAAACCAAATGTGATTCATGAACAAGAGCTTGCATACGGGTTTCCTAGAAGGAATAAGACCCTCACTAGAAGTTCCCACTACCCTCACACGAAGAGTGACGGGTAGGGCACCCTCACTAGAGGTAGTATCGGGCAGGGTACTCTCCCATATCGCCCAAAATACAAACCACACAACGTTCAAGCAAACCAGTAAGGATAGCGGGCAGCACCTAGGGTGTATCGGGCAACGTTGTGTCGTGTACCTCATGTGTCGTGAACCACAGAGTATCGCGCACCCACAGAACCTATCGTGCAGCTGAGCAGGCGTCGAACAACAGGTGTAACGTGCGTCCATGTGCAACAACTAGGGTTACTACTACGCCATGACGCCCATCACAAAGCTAGCCACTCAGCTCTATATCATCAAAGGTGTAATGGGCACTTGAGCCAGGCATGTCGTGCAACCAACTGCTAATGGGCAACCAAGGAATAACAACCACCAACATAACGTGCAGCTTAGCCAGAGCGATATCGTGCAATGAAGAGTTGTGCACTAGGTGTATCGTGCAGCACCACCCAACAAAACATACCGTGCAAAGGTGCAACCCAAATGGGCAGCAAGGAGCCTGTCGTCCCACCAGCCTATCCTCCCCTATCGGCCAACACAAAGCAAAGACTGAGGTGCGACGCCCGACACAAGACCAAATCACAATGCCTCAACATCCAAGGGTAACAACACCAAGAAACCACCTAAACTAAGGGTATCAGGAAGCACCTCCTCCAAAACCATATCGGGCAAAAAGCAACCCCACAAGGTCATCACCAACCTCAAGCACAAGGGCACCAAAACCCTAGTGGATCAAGAAGAGAGCTCACCTCTCAACAATCAAGAGAGAGGGGTCTTGCACATCTTCTTATCACCAATTTGGAAACACAAGGAACAAACCTAACGAAGGTCTACATCCACCACAAAGCTCACCTCTCGAATCCATGGTGAGAAAAGGGTGTTGCTCAAGCCACTAGAACACCGGCTCACCTCTCAACTTAAATGAGAGAGGAGTATTGCCCATATTACTAGAGTTCAAGCTCACTTCTCTAGACTAAGGAGGGAGAGGGGTGTTTCTCAACAAGGAACCCTAGAACATAGTTCGGCCAACAAGAACAACTTAAGCAAGAAACTCAACTAACAACATACATAGCCAATATGATCACAAGAAACATAGAAGATGGTAGTATAGTTAGGGTTAGGAGTTATGTAACCCGCCTTAAGCAAGCTCCAAGCTCCTAGCACCAAGATCCAAGCTCCACCACAAGAAGAAGAGCAAGGCACTCCAGGGTTCGGCCACCACTAGAGGAAGAAGGAGACTCCAAGAAGGATCGACCACCAAGCTTGAAAAGGAAGAGGGTGTCATGCACCAAGGGAGAGGGAAAACTAAGGAACTAAAGGGATCCTTAGTAAGAGAAAGGGGACACATATATAGGAGAGGATGGAGGAGAAACCAAGGCAAGACAAGGCAAGGTGTCACCCACCTAGGGACACTTGTCCATGAGAAATGCCACCACTCTAACATGCCCTAAACACATGTCCAAGGCCAATGCCACATTCAAGCATCAAGCACCAAGTGTCCACTAGTGGTGACACAAACGAGGTCAAAGGGGGGATCAAAGGGTCCATGGGCGACACACCTCCACACCATGCCCGACACACTCCCATGGGTGACACAACTAGGATGACATAAGGCTCACTTGCCCGACACAAGGTCTAAAGAGGCAAATGCAAAGCACACAAGGCCCACCAAGGCTCAACCAGGACCAAAAGGAACACAAGCAACAAGCCCAACCCTTTCTCTCAACACAAGAGGAAGTAAGGAGAGGGAGGAACACCTCACAAGATGACAAACTTGCCCACAAACCCTAGACTTGGGTTAATTGCAAGTGGCACCTCCATCTCTCAACAAAGTACCACCAAACCCTAATCACCACTAAAGGTGATTAGCAAGCAACTAAGCAGTAGGGTTAAACAAAGCAAACATGATAAGCCCTAAACAGAGGTCAGGGTCCTTACAGCAACCACCCAGTACAGGAGAACAACCCATCTGTCAGGTTGTGTCTGCCTATTACAGCTGTGGTGTTGGGAGAGGTTGGGAATTGGACGCCCAGGTACAATTGCAATGCAGTGGGATGATTGGCCAGAAGATGTTCCCTTGGGTTACAGGTTAAAGATCTACACAATTAATTTTTATATTTGTCCAAACATTATGTAGTGTTTATCTAAATTTAGTTTTTCAATTTAATAGGTGGTCTACCTTTGTCACAAGGATTCAAACTATTAGGGGAACAATCCAATTTTACGATTCAACATTTGACCAGATTTTACCCTCACAGGTATAACTTACTTACCTCTACTAACATGTTGTATGGTATATGTTTTATTTATTTGCAATTTACTCCATTTTATATGATACACGTTGTCTATATGAATAACAGATAGAGTTGACTCCTTACACTGCTCATGTTCTCGAGAGATTGCCTGCCATTTGTACAGATGGTAGTAATATTTGGTTGGCACGAGTGCCTCTGTTGTGCTACACAATAGTAGAGTGGCACTTCCCCGACAGAGTACTTGGACAGTTCGGCTTTGTTCAAGTACAACCTACTCTTGAGCTACCACAGCTTAGCCGGATAGATGGGAGGGGTCATGCGGTTGAGGAATGGATGCTTCATCATAGGCGGGAGGTGCAGATGTGAGACAACAGACGTGAGATCTTAGTTCCCACTCCACCATCTGATACAGTCTTCAGTCCTCAGGTTCACTATACATGGTATCATCCACAATACATCATGCCCCCTCCAGCTATGCCTCCAAGCATATACTACCCACAAAGTTATCGCCAGTAGGAATTTGTGAGTATCATTATTATTTCTTTTACAAATTGTTATTATTTATCTTTTTTAATTTGTAATATATGTAATTGGTCTTTATTATGTGTACATACTTTGTTTTATAGGTACAAACACAGGTGGCGATCCGAGCGTCATTAGAGCACGCCCCTGCACAGATCATATATGACATCTATAACATCCAGAGGAGTTACATACTTTGATAGTCTTCCCGACTATGCTCGGCCGTGGGATCACATACCCACTCATACCACAACCCCTGAGCCCACTCCTACTCCTACACCTACTGCTGAGCCCACTCCCACTCCCACTTCTCAGTTCATGTCATGGGGACCGATAGGGTCATATTTTTTAGGAGCTGCTTCATATTCCTCATTCATCACCCCACTTCAACCAGCATCATACTATGGAGCAAGTTCTTCTTCTGTTCCATACACTATATTCCCACCACCAATTATTCCTGAGAGCCGACCACCACCTTATGTCACATATTCACCTACTCCGTTTGATTTCCCAGGATGCACCCCACCTGATGTATCCTATCCTAATTTTCAGAGACCCCTCACCCCACCTCCACTTTTTCATTTCTTCCCTGATGCTCACCAGCAGCCTCCTACGTAGTTGTCCCCAGTTCAGCCGTCTCCGGATGACATCAGTACAGAGGATCCAGATGTAGAGGGAGGTGGGTGAGGACGTCGTGGGTGAGGACAACATACTTAGTTTTTTTATATATTGTACAGTTTTGTATGTATGCCTTTGTGAAGACATCTATTGTATGTGGATCTATCATATTATGATATCACATTGGTTCATTTTGGATCTATCATATTGTTCTATTGTGTATTATTTTCTCGTCATGTTGGTTCATGTTTTAACCTTGTTTTTAATTGCTTTCTCATTTTTTTTGGATTAAGTTCTTATTATATAATCAATTAGGAACCAACTGATGTTGGTTGCAATACACTTATATATTCCATATGCACGTTACGAGCTATTGAAATTGACAAATTTATAATAATTGGGTATATTATAGACATCCAAATACAAGTGAACGAATTGTAAATGTACAAATATAATCAATGTTGTTAATATACATACCAATAACCATGAAACAATATCAGTGACTGCAAAAATATGATTAAAAAATACAATGCGTCCAACATGTGGACGCATTGGTGCAATGCGTCGGCATGGGCATTGGTGCAATGTGTCCCAGTATGGGAACGCATTGGTCCCACAACAGAGCAATGCGTCCCGAACAGAGGACGTATTGGTCCCACAACAGAGCAATGCATCCCGAACCGGGACGTATTGCCCTCCTGTGGGACCAATGCGTCCGCTGTGGGGATGCGTTGCCCAATGCAACCTAGCAGGGGACGCATTGCTCCCGAAATGTGCCATTTTGGGGAATAAGTTCAAGAACGTGCCATTTCAATTTTTTTGCCTAAAAGAAAATTGCAAATAAAGTACATGTTAACAAATCAAGAAATGCCCAGTCAGCTGGGTAATGCTTAAATAAGCAGCCCGGGGTTTAGGCTTTAGAATTGGAGCAAAAGATAGACGAACACCACAGTGTGATTGCTAGGCCTAAAGGTCCAAAAATAAGGGAGGAGTTCTTCTTCCTCATTGCAGGACATGGTGGTTGCTGCCGTGGAGGTCATTCCAATGTTTCATTCTGAGATCAAGGTCTCCTTGGCTGCTTTTGAGGTAACAGATGCCTGCCTCCTTCGGATCTACACAACCTTATCTCAGGTGGCCGTTACACTCATATCCGACGAAGGAAGAAGTCACTGGTAGGGACTGTACGGGAGATGATGAGACCAACAGGGAGCAACAGCTGAGTTCGTTACAGATGGTTAAAAGATAACCGAAAATTTCGTGCATCAACGCTCGACGAACTTAAAATCCAGAAGCAGCATTGCAAAAGAGTTTCTCCTCCACCAGTGCCAATTTAACTCCCACTCTCCTCACATTCTGCCCTCCTCTCCCTCTCTCTCCCTCGCCCTCTTAATCTCCCCCTTTCTCCATCACCGGGAAGAGGAGGCAGCAACGACTGCCGGCTCACTGGACTGCGGCGTCGTGCTCCCCACCCCCTTCCTCTGTCGCGTCTCGCTGAACCAGCCGTGGAGGAGCAGGAAGCCTGCTTCGACGAATCGGCCCCAGCGGGAACAGCCGTCGGAAGAGGAGCCAGCTCAAAATTGCGGCGGCGCCGACAGGCTCTACATCACTGTATAACGCACCGCGCTCCGCTTGCTTTCTTGTTTCATGTTTGTCCAAGAACCCGGGGGACTGGCGGGGACACGACAGAGCCAGGGCATGGATGCGAGAAGCGTGTAATGCTGGGTAGAACTCTGCATTTATTTAGAGGCTAAAAAAATAGGGCAATGTTTGGACATTTTAATTACTAAAATGGCACGATTCATAACTTAATTCCCAAAATGACACGTTTAAGAGGCAATAATCAATACGTCTCATCGGGAGACGTATTGCTACGTTAAAAAAGTAATGCGTCCCCACCTCCAGCAGAGCAATGCGTCCCCAATGAGGACGTATTGCTTTTTTTTTTAATTTTTTTTTACTTTTTTTAATTATGATACCATGTACGTTATATATACATGTATATGTTAAATTTCTAAATGAACATAATCTACATTAACTTATATACAATTAACTATATATTTAAATAATACCTGAACATAATAAAATAATAATAGAATATTATATTTCATTAATACATAATATTTATAAATGTAGATAGAAGTATTTAAATTTAATGGTTACAATACTAAAGTTATATAGTAATATTTAAAACTACAGAAATAAAACAAATATATACATACATACATATATATGTATATATTTATTTGTAAACTTAGAAAAATGAAAAAGAAAACTAATATAGCAACATATACCACACGTTGATATTATATATATATATACATTTATATATACATACATATATATATGTATAAATATATATATATGTATATATATATATATATATATATATATATATATATCACTAGTACAGAAACATCGTTCAATGACGCTTTTATAGGCGTCGGTTATTTAGATAAACCGACGCCTATGACATTCAGCGTCGGTGCTGTAGGTCATTCGACGTCTGTAGTCAAGACACGGGTACCGCTTTGTATTTAGCGTCGGCTGGATAACAAACAACCGACGCCTAAAATCGCCCGCGGAATCCAATTTTTGAGTGAAATTTTTTTTGGCACATATAGCGTCGACGTTTTACCAAAACACCGACGCCGATATGAGATGAAAATTTGCGTGAAAAGTTCCAGCTTAGGTGTCGGTTATCCTTTGATAACCGACGCCGATAATGGTTCCCGCCAAATTATTTAGGGCAAAATTTGACTAATTGGGCGTCGGTTGTTTAAGTAGAACCGACACCAAAGACGTTAGGTGGCGGTTTGATGTTAGAACCGACGCCTAATACCCACTTAATAAACCCTCGAACGACGGCCACTATTCGGGTACCCTTTCTTCTGTTTCATCGCGAAGCAACAGTTCCGCCCCTCTGCTCTTGCTGCGTCGCCCCGCCCCTCTGCTCTTGCTGCGTCGCCACCCGCCTGCCTGGTGCTGCTCGCCGTCGACGCCACCTGCTGCTGTCTCACCGCTGACGCCCACCGCCGCTGCTTGCTGCTCTGCGTCGCCTCCACCGTCCTCTTTGCTGCCGGTCGCCGTATTCTTCTTTGCCGCCGCCCGCCGTCCTTTCTTGCCATCGCCGCTGTCCTCGTTGGTGTCGCCGCTGCCTGCTCTGTGCTTGCCGCCGTCCTCCCTGCCGTGTCACCTGCCTGCCTGCTACCCGCCGTAGCCTCCAGGTAGTAGCCGTAGCCTCTGTTCTTCCTTCTCCCTAGCTCTTTACCAATGGTAAACACGGCCGTGGGTGTTGGGCTACCACGGCCGTGCTGGGCAGCACAGCCGTGCTGGACATTGTCCAGCACGGCCGTGGTAGGCCAACACCCACGGCCGTGTTTATTGTTGGTAAGGATATGAACAAATCTATATGTAATGCTTTATGTAAATTCTAGGATATGAACAAATCTTTTTGTTTACATATATTTGTGCTTCTAATCCTAATGTTTGACCTAATTCAGTAAATTTTGATGCATGTTGAAATAAGATTTAAACTTGTCCATTCTAGCATCCTAATTTGATTTGATTAAACCCTAACATTGATGAAACCCTAACATTAATTGTGATGAAACCCTAACATGTACATATCTATTATTGTGTTTGTTGGCCTAGAAAACCCGTCCAAGATTTACTCATTAGGAGTAAATCTTGGATAGTCCCCGATATGGGACTGTTCTTGAACACCTAATCTCACTTAGGATGTAAGTGTATAATGTGTATTGGGTTTTCGAGAAAATTTCGGCAGCATTTCCCCGTTTGTTCTCTAAGTACATATGTACTTAGAGAACAACGGGGAAATGCTGCCGAAATTTTCTCGAAAACCCAATACACATTATACACTTACTAGTGAGATTAGGTGTTCAAGGATGGGATAGGTGGTACACATTTATTATATATAAGAATGACATCACATGTGTTTGTTGGCCTAGAAAGTGAACAATCATTGTTCTTTATATTACTTGTACATTGGTATAAATTAGAATGAACAATCACTAAATTATATACTATTTGTATGGAGTTCGGCTTCATTGTAGATATATATTATTGTGTTTGTTGGCCTAGAAACCCATCCAAGATTGACTCATTAGGAGTAAATCTTGGATAGTCCCCGGTTTGGGACTGTTCTTGAACACCTAATCTCACTTAGGATGTAAGTGTATAATGTGTATTGGGTTTTTGAGAAAATTTCAGCAGCATTTCCCCGTTTGTTCTCTAAGTACATATGTACTTAGAGAACAGCGGGGAAATGCTGCCGAAATTTTCTTGAAAACCCAATACACATTATACACTTACTAGTGAGATTAGGTGTTCAAGGATGGGATAGGTGGTACACATTTATTATATATAAGAATGACATCACATTATACACTTAGGATGTAAGTGTATACCCTAATCTTTTCCTAATATATACTTGTTTCCTAATATATACTTGTTTTCTCTTTGATCATAGAATGGATAGATCATAGATGTCCATTCGTAATCGTTTCACCCCAGAGTTTATATCTGGTCTTGATCAGTTTATTAGATTTGCCGAGGAACATAGGAAAAAACCTACAGTTAGGTTCTACTATCCATGTAGGCATTGCGGTAACAACTTGAAAGTCAACACTGGTGAGGAAATCAAAAGTCATGTCATGTGCAACGAGATTGTACAAGGCTATACAGAATGGCACTGGCATGGAGAGATTTCAAAATCAAAACCAGTAGATGTCGATAGCAGTGCTTGGGTCGAAGAAGAAATTGCCTCCGATGAAGTAAATGTGAACGAACCAGTTCCAGCAGACATTGTTGATGCGATGCTGGATAGTTGTAGGGTAGAGCACACCGATCCACATCCTATCTTTTGAAACATTGTGCATGATGCTGAGATACCATTATACACAGGTTGTGTTAAGTTTACGAAGCTTAGCGCTGTGTTGAGATTGTATAAGTTGAAAGCTAACAATAGATGGAGCGACAAAAGCTTCACTTCATTGTTGACTTTGTTGAAATAAATGCTTCCTGAAGGAAACGAGCTGCCAATCTCAACATACCAAGTAAAGAAAATGGCGTGCCCAATGGGAATGGAGGCCAAGAAGATACACACATGCCCGAATGATTGTGTATTATTTCAAAATGACTATGTAGATTTGAAAGATTGTCCAAAATGTGGTGCGTCACAGTATAAATTGACGACTTCGGGGGAGTCCACAACTGGTTCTCCTGCCAAGGTGTTGTGGTATCTACCTATAATATCACGGTTTCAACGCTTGTTTGCAAATCCGAAAGATGCGAAGAATTTGAGGTGGCATGCAGATGTTAAGAAAAATAATGATGGGATCCTACGACATGCGTCTGATTCCCCACAGTGGAAGAAGATTGATCTATTGTACCCCAAATTTGGTGAAGAAGATAGGAATCTAAGACTTGGACTTTGTACAGATGGGATGAATCTGTACGGGACATTGAGCAGCCAACATAGAACTTGGCCAGTCATGCTTGTTATATACAATCTTCCTCCCTAGATGTGTATGAAAAATAAGTACGTCATGTTGTCGTTGTTGATATCGGGCCCTAAACAACCCGGAAATGATATTGATGTTTATCTTGAACCTTTGATTGATGACTTAAAGAAACTTTGGGCTGAAGGTGTGATGACCTATGATGCTTCAGCAAGAGAGACATTTCGTTCGCACGCTATGTTGTTTTGCACTATTAATGACTTTCCAGCATATGGGAATTTGTCTGGATATAGTGTCAAAGGAGCTAAAGCGTGTCCTATATGTGAAGAAAACACTGATTCAATAAGACTAAAACATGGCGGCAAGACTGTATATCTTGGTCATCGAAGGTTTCTTTCAAAATTCCATCCGTATTGTAGGAAGCGCAAAGCATTCAATGGATGGAATGATGAACGGAGTGCACCTAAACCTATACCAGGGGATGTTGTTTATGAAAGAGTAAAAGATATTGTCAATGAATTTGGTAAGAAATCACAATGTAGTATGGCCACACGGAGTGACAATTCTTCATTCAAGAAGAAGTCAATATTTTGGGATCTTCCTTATTGGAGTTCTTTGATAGTCAGGCATTGTATCGATGTAATGCAGGTTGAGAAAAATGTCTGTGATAGCATCATTGGTACTCTGTTAAATATACCAGGTAAGACTAAAGATGGGATAAAATCCAGACTGGACCTACGTGAAATGGGAATAAGGTCAGAATTAACAGAATTACGTGAAATGGGTAATAAAAGAACATACTTACCTCCCGCTTGTTACACGTTGTCTAGAAAGGAGAAGAAAACTTTTTGTGAATGCTTGGTAAATGTTAAGGTGCCACATGGTTACTCATCCAACATCCGTAGATTGGTATCAATGAAAGATCTGATGTTGATAGGTCTTAAATCTCATGATTGTCACACTCTAATGCAACAAATATTGCCCGTGTCAATTCGATCTATATTTCTGAAGCATGTAAGGTTTGCAATTACCAGACTTTGTTTCTTTTTCAACAGTCTATGCAGCAAAGTTATTGACCCTAATACTCTCGATAATTTGCAAAGAGAAGTGGTTGTTACCCTATGTAAGCTTGAGATGTATTTCCCTCCTTCGTTCTTTGATATCATGGTACATCTTGTTGTCCACTTGACTAGGGAAGTGAAAATGTTGGGACCAGTTTTCTTGCATTGGATGTATCCCTTTGAACGATACATGATCGTTTTTAAAGGTGATGTTCGAAACCGTTATCGACCTGAAGGGAGTATTATTGAAGGTTATGTGGCGAGAGAGGTTATGGATTTTTGCAATGACTTTCTCAGTGGTAATGACACTCCTGATAATGACAAGAATATTGAGGAGGGCAAAGGAATTTTGGGATCACGGGTGAAAGTAATCAGCCGTGAGCAGTTGGAACAAGCTCACTTGTATATTTTACACAATATGGATGAAGTGAGTGTTTATATCGAGGAACATACCAATTTCATAAAGAGACAACATCCTCGAGCAAGTTCAATGTGGCTTGCTAGAGAGCATAATAAGACTTTTACTAAGTGGTTTGAAGATAAAGTCTTACATCAACTATCTCAAACACCAAATGATATTACAGAAACTATCAAATGCCTCACCTTTAAACCAAAACCGAATGTTATGTCTTATGAAGGGTTTGACATTAATGGATTCACATATTACACAAAGCGCCAAGATGATAAGAGTGTCATCTAAAATAGTGGGGTCACTCTTCAAGCGTCGAATTTGTACTTTGCAAGTGCAAAGGATAAGAGTCCACGTGAAGCTAAAATGTCATATTACGGTGTCATTGAAGACATTTGGGAGTTTGACTACATAGATTTCAAAATTCCGCTCTTTAAATGTAATTGGGTTGATAACACCAAAGGAGTTATAGTGGATGAATTGGGTTTCACTTTGGTGAACTTTGAAAAGATTGGCGAGTAAGGGTGAACCATACATATTGGCATCACAGGCGAAACAAATATTCTATATCGATGATCCTACGAATGATAAATGGTCGGTTGTTCTTCATGGTAAAAGACAGTTCATTGAAGATCCTATAGATGAAGAAGAGTACTATGATAAGTATGATGACTCCAGTCCATTCTCAGTTGGGTTGCCAACTCCACAAAATATTGAAGCTAATGATGACTTATATGTGCGCGGAGATCACAATGAAGGATTGTTAATTGATAAACGATCACAATTTTAGAGACATGTATGTTTATACAAATGCTAAATGTTTGCCTTTTTCTAGTTAATACAAATGCTAAATGTTTGCCTTTTTCTAGTTAATACAAATGCTAAATGTTTGCCTTTTTCTAGTTAATACAAATGCTAAATGTTTGCCTTTTTAATGACATTTTCAGATGGCTGACCATGATGAGCATGATGTCCATGATGAGCATGAAGTCCATGATGAGCATGTGTCCATGACGAGCATGGCGAGGATACCAATGTAAGTTCTAAAAACATATCCTGTATTTCTATAAAATTCATTATCTTCTAGTTATGTCATATATCCTATATTTCTATATTGGGCTAATTCAGTGTGTTTATTTTTGTCAAATTTTAGGTTGATGATGCACATGTACCCACTGAAGCACTGGAGCAACTTGATGCGCAACACCAAACACTTAACAAGAAAAGGGGCATCACTCTGTTGAAGAAGTTAATAGCGCTAAGTGGTCGTGGATCCAAATTGGTTGTGGAGTTTGATAATGGAGGAAATGCAATTGGAGTGAACCACAATAATTTTGTAAACTATCTTGGGTGTACCACTCGGAGCCATTGTGGTGTTAAGTATGATAATTGGCATAAAGTTCCTCAGGGGAAAAAGACTTGATATGGAAGGATTTATGCGTGAGTTATTATTATTTGCAATTCTATTTTGTAGATTACAAATTCTATTATTTGCAATTCTATTTTGGATACTAGTTAATAACATTTCTATTTTATAGAATCTGTTTGCATTGGATGAGAAGTTGCATCGTAAAAGTGTGATGCAACACGCTGGAAAGATGCTTAGGAATTATAGGACAAATCTGAACAGAGAATACATAAAAGAGGGTGATAAGAAGAAGAAGTCAGCCCTTGAACAATGGAACTTCTTGGACAAAGAAGATTGGGACAATTTTGTTGCTTCAAGAAAATCTGAAGAATTCAAGTTATTAGGCGTCACTCCCAATTTAATTAATATACATTGTATTCACCTATTCAAAATTAACATTTAGTGCTACTAACCAAATCATTAATGTGCATACTAACTAGGCCCTCAGTGACGCACAAAAAGCAAGGCGTGCACTGAATGTGCATGACCACACTATGGGTCCAAAACGCTATGCAAGCGTTTGCCAAAGACTACAGGCGGAGTCTGCGGCTAATCAGGAGTCTGCTCCTACTCAGGAGTCTGCCACACCCATGCCTCTCCATGATATATGGATAGCTGGGAGGCAAAACAAGAAGGGTGAAATAAAGAAGCCCGTAACTGCTGAGGCGGCTGTGAAAATGGTAAAATACAACTCTTAGAGCAATTGTTTGAATATTGATTATTTGTGGTGTTAACTTACCAATTTCTGTTGATGGTGATTAGCGGGAGCTGCACGAGCAGAGGAAACAAGGCACGTTCATCCCTCAGGGCACAAGGGATGAATTGACAGTTGCTCTGGGTAACCCAGAGCATCCTGGATGTGTTAGGGGTGCAGGCGCTGGTGTGGGCATCAAAGCATTCTTTGGGCCATCCCAGCACAAACCTAGAGCGGGACTTTCTCAAGAAGAGGTAACCTATTCTTTTTTTAGAATGTTACTGTAAAAGGAAATTCAATAATAAGAAGCTAATGTTTCTTTTATCCATGTATAGGAGAATAAGAGAGTCGAGGATATAGTTGCTAAGAAGGTCAACGATGCAGTTGCTGAGAAGGTCAAGGAAGAATTGCTGTGGTGGTAGGCATCTCAGGCTTCCAATCAGCCTATGGCGACCCACTCTTCTCCTGATGCACAGACTGTGAGTAATCCTGGAGACCCATCACCTAACACGTCTGCTGTAAGTATTATTTATGACATTGTAGCTAGTCTTTTCAAGATGATATGTTTTCAAGATGATATGTATATATGTATAACATTCTTTACGTAAATTTGTAGGCATTGAAGCCATGCAGCTTAAGAATACAAGACTATGTTGTTGTAGAGGCGCAGGTTTACCCGTCCCTTCCTATGGAAAGGCTTCACGGGATTCCAATGCCAAAGGGCTACGTTCGTGTAAGCCCATTACGTGTGTTACCCGATTGGAGGGAAGCTACATTGCCATATCCCCACCCAGATATTGATACACTTGCTGAGGCAGAAGGCGGGGTCATATTGTGGCCCAAAGCAGATGTCGTCTACACTACTGAAATTGTAAGATAAATTTACATTGATTTAGACTGTTAATGTGTATATATGAGGTCAACTGATCTGAAATTATATATACAGGTTAAAAAGAAGACACCAGGAGCACCTAGGCCTCCACCTCCACTTCCGACATTACCAAGTTGGGTTCCAACTGACCTAACATACCCATTAGGTCCTGCTTGTAGGGGAATGGCATGTTGGCTACAGGCACATAATATACATTGCCCTATAATTGTTTCTTTAGATGCAGATTATGCAGGTCAATCATACGATAGCTCTTTATTTATACAAGATATTATTGAGCTGTTTATGTATGCTTGGCTGAATACATCAATGATAGAGACATGGATAAGGTGAGATCTTGTTTATACATCCATATACCTTATGTAAGATCCGGTGATCTGGTTTCTTATATATTAATTCATACGTAATACATGTTTTGTAGCTACTTAGTCGAAGATCAATGCAAACAATTTGCATTTGATCATGTGGGATTTTTGATTCCATCATTGATTAGTATGGTAGCTAAAGACCCTGCTGTGTTCAACAATACTGTATAGATGCTTTTACAATTTTTGGTCAGCAAAAGAAGACGATAATAATAGCTCCATTCAATGTCAAGTAAGTTTACTTTATTTATAATTTGGACTTAAGAAAATTCCATTTTTATTGTGCATTTTGAGTTATTAATTGTTAACTTTTTACCTCTAGCGGTAGACATTGGGAGTTACTAGTTATTGTCCCTGGGACGTTCACTGTTTATTATCTCGATCCCGCGGGAAGTACATTAAACACTAAAGTTGGACACGTAATGAGAATGCCATTATTCTGGTGAGAAATATTTCATTTTTGCATCTGTTAACATCTGTTATTACATTACTATTTACTTATGCAATTTACTGTGTTATATTAACATGTAGGGGTTTAGATGCATTCAAAAAGGCTGGAGGAACGGTCCCAAGGAAAAAGAACCAGCCAATAAATTGACAAAACGTACAAGTAAGTTCCCGACTCCAATGTATATATTATTGATGTGAATTGTGCTTAGTTGTATTATTTTGTATGTTTCAATTTATAGTGCGCTACACAAGACAATGGCTGAGCATGCGCATACTATGTGATGCGATTTATGCAGATGATTATCCGACATGCCGCATTGGACATCGATACCATACATGAGGTATTATATATAGTCTCATTAGTTAGTATGAAATATATCAATCTTATTTTTATATTATTATTTATATATACATCATTCTCTTTGCAGGTGTTTAAAACTGACCACACTATAGGTAAACGCTTAAAAAATATACATGCTCCATATACGATGGAAGCATTAAATGAAATAAGAGAAGAATGGGCAAAAACCATACAAGCAGTGGCAATTGTAAGATATAATTGGGATGTTGATAGCGATAATGAATGATACTTTGTAAATGAATATTTCTGAATGTTAATACATGTATTTGAATGTTTCTATATGTGTGAATGTGAGAATTGAATTGATGTCTGAATATATCTACTTGTGTGAAATTGTTTTTGTTAATTTTATAGGTTTGTGGCCTGTTTGTAGGCTGATATCAACGGATGTCGTAAACCTGCAGTTCAGAAAACTGAACTGTAGGTTCTCATCTTGCTGACCAGCCACAGCAGGCCTGCAAACTGATATAAAAAAAAAGATATAGGCGTCGGTTATTTACAGAAAACTGTCAGCAAAGACCTACAGCGTCGGTTATTGGATAAAAACTGACGCCTAATATTACAAACAACCCGACCGTGCAGGAAAGCAAGGCCGTGGTGGAAAAGGTGTCACTTATTCATATAAAATCGACGCCTATAGTACTAAACACGGCCGTGCAGGGAAGCACGGCCGTGTCGTCTTGAAGTATGGAGTCGGTTGTTTAGTTGATCATCGACGCCAAACGGGTTCGCGCCACAGAAAACGGCGTCATCTAGGACACTTTCTGCGTCGGTTACCAATTAAACACCGACGCAGAATGTGTCCTAGATGACGTCGTTTTCTGTGGTGCGAACCCTTTTGGCGTCGGTTTTCTATAAACAACCGATGCCTGTACATTAAATAGGCGTCGGTTAAAAAACCGACGCCGAAGTGTTAGACCTTTAGTGGCGCCCACATAGGCGTCGCTCGGAAACCGACGCCAAAGCGGGTTAAACAACCGACGCTAAAAGGCATTTCTGTAGTAGTGTATATATATATTAAAGCCACAAAATATAATATAAAAAAATAAACATGTCAATTATACATAGTAAAATATACTAGAACAATAACAATGAGCAATCAAATTAAAATATATGATACATATAATTTTAAATTAAATAAATAACCATAATATATCTGCTTTTTATCATATTATATTTGTATCTAAAGTAGATAAAAAGTTACAAATATTATTATGTTATTATGGCTTCTGTTAATATATTAACTTTTAACCATAATAAATTTTTTTGCTTCATAATATATTATGATTTTTTATGTGTCGCATTTATGATCATATGTATCATATATTTTATTTTGATTATCAATTGTTATTGTTCATGTATATTTACTTTATATAGTTGACATTTTTTTATATTATGTATCAATACTTTAATATATATATATATATATATATATATTAATATATATGTGTGTATGTGTGTTTTTTATATGCACTAGCGTGCCTTACATACTACCATATTAGTTTTTATTTTAGTATTTTCTTATTTTTATTACTATATTAGTTTTCTTTTTCTACGTTTAAAAATAAATACATGTATATATTTGCTTTATTTCGATAATTTCAAACTTCATTATATAATTTTAGTATTATATCCCTTAATTTTAAATACTTTATCTACATTTATAAATATTATATATTAATAAATATAATATTATGTTATTATTTTATTATCTTCAGGTATTATTTCAAATATATGGGTAATTGTATATAAGTTAAGGTAGATTATATTCATTTAGCAATTTAACATATATAATGTGCATGGTATCATAATTAAAAACTAAAACAAATAAAAGAAGGCAATACGTCCTCACTGGGGACACATTGTTCTGTTGGAG
The DNA here is from genome assembly GCA_963693085.1 of Alisma plantago-aquatica. Classification (NCBI taxonomy): domain Eukaryota; kingdom Viridiplantae; phylum Streptophyta; class Magnoliopsida; order Alismatales; family Alismataceae; genus Alisma; species Alisma plantago-aquatica. Next base: position 935,645,568 of record OY856413.1, on the reverse strand, counting down.
GCAATACATCCTCATTGGGGACATATTTGTTGAGTCAAGGTCAATTAGGTCAATGTTGACTCACGTCTAAATTGACTAAACCCATGTTTTGATGATGACTAACCATTCCACATTTTGGTGTCTAATGTCTCTACTTGAGTAATTTTAGATTATGTATAGACACACTCCAAATGCCCTAACTTGCGCATCTCAAATTGGAGAAAAGACAAGTCAAAGTCATACAAGTGCACATTTTTGTAATATGATGTATATCCATTAGAATCATGTTGTAAATGTTGGATCAATGGGCTCTAGAAGGGGGGGTTGAATAGAGCTTCACAAACTTCACAAGAGTGATTAGACCACCAAATTATATTAAGTGCAGAACTTAAACCAAAACAGCAATTTGATGTCCTAAACTAGCATACAAAGCAAGGATAAGAGACAAGGAATAGCATGCACTTGGACAGGTGGTTTAGAGTGGTTCCATGTCCTAAACTTAGGAGCAATGTCAGTCCACTACCTAGAGTTGGTTAGGCTCTAGGATTTGTAACTTGGTTCTCTTATATATATCACACAATAAGATTACAAGCTACAACAACCAACCATCCAAGGACTTATATATCAAGCCAAGATCTTCTACCTCACCAAGGACTTACCCACCAAGCAAGTAGTCTTCAGCCTTCTTCAAAGGACTTACCCACTCTTGCTCTAGTCTTCGGCCTTGCAGGAATTACCCATCTTGCTTGAGCTTTGCCTTGCACCTCTCCTTCTCTTGGAGAGCTTTAGCACCTTCCTCCTTCACTCGGAGGCCTGGAGCAGCTAGCCTTCTTCTCCTTCACTCGGGGAAGAACAACAACCTTCTTCTCTTTGACTCGGAGAAGAAACTTCAAGCAATATTCATAGGGAATGGAGATGGGAGAAGTAGAAAGGAGATCTTTACAACATTACAAATGATAGCTCTCATACATGGGTACCTAACTCACTCATACTCACGAATTTGCTTTGAAGGTAGAGAGAGAAAGGGGCTCAAAGGATTAGAAACCACTCAACTAAGGCTAGGACCAAGCATATGTGAATGAGCAACCTTGGAATGAAGTCCAAGAGGTCCTATTTATAGTTGAGGGTGTCCGTTTGAGGTTGGGAGAGTTAAGGGGCACAAAATAGCCGTTTTACAACTTGCAACGGATCTATTTTGAGTTCCACCTACTTCTCCAACGGTTGGAATTACTTTTTCTGCATTCCAGTACAGTCTGATCGGCCGAGTTTCAATAAAGGCAACTCGGCCGAACCACTAAAAGACAAGGCTGAAAGCTAGACTGTCGGCCGAGTTCCCTTGGAGAAACTCGGCCGATCGGTCGACTTTCATCTTGGACCGATCAGTGGATCGGCCGAGTTTCGTGGTCTAGAAACTCGACCGAACGGGAATCGGCTGAGTTGGAAACTCGGCCGATTGCATCAAAAATTCCAGAACAACTGGATCGGCCGAGTTTGGAATTCGGCTGACAAAAACCCTGTTATGGGTATTTTGGAATTTTTATAAATCTGTACAAATGATGGATTTTTGAGTCCCAATCATTTTATCCATCTTAGTTACAATACAAAACATGAGTATAAGTGATTACATCAATTGTTCTAAGCCTACAAGGGCTATTTCACAAAACGATCAAAAGTCACATGTTTTGCATGTGCTGGATGAGCAGCTTTTGAGTTGAATGTGATTCTTTTCTTGTACCTAATGTCTGAAACAATCTCAAATAGATTTGTTAGATACATATGAATGGAATGGTTAAGTCATTATCAAAATATGGGTAATGTGCGACACCTAGGTCAACATTCTCCCCCTTTTTGACAATGACAAACCATTCCTCAACATATTGAAAAGAATGTGAAAAATATACCTTTTCTTAGGGAATTGCAAGGGGATGCAAAGATGATCAATTTGTAGTGCTCCCCCTCAATTCATGCTTACTCATTCCTGCATGGTTAGTTAAAAAACAAGCAACCACAACACATATGTATATTATATGATTCTAAGCAAGTCTAGATGCATTTCAGTTAATAGACAAGAAAAGAACCATACAAGAAATAAATTCAATATGATTGAGCTTTTTCTCCCCCTTTGTCATCTCAAAAAGGAAGAGGGGTAGAGGAGCATAAAAGCAAGGTCTTCTCCATAGAGAAACCAAAAACACTCAATCAAACACTCCATAGAAAGACAGAGGAACACCAAGATAAACAACAAAATCATGCATTATCAAAATATGGAAAACACTACAAGATAGACCATACAAAGCGTTCCCATAAGCCATAAAACAAAACGACACGGATAGCATAGAGTAGAAATAGTACAACTCAGATGATGTGCCTAATGTATATAGTACAATCATAGTCCAAAGAGATATAGCATGGTCATCCGAGACTAAAACTAGATACATCAGCCACCTAAGCGAAACTACTCTATGTCTACATCATCAACAGCAGCATTGATGTCCTCATCTAGCCGGTAGTCCTCATCGCCATCATCAGAAGGAGGAGCAGCACCCTGTGTAGCCTCGTCAGCATCTTGGTCATCATCCTCATCATCAGCATCAGTCGCAGTAGCCTCGTTGTCTTCATCAGCATCAGATGCAGCATCCTCCTGGTCAGGCATATCCTCATCTGGAGGACCAGAAGCACGCCCGGGCCACCTCGCACTCTGCTCGGACCAAGACATGCCTAGAGCATGTAACTCATAGGCAACCTCAAGGGGAGGAGCAGTAGAGGTGTACTGGGCCAAGATCTTCGACAGACGACCACCTGGAAGGGCCAAAACCGGGGAAGGGTATCCACCTGCAGAGGGCTCAGCGGAAGCAGAAAAGGGTGGAGCAGGGTGAAACTGACTGTACGCGTAAGAAGCGTAGTCACCACCGGGGTAAGGCGAGTAGGTGGGATAAGGCTGAGGGCAGGATATATGCATGGAGGACATGATGTGGCAAAGATCCTGATGATGGTGTTGCTGGACCTGCATGTTGTACGCTTGCTGGTGCATGAGATACCCCATGAGGGCCTCATTTGAGACATGGAAATCAGCAAAGGCAGGCTGGGGAGGAGGCTGGAAGGAAGGCTCAGGTGGAGGAGGTGCAGCTGAGGATGGTGGAGGTGCAGCTGAGGCGGGTGGAGGTGCAGCTGAGGAGGGTGGAGGTGCAGCAGAGGAAGATGATGCACCACGGGTAGGAACACTCTTCAGAAGAGTGGTCTCACTGATATAAACGCCTTTGCGATCAGGTCGGTAGAGGAAATCGGCAAAGAGGGATTTACCAGTTGCGTGCTGGAAAAGACCACAAATAAGGGCAGGATATGGAAGATGTGTGCCCTTTGTGTTCTTCCCGGAGTCAAAATAGGTCATATGATGGAGGATGTAACGGGCCCATTTGACTCCTTGATTCTTCAGCAGAAGATACATCATAACCGCCGTATTCTCGGCAATGTCCGTTTGATTCTTTTTAGGATGGACATTGCAGCTCAAGATAAACGCCAAGACGCGACGAGGAGCAGAAAGGGCGGAGGAAGGCAAAGTACCCTTTTTTCTATAAGGAAAGTTGGGTTGCTTGAGAAATTTGTGGATGTCAGTCAAGTCAACCTCAATTGCCTTATAAACATCATCGGGGTAAAGAAGATCAAGATATTGAGGATAGTCGGCGATCCAAGATGCCGTACCAACATTTCCATTAAGATAGAGATTGAAAGAATGCTCAGTGATATGGAAAGGTTTACCGGCAATCATGGACGTCAACACAATAGAAGTGTCCGCGGATGGGACCAAAGAGTCATAGTTCCAACGCAAATTGGCGTAGAACTCACGGACAGCTTTGGAACTATATTTCAAATTGTGGAAGCGGGCATCCTCTATGCAAAACGCCTCAAGGTGATGGGTTCGAAGGATTTGACAAGCTTCAAAGAGGTCAGCGTGAAAGCTAGTGGGTTGATGTAGAGCTCGAAAAGGGAAGGGAGTGCGAGGAAGGAGCTCTTGGTAACGAGAAACAGCAGCTTGGTCAATGAAAGAGAGATTTTCGAACACTATATACCTTGGAGCAAGGGGGGTCGCCATAGCAGGGCCAGGGACGACTCTTTTCCGTCGTTGGGACCTCATGGAGAGGAGAAGGAGGAAAGAGAGCCGAGCTGCGTGGAGAGATAAGGCAGACGAAACCCCAAGAACAGCAGGAACCAAGGAACAAGGTCGATCGGAAGTGAAATCGGCTGGAACGAGGGAAGAGAGGACCAGGGTTAGGGAGGGTCGGGGGTTACGGCTAGGGTTCGGTCGACTTTGTTCTAGTTGAGAGGGAGAAAGTCGGCTGATTCCTATATATATAAAACCAGTCTGCCGCCGATCGGTCGAGTTTGGGAAATGGAAACTCGGCCGATCGAGCGCACAGGTACCCTGAATCCCGACCATTCGGCTGAGTTGGAAACTCGGCCGACCAAAACCCTGAAGATGAAAAACTGAAGTTCTAGCCCTAGCCTCAAATGACCGAATGCAATTTTTCTTTTTGGTCTAGTTTGTATATTAAGTATATTTAGGCACATTCCCATCATCATAGGGTACTATTTGTCGATTAAAACCCGATTTGCGAGAAAAAGCCCGAAAAAGAGATAGAAACTAGAGAAAATTTAGCAAAAACAAGCATTTTGAGCAATCAAAGCATTTATAAGCAAGAGCAACACATACAAGATGTAACCAACTAATTAGAGAGCAATTCAATATCATCAAGAGAAATTATGAGCAATTTTGATCTAATAAAATTAAATTGTTCTCTAGCAAGTGGTTTAGTGAAAATATCGGCCAACTGATTTTCCGTATCCACATGTGTGATATAAATATCCTTTTTGACAATGTGGTCATGGAGAAAATGATGGCTAACTTCTATGTGTTTAGCTCTACTATGCAATATTGGATTATAAGAAAGATTGATTGCACTAGTATTATCACAGAAAATAGGAGAAGCATCAAAATGAATGTTAAAGTCTTGGAGCATTTGCTTCATCCATAGGACCTGGGCACAACAACTTCCGGCTGCAATGTACTCAGCTTCGGTAGTTGATAATGCCACTGTGCTCTGTTTCTTGGAGAACCAAGACACCAAGCATGGTCCCAAGAGGAAGCAAGTGCCACTTGTGCACTTTCTATCAATCAAGCAACCTGCGTAGTCAGCATCACTATATGCCACAAGAGTAAAGTCCCTTGACTTAGGGTACCATAGTCCAAAATTTGGAGTTTTGGCTAAGTACCTCAAAATCCTCTTAACAACAATAAGATGTGATTTCCTAGGGCTTGATTGAAAGCGAGCACACAAGCCAACACTAAACATTATATCAGGTCTAGAGGCAGTTAAATAAAGTAAACTTCCGATCATACCTCTATAGAGCTTCTCATCTACCTTTTCACCTTCTTCATCCCTGTCGAGTTTTGCGGTGTTTGACATGGGTGTATCCATCGGCTTCATGTTCTCCATCCCAAAGCGTTTGAGTAGTTCAGTTGTGTATTTGCCTTGGTTGATGAAGTTTCCTTCCTTCGTTTGTTTGATTTGAAAGCCGAGGAAGAAGGTCAGCTCACCCATCATGCTCATCTCGAATTCACTCTGCATAAGAGAGCTAAACTCCTTGCAAAGATCAAGGTCAGTTCCACCAAATATAATATCATCAACATATATTTGAATTATGAGAAAATGGGTAGAAGTGTGTTTTAGAAATAAAGTACAATCAACTTTGCCCATGATATACCCATTATCTAACAAAAAGTTCTTTAGTTTCTCATACCAAGCTCGAGGTGCTTGTTTGAGTCCGTAGAGAGCTTTTTGCAAGAAATATACATGATTGGGTAACTTATCATTTTCAAAGCCTGGAGGTTGAGCAACATATACTTCCTCCTCGATTGTACCATTTAAAAATGCACTTTTAACATCCATTTGATAAAGCAAGAAATTTTTATAACTAGCAAAAGCAAGTAGCATACGAATAGATTCTAATCTAGCAACAGGAGCATAGGTTTCATCAAAATCAATACCTTCTTGTTGATTGTAACCTTGTGCTACTAACCTTGCTTTGTTCCTTACCACTTTTCCTTTCTCATCAAGCTTGTTGCGGTAGACCCATTTGGTGCCAATGATCTTTCTATCATTTGGTCTTGGCACTAAGGTCCACACACGGTTCTTCTCGAATTGCTCAAGCTCTTCTTGCATGGCAAGGATCCACTCATCATCACCAAGGGCCTCTTTGATGTTCTTTGGCTCCAGTTGGGAGATGAAGGCACTATCTTCTTGTTCTTTGTTGTGAGCAGCTCGTGTCCTCACTCTCTCAAACGGATTGCCAATGATCAACTCCTTGGGGTGATTCTTTGCAAAGCGGGGAGTGGGATCCTTCTTTTCTTCTTCTTTTTCTTCTTCTTCAACCTGCTTACCTTTGTCTTTGATGTTGAGCTCTTTTAAGATAGGAATGATTTCATCTGCAACATCATCATCACCAATATGCTTGCCAATAACAGGATTAGTTTCAATAAATTTAACATTTATAGATTCTTCAATTTTAGATAGTTCAATGTTAAACACTCTAAAAGCCCTGCTAGTAGTGCTATAGCCTAGGAAGAAAGCCTTGTAAGATTTCGGATCAAACTTGTCGAGAGAATCCTTGGTGTTTACAACAAAACAAGGACATCCAAAAACATGAAAGAAATCAATAGACGGCTTCTTACCACGCCATAGTTCATAGGGGGGTTTCTTAAAAGTCGGATGTGTGAAAACTCGGTTTTGCACAAAACATGAGGTGCTAACGGCTTCAGCCCAAAACTTCTTAGGAGTATCATACTCAAGAAGCATGGTCCTAGCCATCTCTTGTAGCGATCTATTCTTCCTCTCAACAACTCCATTTTGTTGGGGTGTGCGAGGAGAAGAGAAATTGTGCGAATAACCCGATTTTTCACAAAAGCATTCAAAAAGATCATTTTCAAACTCTCCCCCATGATCACTACGGATAGAAACAACATGGCAAGACGCTTCGTTTTCAACTCGTTTACAAAAGCTCGAGAAAACATCAAGTGTATCGCTTTTAAAAATGAGAAAGAAAGTCCAAGTATATCTAGAAAAATCATCGACAATAACAAGACAATACTTGGAGCCGCGAAGCGTTTGTGTTCTCATAGGTCCGAAAAGATCAATATGAAGAAGCTCAAGAACTCTCTTGGTACTCATGACTCCTTTGGATTTGAAGGAGGATTTGGTTTGTTTCCCTTGTGTATAAGGTTGACATTCCTCATCCTTTTCAAAATCCAATTTAGGAAGTCCTCGAACCAAGTCCTTTTTGTTCAGTTTCTTCATTTGATGCAAGTTCACATGACCCAAACGACGATGCCAAAGCGAAAGATCGTTTTTATCCACAACTAAGCATCTATTTAGTATGGGCTTAAGAGCATCGAGAACAATCACATAGAGATTACCATTTCTAGTTCCCTTATATATAACATTGTAGGACAGGGAATCTAGAAGCAAGCATTCTAAGGAAGTGAAAAGCACAAGATAACCATTATCACATAATTCGCTAACACTAATTAAATTGTGATGTAGGCCATCAACAAGCAAAACATTCTTAATGCACAATTCATTGCCTACATCACCCTCACCTATAACCTTACCCTTTTTGTTGTCCCCAAAGGTTACCGATCCTCCTTTCTTCTTCACAAATTTGTTGAAATGGCTGATTTCTCCAGTCATATGCTTAGAGCAGCCACTATCAACAATCCATTTCTTTTTAACCTGCAAGAAAAGAGGATGTCAGAACCCAACTCAAACTTTGGGGTCCGGGGTTAGCTTGGGGACCCATTTCATATATGGGTTGGTCCCCTTGGGCTTGTAAGGACAATAGGTAGAATAATGATCATCACATTTGCAATGAATACATACCATTGGGTTTTTAGAGCCGGAAGACTCTCCATTGAAAATTGGAGTTTCCACACTCTTTTTCTTACCCTTCTTCTTCTTCTTACCTTTTGAAGTAGTCTCATTGTATCCTAGACCACTAGTACCAACTTGTTTGGTAGAGTGCTCTAGAACATCATTTAAGGATTTCTTACCCGAAAGAAACCTTTGCAAAGTAGATCTTAATTTAGCATTATCATCACTAAGATTTGTAATGGTAGTAGATAAACTAGCAAGATCTTCTCTAGTATGCAAAAGGTCAGCCTCAAGGCAGAGGGCTTTAGTAAGAAGAGAATCTTTTTCTAAAGTTAAGTTAGCAACTTCATTTCTAGGCAAGATAGGTCTAGAAGATAAATCATTTGTTTGAGCAAGTAATTTAGCATTTTCAGATTTAAGAACAACAATTTCTCTTTGATAAGAGTAAACTTCATCTCTCCTAGCATCATCAATAAGCTTAAGTTCAACATTTTCAGTTTTTAGAACATCTAGCTCATCTAGGCAATTTTGGTTCTCTATTATAATATTTTCAATAGTTTTAAGATAAGTACCATTCTCAACCTCTACTCCATTATATTGAAGTTCAAGGTCTAGAAATTGCCCTTGCAAGGAATCTATGCTATCAAGATGTAATTTCTCATTTTTATCAAGAATATCAATCTTGGCATAAAGATCATCAACTATCTTTCCTAATCTTTTCCTTTTAGCTTTACATTTAGCAAAAGATGATTGACAATCATTAAGCATTTCAATGAGGGTTTCCTTAGATAACTCAAACAAATTTTCATCACTTACCTTGCTTACCTCACTTACCTCAATTACTTCTTCACTAGTAGATGCCATGAGTGCAAGATGAAATTCTCCATCCTCGGAGCTTGAGGAACTTGAAGTAGAAGACTCCTCCCATGCCGCATGAGCTGCATCTTTGGATCATCTTTCCTTCTTGTCCTTCTTCTTGTACTTGGCTTCTCTTTTGTATTTGTCATCCTTCTTGTGGCTGCTCTTATGATAGCCCTTCTTGGCCTTTGGGCAGTCACTCTTGTAGTGGCCCTTTTGACCACACTCGTAGCACCTAGGAGTGGAGGAGGATGGCTTGCCCTTGAAGTGTCTTCCTTTTGAGTAGTTGGCTTCATGATCATTTGCGCCTTCATCTTCGCTTGAGGAAGGGCAGGGAGACTTCATGGCAAGTTGTTGTTGTCGGACCATTTCTTCAACATGGGCTTTGAAGGCAGTGTCCTTCATCTTCTTTGATTCCTTCTCTTCTCTTTTCTCCTCTTCCTCTTGCTTGTCGAGCCTTGGTTCATGTGCTTGAAGGTTACCAACCAGCTCCTCGGTTGACAACTCGCTCAACTTGTAGACTTCTTCAATTGAAGTGACCTTTGGCTCCCATCTCTTTGGAAGAGATCTCAAGATCTTTGCATTGATTGTACCTCTATCCATGACACTCCCAAGGGCTGCAAGGCTGTTCAAGATGACATTCAACCTTGTGTACATGTCCGCAACTCTTTCATTCTTCCCCATCTTGAAGTTCTCAAGTAGGCCGCCGAGCATATAGACCTTGGCCTCCTTGACTTGCTCCGTCCCTTCATAGGTGACACACAGCTTGTGCCAAATCTCATGCGCCGTGTCCCAAGAAGAGATGCGGTTGAACTCCGATGGTGAAAGGGCGGCGTAGATGATGCTCACGGCTTTAGCATTGAGTTGAGCACGCTTCATCTCGTCTTCCGTCCACGTGGTGATGTTCCCCTTTGGCTCTTCATACTTGAGATGGACTATCTTCCACATCTCGTAGCTCACGCCTTGGATGTAGAATTGCATCCTTCTCTTCCAATATAGGAAGTTTGTGCCGTCGAAGACCGGGGGTCTCATGGAGAAGCTTCCTTCAAGATTGAGTGACCCAAGAGCCGAATCGCCCATCTTCTCCTACTTGTTGAAGTAGCTTGGAGAAGACCTGCTCTGATACCACTTGTTGGATCAATGGGCTCTAGAAGGGGGGGTTGAATAGAGCTTCACAAACTTCACAAGAGTGATTAGACCACCAAATTATATTAAGTGCAGAACTTAAACCAAAACAGCAATTTGATGTCCTAAACTAGCATACAAAGCAAGGATAAGAGACAAGGAATAGCATGCACTTGGACAGGTGGTTTAGAGTGGTTCCATGTCCTAAACTTAGGAGCATTGTCAGTCCACTACCTAGAGTTGGTTAGGCTCTAGGATTTGTAACTTGGTTCTCTTATATATATCACACAATAAGATTACAAGCTACAACAACCAACCATCCAAGGACTTATATATCAAGCCAAGATCTTCTACCTCACCAAGGACTTACCCACCAAGCAAGTAGTCTTCAGCCTTCTTCAAAGGACTTACCCACTCTTGCTCTAGTCTTCGGCCTTGCAGGAATTACCTATCTTGCTTGAGCTTTGCCTTGCACCTCTCCTTCTCTTGGAGAGCTTTAGCACCTTCCTCCTTCACTCGGAGGCCTGGAGCAGCTAGCCTTCTTCTCCTTCACTCGGGGAAGAACAACAACCTTCTTCTCTTTCACTCGGAGAAGAAACTTCAAGCAATCTTCATAGGGAATGGAGATGGGAGAAGTAGAAAGGAGATCTTTACAACATTACAAATGATAGCTATCATACATGGGTACCTAACTCACTCATACTCACGAATTTTCTTTGAAGGTAGAGAGAGAAAGGGGCTCAAAGGATTAGAAACCACTCAACTAAGGCTAGGACCAAGCATATGTGAATGAGCAACCTTGGAATGAAGTCCAAGAGGTCCTATTTATAGTTGAGGGTGTCCCTTTGAGGTTGGGAGAGTTAAGGGGCACAAAATAGCCGTTTTACAACTTGCAACGGATCTATTTTGAGTTCCACCTACTTCTCCAACGGTTGGAATTGCTTTTTCTGCATTCCAGTACAGTCTGATCGGCCGAGTTTCAATAAAGGCAACTCGGCCGAACCACTAAAAGACAAGGCTGAAAGCTAGACTGTCAGCCGAGTTTCCTTGGAGAAACTCGGCCGATCGGTCGACTTTCATCTTGGACCGATCAGTGGATCGGCCGAGTTTCGTGGTCTAGAAACTCGACCGAACGGGAATCGGCTGAGTTGGAAACTCGGCCGATTGCATCAAAAATTCCGGAATAACTGGATCGGCCAAGTTTGGAATTCGGCCGACAAAAACCCTGTTATGGGTATTTTGGAATTTTTGTAAATCTGTACAAATGATGGATTTTTGAGTCCCAATCATTTTATCCATCTTAGTTACAATACAAAACATGAGTGTAAGTGATTACATCAATTGTTCTAAGCCTACAAGGGCTATTTCACAAAACGGTCAAAAGTCACATGTTTTGCATGTGCTGGATGAGCAGCTTTTGAGTTGAATGTGATTCTTTTCTTGTACCTAATGTCTGAAACAATCTCAAATAGATTTGTTAGATACATATGAATGGAATGGTTAAGTCATTATCAAAATATGGGCAATGTGCGACACCTAGGTCAACAGTAAATCACTTGTAATGATTGTATGACTTGTAATTAAGCTTAGAAAAATATCAGGAGCACTTAGATCGAATATTAAAGCACTTTAAATGCATCTTTGAAAATCAATTACAGGCACTTGATCGATCCAGTTTCCCACCCTAAAACTTGACCGATCAACCTTGATCGATTTTCTGAAGATTGCATCGGTCGAGTTGTGCACTCACAGAACTCGACCGATTGGGTATCAGGCCATTTCTAGTTGAATGGTCGGTCGAGTTTCCTCAGGACAAACTCGACCGATCCTTTGAACATCGGTTTGCCTCCTACTTGATCGGTCGAGTTACACCCATAGAAACTCGACCGATTGCACTGTACAGAAAAGTGCAGAAAAGTGTTTCTAGCCGTTGTGGAGTTGCAACAAGTGAAAATAGATCCGTTGCAAGCCACAAAATGACTAGTTTTCATTCTTAAGTGTTCCCAAAGGCTAAGAGGCATCCCCAGCTATAAATAGGACCCCTTGGGCTTCATTCCAAGGTTGAGCATTCATTGCAAACTCTTTGTGAGGTTCTTATTCTATAGTTGAGTGCTTCCTACAGCCTCCTCTCTCTCTCTCTAAGCTTAATCACTTGCTACATCCATTAGAGTGAGTAGGAAATCTGTAAGAGAGCTAGTCCTACATGTATATCTTGTGAGGCTCTCACTTCCACCACCTCCACTTCTCTCATTTGCAATCATGAAGATGAAGGTTCTCTCTCTTGTCTAAGAGAGGTGAAGAAGAACAAGGGAAGGCATCCCTTGGTGAAGATCAAGGCTAAAGACTTGGAGCTAGAGTGGGTAAGCCCTTGGAGAAGGCAGAAGACTCAAGCTCAAGTGGGTAAGACCTTGGTGGAATCTTCTCCAAGTGAAGGTGAAGTCAAAGGCGGAAGATCCAAGAAGAGTGGGTAATTCCTACAAGGCCGAAGACTTGTGCAAGAGTGGGTAAGTCCTTGGAGAAGGCCGAAGACTCTTGCAAAGTGGGTAAGTCCTTGGTAAGGTTGAAGACTCTTTGTATTGGATAGGTAAGTCCTTTGTTGGTCATGTATTGTAAGTCTTATAAGTGAATATAAGAGTGCAATTGTTGGAAGTCCTAGAGGTTGACCTCTCTAGGCAAGTGGACTGACACACTTCTAGTTTGAAGTGTGGAACCACTCTAAATAACTTGTCTAATTGGTGCATGTTCAATCTCTCTTATCCTTGCTATGCATGATTTAGTTGCACTCAAATTGCCTATTTAGCAACCTTATCTTGTCATATATTTTGAAGGTTTAATGAGTTTTGTTTAAGTTCTTTGAGCTCTATTCACCTCCCTCTAGAGCATCTAATCACCCATTTAGGATCCAACAATATTACTTTTTAAAGTAGCAATATGTCATCCGAGGGGACGTATTGGCCCCACCAGAAGTAATGCGTCCTCTTTGGGGACGTATTACCTCATAAATGTGCCATTTTGGGAATTAAGTTCTGAATCGTGTCATTTTGGTAATTAAAATGCCCAAACATATCATTTTGGTTTTTTGGCCTTATTTAGATGGTCGTATCATGTGAGCGTATGAAAACTAGAGGTTCGGGCATGCGAGGGCGCTCGAGGGAGGGGCTTCGGTTGCCAGGGTGCAGCGGGCCTCCGCCCCTGGTCCTCTGCTTGTCCGGATGGCGGTTGCTTCGAGTGCCATTAGTGTTTCAGGCTGTGCTCTACGGTCCTGTCATGATGGTGTCTGGTCCTCAGGAACTGGAATTGGAGTGGCGGTGGTCCAAGGCAGGGGCGTAGCCAGAGGGGGGCTGTCGAGGCTGAAGCCCCCCTCCAAAAAATATTTTTATTGTTATTATGATACCATGTACATATTTGTATTTTGTAAAAAAAATTATTACATCGTATAAAATGTGACTTTTAATCTTATGATTTCAGTCAATCCTATCATATGAACTTCTTAATGGTTAAACTTAATATATTTATGGATTATGTGTCTTATATACTCACAAATTATAAAATTCACTGTCCTAATATGCATGTCATCAATTATGAGCTTAAGAAATCATATATTTCATTTCTATCCTACTAATTTTTTTTAATAGTTTCATATTAATTGTGTTAAGAGTTACACAAATTGTCTCCCTATTTGAATGTTAATAATCTCTATATGACTAGGGGTATGTACACATAAAAGATGAAAATAATTATACAAAATGAAGTTTATAAAAATATATCATACATCATGTTGACCTATTAACTAAAATTTGATGTAATATAGTTGACTTATTAATTAACATATATTATTAGCTCTAAATTGAGTAAGTTCACTCAATTATAATTATACACCAATGGGAAAAATGATAACCATACATGCACAACTATCACCTTCTATTTATATATTTTTCTTTCAAATTTTTATTAGTCAATCACTCTCAAATAAGAAAAGAGCTATATTACTGTATAGAAATAGATCCAAATAGTATTTACTTTTACATGATATTTTACAAACTTTTTTAGTTATATAATATTTAGATATTATAAGTTTTAAACCAAGTAATAATTATTACAAATTTACAAGAACTTGAAAAGATAATGACAATATTTCTATCTATAAAAGAAAATAAGACGATTGAATTGGCATAAGTTACAAAAAAGTAGAGAAAAATATATAAAATGTGGGGTAAGAATGAGAAGAAAATGTGAAAAAAAATCACCTAGTAAATATACTTTTAATCAAATAGAGAGAGACAAATAAGGATGACATGTAAAATGAAAGTCAATAAAAATATATAATATTTCTTTCATATCCTCTCTTTTTCAACTTTTAAATAAAAAATATGCGTGGATCTTTCCTCTTCATTCTCTTCACTTTTTATTTCCCAATGTGCTTCTCTATCATATGTTGTTCATACAACCACATTAAATATTTTCCTTCTTTTTTTCTCTGAAGTTTCCTTCAACTGAACATTGTGTCAAGATCTTATAATATACCAAGTACATTATACTTATATCCTTTATAGTATAAGATTTGATTGCTATAATTTTTTAGTTCTTCCATTATGACACCATCCACTAATTGATGTGATATTATATTTTAATTCTTATTCTCCACTTAAAAGATGATTTTGTTCCCATTTTTAATATAACTATTATTTTTCTTACGCATTGCCAATTGTATGCACATTGTACACATCAAGTGATCATGAATTATGATTATATTGTTGATCTTCTAGTTGTTTAATCTAAAAGATATGTCAAATAATGTGTTAGATATGACCTTAGACATTTAAACAAATTTATTATTTTGAATAGTGAATTTGTCATTTCATTTATGTTAGATTTTTTTTACAAATAGCTTATTTTATATGTTGGAGACAATGAGACATTTATTAGGTATATTTTTCTTCATTTTTTTAAATAGGTATTATTTTTCTCATCGTCACTACTCATAGTAATTCAGCCCCCCTTGTGGTAGATTTCTAGATCGCCACTGGTCCAAGGTAGCGGCTAAGGGGTAGATGTGGCTAGGAGCGGTCCTTCCCTGTGATCGGGCGACCTACCCGGTGCTGGCGTCGACATCTCCCCGGTGACTCCAACTTTCTCCTGTCTCCCCCTTCTTTTCTTGTTCTGGTTTTGTTGGGGCCGGGGGCTTTGTTTGTTGTGTCTTATTGCGGTGAGCTTGGTGGCCATGGTGGTGAAGGAGAAGGTTGGAGGGTAGGGCTGGAAGTTTTGGCGATCATGGTGGAGGCTTTGGAGGTTGGTCAGATAATGGACACGATGGGGTTTGCGACGCGGTGAAGGTGGATAAAGACAAGATGGAGGACACGAGGAGTTGGCGGAGGAGATGGCATGGATGTTGGAGGTTGTGATGTTGGATGTGAAAGAGAAAACACGGGAGGGGTGGCTGTTTTGGCAGAGGCGGAGGAGCTTGGGTGATGCCAGCGTTGGAGGCAGCACAAGATGCGGTGGGTGTTTCGACGGAGGCGCATGTGTTCGTAACGATGCCGACGCGGAGGCAATCAGGCAACACTAGAAAGTGTTGGGTGTTTTGACGAAGGTGGAGGTGGAGAGTGTTTTGGCAGAGATGGAGTTGCTGGGTGTATTCATCGACTACACGCCTGTGTATTTTGGCGTGAGGGTGATGAGGTACCCATTTAATTAGTCAACTCCCAGTCTGCAACATGTGATTACCAAAATTATATAGATCTCTTTAAGCATGTGTCAATTGTTTGTAGGAAAAAAACCCAAACTGACCTACTTTTACTGACTTATTTACCAAACTAACCTAGTTTCTAATATATTTCCCAAATAACCTAGTTTGAGTTAAAAAAAGAGGCAGCCGACGCCACATGACGGGCCTCTCTTTGGAGACGCCACTCCATTTGGCGTCTTCAATGAAAAGTCGCCACGTGGCGCACCGGTATTTATTTTTTTAATTTTTTTGCAATACTATGATACCATGTATTATTTGAATACACTATAATAACATTAATAATTGATATTTAAGTAATTATTTGTCTTTGTTAATTTTAATATATATCACATATTATTTGATTACAATTTAAGTAATTATCCTCTAAATAGAAAATAGTACAATAAGATTAATAATGTAATATATATATATATATATATATATATATATATATATATATATATATATATATATATATATATATATATATATGACATGTAACTGATATGTTAAATATATACTATACATTTATATTTGTGTATTCATATATAATAATATATTATTACAATTTTTGCATTCATGCTAAATAGATATGTTATTATATTATTCAGGAAAGCATATATTAGATATAAATATATTCTGTATAAGGAATATATAACTAATAATTACATGCATGTATCACTGAAGTGATTATTTATTTAGAGAAAGTTTAAGAAAAAAATCGTGTAGTATACATATTAGATATAATTTTTCAATATATATAATCTTTAATAGATGAAATAGGAAAAGAAATTGACATCTGCTAAATGATAATATGGCATATTTATCTTTAAAATATATTTTATTAATATGTGCAAGCATATATAATCATTGTTCATATTGTATAATAGAATATAGTAATTTTATTTAAATTTTTCTGATTCACATTATATAAAATTTATAAGATATTTTTTTTACTTAATCATAGAGGCTATAGATTTGTAAAACTAACTTATTTTAAAATTAATCTTAGTTTTACTAACTTATTTACCAAACTAACCTCTCCTCCAATTTCTTAGTTTTAAAATTACAAATCTATAGCCTCTATAATTAAGTAAAAAACATCCTATAAATTTTATGTAATGTGAATAAAAAAAATTAATATATTCTACTATACAATATGAACAATGATTATATACGTCTGCACATATTAATAAAATATATTTTAAAGATAAATATGGCTATATTATCATTTAGCATATGTCAATTTCTTTTCATGTTTCATCTATTAAAGATTATATATATTGAAAAATTATATCTAATATGTATACTACAAGATTTTTTTCTTAAAATTTCTCTAAATAAATAATCACTTCAGTGATACATGCATGTAATTATTAGTTATGTATTCCTTATACATAATATATTTATATCTAATATATGCTTTCCTGAATAATATAATAGCATATCTATTTAGCATGAATGCAAAAATTGTAATAATATATTATTATATATGAATACACAAATATAAATGTATAGTATATATTTAACATACCAGTTACATGTCATATATATATATGTATATATATATATATATATATATTACATTATTAATCTTATTGTACTATTTTCTATTTAGAGGATAATTACTTAAATTGTAATCAAATAATATATGATATTTTATTAAAATTAACATAGAAAAATAATTACTTAAATATAGATTATTAATGTTATTATAGTGTATTCAAATAATACATGGTATCATGGTATCACAAAAAAAAATTAAAAAATAAATACTGGTGCGCCACGTGGCGACTTCTCATTGAAGACGCCAAATGGAGTGGCGTCTCCAAAGAGAGGCCCACCATGTGGCGTCGGCTGCCCCTTTTCTGACTCAAGCTAGGTTATTTGGGAAATATATTAGAAACTAGGTTAGTTTGATAAATAAGTTAGTAAAAGTAGGTCAGTTTGGTTTTTTTCCTTGTTTGTAAGAGAAAATATATCGAAAAGAAAAGGTGCGGGAGCCAGGGCAGAGCGGGAGGCCGCAGGTTTTGGGCCTGGATTGTACTTTCTTTCTCGGACGTCTATTTCCTCTGATGAATAGTATGGAGTTCTTTTTATTGTTTTTAATATTTTATTGTATTAATAATGTCAAAGTCAGTTCACGTTAAGTCATTCAACTGGTACAAACTACCACACAGAGGTCACAAAACAGTAATTAACTGTAAAAGTTTGCAATATCATCCACATTATTCTGTATAGGACATGGGAATGCATTCTTCTTATCATGTAACCAGCAGAGACTGTCACACAATGTCACAAAACAGCGACACTAACAGTAAAATATTGAAAAATATCCAACATTATTCAGTATACATCATACATCGTCACCGCATGGTGGTGTCCATTCTTCTTGCTCTAATCGAGAGCTTCAAAACAACACCTGGTGGTCATCATTTGTATATATATGTCTCTGAGAAGTTATAGTCTCTTGAAACTATAGAATTCGTTTACCAATCTCCAACAGAGTATGCAGTTTTCTGATTGTAAGAGATTCTGCAACCAAACTTGTAAAATTTAAGAAAATTAAGAATAAATAGTAACACAAAATCCATATTAACGGGCGTGTAGAAGATAAAGCAGTAAAACAGTAGAAGGGTAAGAGTACATCAGAAGTTGCTTGCAAGTAACTATTTCCAAATGAGAATAAATAATAACACAACATCCATAATATCGTGGGGCATGTAGAACTGTACCCACACAACCGCTTACCATTTAATTTTAAAACAGAAAAGTAGTATCAACACATAAACACATTTTTTTTAAATGAAAAATGTGTGTATGTGTTGATACTACTTTTTTGTCAACACATACATACATGTTTATATACAAATACACCATTTAATGAAATGAAACCCCATTTAGTAGAACTTGATACATACGATTGGATCCGAGTATGGCTTTTTTTGCAGGTTATCACCAGTGCTCACCTGTTGACGTTCACCACTTGATTTGACTGTATCAGCTGGTAGAGGTAAATACTCTTAATATCTCGTTAAGCTCTATACATCTGCATGATAGATCGCTTGTTATATAATCAGTTGAACCCAAGGAAAGACACTTTATTCTCTTGCATGTGTGTCAAATTTGACGTATAACCACTAGGGAAACCATAATATGTAGATCGATTTGGTAACTGAAATAAATTGCTAATGTTGCACAATCAGTATATACCACCAGAAAATAAGGCGTATTGCATCACTTGAGTTCTGCAAACTGACAATGTGAAACTCCACAACCACAAGTCTCTAATACTTAGAAAGAAATGGTATTTTTATTTTTATGAATTACATAACTCAAGCCATGACATTTTATAAAAACCTTTGAATTCCAGCTTCATAACCTATCTATATAGTGTTCATACAAATTTGATTCAATTGAGGAATGTATCCCTGCTACAAAAGCAATTCAAAAGGTAATATATCCAGCGATTCACATCGTTCATCTTTGGATCCACACCTACAAACATAGGTGTTCCTCCAACATCACAGCTGCTGCTCCTCCTGAATGCATAGGAAGTATGATCACAAAGAGCATTGCTGTTATAAATTAGACCAGTTTCATGTTCTGTTGCCACATAATCAGCCCCACTGATTTCACAAACGTTAGAAAAATATCCACATTATTCAGTCTCCATCATACATCATACATCATAAAAAGCGCATTGCTGTTAGAAAAATATCCACATTATTCAGTCTACATCATACATCTTCACAGCATGGTGGAGTCCATTCTCCTTGCTTTAATCGAGAGCTTCAAAACCACACCTAGTGGTCATCATTTGTATCTATATGTCTCTTGAAACTGTAGAATTCGTCCACCAATCTCCAACAGAGTATGCAGTTTTCTGATTGTAAGAGATTATGAGACCAAAGTTGTAAAATTTAAGAGAATCAAGAATATTTAATAACACAAAATCCATATAACGGGTGTGTAGAAGATGAATAGTAAAACAGTAGAAGGGTAAGAATACATCAGAAGTTGCTTGCAAGTCTTAACTATTTCCATATGAGAATAAACAATAACACAAAATCCATAGGCACATGTCCCCGCATAGCCGCTTAATATTTAATTTTAAAACAAAAAAGTAGAAACACTTTATTCTATTGTATGTGTCAACACGTACACACATACATACATGTTTATATACAAATACACCATTCAACACGTACACACATCACGGACATGTTTATATACAAATACACCATTCAAGGAAACCCCATTTATTAGAATTTGATACATACGATTGGATCTAAGTATCGGCTTTTTTTAATACCAAAATCTCAGATCGATCATAATAACACTAATTACTGACTCCCAGGACCTGAGAGTACAGAGACGACTCATAGGACTCACATCTACAAGACACAATAGTCAGTATCTCCACCTGAGATGTTACTACTGTCCCTGATACTGCTGTCCTTCCCCTGCTGTATGGTTTCTACCTCGTCGTCCTCATCCACCTAAAAAGTTTGGATTCCATGGGGGTGAGACAATTGTAATTGTCCCAGCGAGAGATATAACTCTCCGCCAGAAATATTATTATTGTAGATAAATAGTGATAAACTAAGCAGATGACTCTTTAATGAAAAGCATGACTTAATCAATATTAAGCAGAATTGAGCAACATCATCTTTTAAAGCATTATAGTTATAAATGATAGAGCAGTAAATTATCTATCCACTTTAATAAGGAATATGAAGAACATGTATAACATTTATCCATTTAGGATACAATAAGCAAAGTAATATAAACTAATGATTTTTGTATTTCATCCTTAAGCAAATACGCTACACGACTGATTACATTTTACAATCATACTTATGTCCTGAGGAAGTAAGCCATACCGCTCAAATCCAACCTTCGATTGTGAAACCCAAAGCCAGTTCCATACAAGATCAATCGAAGAGTCAGACTCCATGACCTCATCTGTCTCAGTCAGTACGAGACCACATGCATGTCACTAGTGTTTCTACTAAATAGCTTTCCAGGGTATACTGGCAACTTCACTATAGAGCTACAGTGGCGGGTGCACTCTCTTCGCAATCGAGAGATTTCATGTTTATCTCACATCGACTCGACATTAATCATCATCGGGAGATTCGTGATACATCCATCCTGGCACATATAATGAAGGATTGAGAGATCTCATGTTTATCTCACATCAACCCCACATTAGGGCATAAGGATATTCGCGCCCATCACCCCCACATATTAAAAAATATGCCCTCTAGGAGATCCCGTGTGAAAACCTATTTCACCATCACCAGCTACTGACGATGATGGATCTATGGCCAGGGCTCTACATGATAAGATTTCACTTGATTATTTAAGTACATTACCATATTCTTTTAGCATCAGTCAAGTTTTCAAACAAGAATTATTATGACAAATGCTACAAAGAAACATGTAATAATTCTATCAAGTACCTTTCAAAACTTCATAAAACATTGGGATCTCAATCCCTTATCTCATCACTAGGAATTCACATCCCTCAACAATACCATCATCAATATCATCATCATGCTTACTGGATCTGGGTATTCAAACCCTTAGTTCATCACTGAACATGGTTACCACTATCAGGTAACTATTACCTCCAGGTCATCTGACCAAGGTATTCAGGATACTTATTACACAAGCATCTCACATATCCTACCAGGCATATTCAACTTCTTGTCACCTCTCACTAGGCAACAAATAAAGTAATGGTTCACAAGGCCCATTAGCATCATAGCTCATACCTAGTTATGCTCATCATCTCATGATACCTGCATGGTTAGCATACTTGATAACAACCATATCAATTACACATCAACATTATGCAATACAAAGATAACATCACTATTCCCTCATTAGGGTTAATATTTCCCATCCTTATCAATTAGGGTTTCACATGACATCACCCTATATTAGGGTTTCACATAACATCACCCTATATTAGGGCTTTCACATAACATCACCCTATATTAGGGTTCCACATAACATCACCCTATATTAGGGTTGCACATAACATCACCCTATATTAGGATTCTGTTGGTATATATGCCCTGAGAGCCAATCATGGGATGATTGATGGGATACATTAAGATTGATTTGATAAACATCAAAGGCAAGCTTCCAATTCTTTCTGGTTCAGTCATATGAGATAGTGATAGAACATATTGAATGTCTAGAGAATGACAGTACTCAATGACGTATGCCTTCAGGTTCAGGACCTGAACGATGAGATCATACGGATGCTAAGAGTTTGTACATTCTTGTTATGTCCCTAGTCGGATGTCATTATGGAAGGTAGATAGATAGTAATGACACACAAGACTAGATTGTGGTGTTGGTTGATGACAGAATCTCATTAGTCATGATATAGAGATATCAAACCAAACACATAGGTACCTGTTAGAGAACAAGTATACCAGACAAACCCACCGTGAGTTTGGCATATGGAACCATGACATGGTAGTCACAGTCAGTACTCACAGTGATGGTGGTGAATGTGATTCTTTGACCTGAAATCACCACACTCAACACATGTCGTTGGGCACACTTTGACATCATCAAACGTAGTCCTGAAACATGGGTTGTTATAAAGGTGATGATTGGGTGGCTTTGACACATGGGGCTTTTGAGGGGTGAGTGATAGATATGGGATTTGTCCCTCCTGAGGGAGTTTGATATCCAAGGCCACTTGATGAGTAGGATTGAGATAGGCGTGCACACACATGTATGAATCAGTATGTGATATTGATGTCATAATATCTCGTTCAATCTACTCTGAGATCAAGAAAGTGAATGAACATTGATAGGATGACTGTTCCATGCCTCGAGTTCATTTGGGATATCAGTGATAAAGGAATTATACATTCGCTGTAACACCATTCACGGATTGTAGGATTGAAAGTTGTTCTCCAACTTTCTACTTTGACTTGGGTAGCACTGATGTGTGACTAGGCACCGCTTTTTGCTTGTGAAGTCATAAGTGTTATGGACTTTCACGGCCAACGTGAAATGGACCTGCAGGGTCACACACAAAGGATTTAACCTGGAAGAGGAGTTTTGTCCACAAACAACGTTTAGATTGATTACTAAAGGAGTTTAGTAGCTCAATTAAACACCCAATCAATTGATAGCTCAATATCATATTGTTCAAGGTGTTGGACACATTGATTGGAGTATCAGATTGATTGAAATCACAATTGACTGATTCTGCACAATCTACACTCCCAACCGATCGGCTCATGTGATGAACCGGTCGACTGAGCTTGGTGAACCGGTCGGTTCAAGTGTTGAGCCGATCGGCTCAAGATCAGGGTGAACCGATTGCTTCAAGTGTAGAAACGATCGATTCAACTAGTGCAACCGAGCAAGTTGGGAAAGTAGGATTGGTGAGAATTTTCTTTTCGTTTCAATTGCCCAATTTGATTGGGAAATAGGATTGGTATTCGATACCAATTAGAAACAAAAGAAAGAAAGTCAAATTGGGAACCGACCAGGACCACCAACTGACCGTTTCATTTGTGAACCGACCGATTGAGGTGTCCCAACCAATCAGTTGAGGTGTCAACCAATCGGTTCAGGTCCCCAACCAACCATTTCAGTTGTGAAATGATCGGTTCAGGTTGTGAGTTGGTTGTTTTTGTGAAAAAAATCTCAAACCCTTCTACTCCTGCTTTTAGTCCCACATTGCCCGGGATGGAGAACCCTGTCCCATGACCCTCCTATATATATAGGGGTATTGGGGGATTTCAAAGTACAACTCAATGCAACCAGTTGCTCTACAAAGTTGTCGTTCTCTAGTTTTGGTAACTGAGAGAGCCCGAGCAAGTGCTACCCGCAAAGGGAGGCGCAACAAGGGAAAGACAATTGCAGTTGCAACTGGAGGTAGGAGAGTGTGTTGGCGACTAGTACGTCAACAGGAGGGTGTGACTCCTTCCAAATCCTTGTGGGACAAGGAGTGTTGAGTTCCAGGTGGTCCGTGTGGACTACTTCAGAGGCGGGAGGTTTCTGCCACTCAGGAGGACAACTGTCAACCCCGACAGTCCGGTGAGAGGAGGAGTCGTCAGTCCCGGTGTGACCAGGAGCTGCACAGACACCGTCCAAGACCGGAGGTGAAGACCGCGCATAGCACGAGGTATTGTCACTGAGCAAGCCTCGGGACAAGGTATGATTCCACGAACCATCCTTTCCTATTATATAGACATTGACGCATTTCCTTGTTCCAGGTTTGGGGGAGAATTTTTTTTGTTTCCGCTGCCTTCTTTGCCTCTCCTAAAACCCAATAGTGGTATCAGAGCAACGTCAGCTCTATATTTTAGGAATATTGATATGATTGATTTTGGTTTGTCGCCTTTATTTATTGCATACGATGCGAATAAAATTGGCTTTATGCATCTCCAATCCTAAATCCACAATTCCCAATTACATATATGATATGTATTATTAATGCACTCGATACGCGTCACCCTTAAATGAGTTTTGTGGTGGATGTGTAGCATGATTATGGCCTATAAACCCCTATATCTGTGTGTGGTTGTATGTGGTTTCTTGCATCTCGGTCTACGCACTGATTCCCCTTCTATTATTCCTGATGTAACTCGAAATAATTCGAAAATTATTTTCCTACCTTTGCTCCCCCGAATGTAACTCGGGGTTTCTCAATTAAATTGTAAATAGGATAGATTTTATTTCCTGTTATGTCGAAGAACGGAGGCCATCCTGACGACAGCTGAAATGATCGGTTCAAGGCGTGAACCGATCGGTTGACGTTCCAGACGATCAGTTCAAGGAGTGAGCCGGTCGATTGATGACCGGTTCGAGTAGCGAGACGAGCGGGTGGCGGCCATGAAGAGATGCACGACGACCAGGTGAACCGATCGGTTGGAGGAGCCAACCGATCGGCTGGTGGCACCCAGACGACCAGGCCAGAACTAGCGAGTCATTCATGGGATGAGTTGATATACTCAAAAGGCAAAGCAAAGAGTTCATCTTGTAAATGTTGCATGTGATGTAGACCAAGATGACTGTGATTCCTCTTGGCTCGAGGAATCACATTAGGATGGCCATAATCATTGCTTTTATCATTTTGCATGTTTTATGTGGTATATAGCATGCATATGATACGTACTATGTATTGTGGTGATTGGATATGTATATGTATATAAAACCAAATCCCTCATTAAAATATTAAGTATTATATGCCTTCCATTAGCGACACACATGAAAAACTCGATCGAACAAGCGTAGGTTACGCCAAAGCGTGGTGCGCCGTCTATCTTGTGGAAGTGTGAAGGGTAGACATGTAGGTTCTGCCAAAGAAGGGTGCATGTTTACCGTGTCGGCTTTTGGGTTAGACTTAACTGGTGATTCTTAGAGCGTCTAAGCCCAGAGGCAAGGAATGTTCATGGAAAGGTGTTGTGCATGTTCATTCATCAAGAGTTGCATATGATGCAATTGGCATGATGGCCTACCTTAATAGTCAAGATTGTGGGCGATCAGCCAAAGCTGACTCATGACTTGATGAAATATGGATCTTGCCCACCAGAAGGTTGTACACTGCAATCTTCTGAATTGATGGTGAGGGCTATCAATTTGAAGTAAAATAGTGGGAGCGATAATTTATTAAAGGCCTAGTTTTATCGTCAACTTTTCAAATCAATCAAACAAGTCAAAAAGAGTTTTGAACTAAAATTGCATATATTTCCTTTTGTACAATAAATGGTTAATCAACAATAATCACTTTATTTGTGATCGGTCCTTGAGACCAACAAATTAGATGGGAATAATTCCACGATTGGTTAGGACGATGAGAAGTGTTCTCAATCAAAGAGTGAAAGCTCTAAGTCCTAGTTATACCAGAACCCCATGAACTCGATCCCACCATATCAATGGATGAAAGTATGCTTATGGAAGCATACCAAGGATGACATTGATGAGGAGTGCTTGATGTTGTGTTCTCTGAACTATGAGTTGTAGAGACAACATGAGACATATGATGTCTCAAGTACACTGTCCTAGTATGTCATGACAGAAGGAGATCCAGTAAGGTATTCACGCACTCAATATGATTGGGTATGTGGAAAACCTGACTAAGAAGGATTCCCTCTGAGCCAAGGGTTGTCTATTGGTATGATATTGCAAATGTTGCGAGAATCATACAATTCATGATAAGCTACAACATGAAAAACTTTGACAAGCGTTGACAGAGTTGTTGGACATATTGAGGATAGTAGAGGCAAAGATGAAGAAAGACAAACCATAATATTTGATGTGATCAAAGAAAAGGTAATTCTTAAGGGAAAGGACGAGGGCAAAGCAAAGAAGTGTTCTGATGCTAGCCAGCAATCCAAGCCGTCTTCAACCTCAAGGCACATGGGGAAAGGGTGTATGAGGGAATTGCCCTCTATATCTGGAAGAACAAAATAAGATGAAGGAGGGGATGGAGATCTCCACCTAAGGTATCATGAAATGAATCACTTCTTTATCTGAGGTATATGATACCAAGATATGGATATGTCATATATGATATGCAATATCCGCAAAGAAGTGATGGCCTTTGTGAAAGGACCAAGAAAGAAGTATCCATCATTGGAGCAAGTGTTGCTGCCATAGATAGGAGTATCTTTCAGTTTATTTCAGCCTAAAGGGCAAGAAATAGAGTTGAGAACTGCTATTTCATATATTACCAATAGATAGAAATACTTTATTTTTGCATATTGTATGACAATGATGGCAATTAATAAAGTTGATGTTTCAATCTTAAAGATATGATCTTTGTGGCAATGCCTTGTTTATCTTGCGATACATGGTATGCATGAGATAAAATGATACCTAAAGTCATTGATAACTCAAACAATCAAATTAGCATCAATCATGAGAAATTCATTTCTAGTTTCCATATGATGGATAAATCTAGACTCTTTTGGTTAGAGAACCAGTAAGAGACATGAATATCTTAGACATGATTAATCAATCTTCACTAATGGTAGTGGGAGAATGATTATCCAATTGGGTATAATACATGTGATGTATTTACATACCTATTGGAACAAATGCTGATACTTCAAATGGTGTTTAGAGAATACCAATATGAATATCTTGAAGTGTTCAAGAATATCATAGATGAAGTACGAATTTGGTAAAGTGTTAATTCTTGATGAGATCAATGAATGAAATACTTAGACCAAATGTTTGAGAACCTTATGAGTGATTATGATAGTGTATCATAGTGAACTCATGATTAAGGCATGGTGATGTCTAAATCAAGAAGGAATCATACTCTAAAGAGTTAGAGAATGATTATCAAATAACTGAATTCTTCTTAATAAAAGAATACCCCACACTAATAAAGGATATTAAGAATCACAAGGAGTTGTGAGTTCTTATATCATTAACATATACACCTCAATTATCTATGTGATGATTGTTCATGTGATGAATCAACTATCCAGATGAATATGAGGAACTGAATTTTGAGATATGGTTTATGACCATTACATCCTAAATGACATCCATGTGAACCATAAGGTATGACCATGATGGTAGCACCCATTGGAATAAAATCCATAAGTGCGAATAAGTATTAAATGTTAAGACACATGGATAACATTTTGATAAGGATGATGCTTGTTGATTGCAACTTAATGACTAAGACATTTGGCATATGGATACTAAAACCGCATTCCTATGAGGAATAAAACAAGGATGTGTACGTGACACAACCTATAAGGTTTATGAATCCACTAATGCAAATGAAGTCTATAAGTTACAATAGACTAATCAATGTGATTGATTGAGTACAAGCAACTCAAAATTGGATCCTTACTTTGATGATATAGTCAACGAGTTTGATTGATATGTCAAAGATAAAGAAGGGATCTATGATTTAGTGGGAGTGTATTCACATTCCACATGATGATGTGAAATGGAAATGTTCTAGAATGGAAATCCAAAAGTGGAAATTATCTTTAAGGAAGATAGAGATGTTTCCTATGTGATAGGAATAGAGATCTATAGATATAGTTCTCGAAAACCTCTTGACCTGAAGAGAGAAAGCATACATTGGAAATATGTACTGAAGGGTTCAGTATGCACAGATTCAGTGGGAGAAAACTTGTCCATGTTACATGGAGTTAATATCCCAAGTCCAAGTGTCCAATTCTTATGAAGAATGGGAACACTAAAAATAGATATGGATCTATCATGTATGTAATCATCCCATTATCTTGCATGGAAAGAACAAAATGCATTCATCATCTTGTATGTATGACATGGCAATATGATGTGCTCATCCTGATAACTCGTATGTGGGACATGATGAGTGGATGTCTGTCTGTTTCCAGTAAGGGTTACTGGAATACCATGAGAACTTGATAAGTACTTGAGAAGTACTAGTTCTATGGAGAAAAGGAAGAGTTTGATGCAAAGAGTTACATTTATGCGAACTTTCGAAAAGGCAAAAAATTAATCACAAAATATATATAAGATATATAAAAGTGAAAGTTTGTTGATAATTGGAAGTGTTCCAATAAAATCATTTAAAAGGAAATGTCGAGTATCTATGTGGTAGAGAACATCAGTGGATACTATATGGATCTGGAAGTTCATGAGATGAACTTATAGATATTCCGGTCATTGATGACAAGTATGGAATCCTTGATCATGCAATGTGGCTAAAGGTTAGCAAAGGAATACTGGATCGCATATTACGACAACTCCATCTCATACGTGTGACATACAACGAAGAGATGTGAGACATGCAATTTATACTAACTTTGGCAAGGTGTTTCCATAACTCACTATGTTGGCACAAGAGCACAGTAACATGTGGGACATGTTTAAAGATCACTATGAATATGATTCAAGGGTGATTGGCTCGCAGTGCAAGTGGGAGTCTGTTGGTATGTATGCCCTGAGAGCCAATCATGGGATGATTGATGGGATACATTAAGATTGATTTGATAAACATCAAATGCAAGCTTCCAATTCTTTCTGGTTTAGTCATATGAGATAGTGATAGAATAGATTGAATGTCTAGAGAATGACAGTACTCAATGACGTATGCCTTCAGGTTCAGGACCTGAACGATGAGATCATACAGATGCTAAGAGTTTGTACATTCTTGTTATGTCCCTAGTTGGATGTCATTGTGGAAGGAAGATAGACAACAATGACACACAAGACTAGATTGTGGTATTGGTTGATGACAAAATCTCATTAGTCATGATATAGAGATATCAAACCAATCACATAGGTACCTGTTAGAGAACAACTGTACCAGACAGACCCACCGTGAGTTTGGCACATGGAACCATGACATGGTAGTCATAGTCAATACTCACAGTGATGGTGGTGAATGTGATTCTTTGACCTGAAATCACTACACTCAACACATGTCGTTGGGCACACTTTGACATCATCAAACGCAGTCCTGAAACATGGGTTGTTATAAAGGTGATGATTGGGTGGCTTTGACACATGGGGCTTTTGAGGGGTGAGTGATAGATATGGGATTTGTCCCTCCTGAGGGAGTTTGATATCCAAGGACACTTGATGAGTAGGATTGAGATAGCGTGCGCACACATGTGTGAATCAGTATGTGATATTGATGTCATACATATCTCGTTCAATCTACTCTGAGATCAAGAAAGTGAATGAACGTTGACAGGATGACTGTTCCATGCCTCAAGTTCATTCGGGATATCAGTGACAAAGGAATTATACATTCTCTGTAATACCATTCACGGATTGTAGGATTGAAAGTTGTTCTCCAACTTTCTACTTTCACTTGGGTAGCAATGATGTGTGACTAGGCACCACTCTTTGCTTGTGAAGTCATAAGTGTTATGGACTTTCACTGCCAACGTGAAATGGACCTATAGGGTCACACATAAAGGATTTAACCTGGAAGAGGAGTTTTGTCCACAAACAACGTTTAGATTGATTACTAAAGGAGTTTAGTAGCTCAATTAAACACCCAATCAATTGATAGCTCAATATCATATTGTTCAAGGTGTTGGACACATTGATTGGAGTATCGGATTGATTGAAATCACAATTGACTGATTCTACAAAATCTGCACTCCCAACCGATCGGCTCATGTGATGAACCGGTCGGCTGAGCTTGGTGAACCAGTCAGTTCAAGTGTTGAGCCGATCAGCTCAAGATCAGGGTGAACCGATTGCTTCAAGTGTTGAAACGATCGATTCAACTGGTGCAACCGAGCAAGTTGGGAAAGTAGGATTGGTCAGAATTTTCCTTTCGTTTCAATTGCCCAGTTTGATTGGGAAATAGGATTGGTATTCGATACCAATTAGAAACAAAAGAAAGAAAGTCAAATAGGGAACCGACCAGGACCACCAACCGACCGGTTCACTTGTGAACCGGCCAGTTGAGGTGTCCCAACCGATCGGTTGAGGTGTCAACCGACCGGTTCAGGTCCCCAACCGAACATTTTAGTTGTGAAATGATCGGTTCAAGTTGCGAGTTGGTTGTTCTTGTGAAAAAAATCTCAAACCCTTCTACTCCTGCTTTTAGTCCCGCATTACCCGGGATGGAGAACCCTGTCCCATGACCCTCCTATATATAGGGGTATTGGGGGCTTCTCAAAGTACAACTCAGTGCAACCAGTTGCTCTGCAAAGTTGTCGTTCTCTAGTTTTGGTAACCGAGAGAGCCCGAGCAAGTGCTACCCACAAAGGGAGGCACAACAAGGGAAAGACAACTGTAGTTGCAACTGGATGCAGGAGAGTGTGTTGGCGACTAGTACGTCAACACGAGGGTGTGACTCCTTCCAACTCCTTGTGGGACAAGGAGTGTGGAGTTCCAGGTGGTCCGTGTGGACTACTTCAGAGGCGGGAGGTTTCTGCCGCTCAGGAGGACAACTGTCAACCCCGACAGTCTGGTGAGAAGAGGAGTCGTCAGTCCCGGTGCGACCAGGAGCTGCACAGACACCGTCCAAGACCGGAGGTGAAGACCGCGCATAGCACGAGGTATTGTCGCCGAGCAAGCCTCGGGACAAGGTATGATTCCACGAACCATTATTTCCTATTATATAGACGTTGATACATTTCCTTGTTCCGGGTTTGGGGGAGAATTTTTTTTTCCGCTGCCTTCTCTGCCTCCCCTAAAATAGAATAACATCACCCTATATTAGGGTTTTACATAACATCACCCTATATTAGGGTTTCACATAACATCACCCTATATTAGGGTTCCACATAACATCACCCTATATTAGGGTTCCACATAACATCACCCTATATTAGGGTTCCACATAACATCACCCTATATTAGGGTTTTACATAACATTACCCTATATTAGGGTTAGGGTTTCCCATTCCATTTCAATTAGGGTTTCATGATCACATTATCAAAGATTGAATCCTAATTCAAAACTCCATGCATCTTAGAGAATGCATTGATACTATAATTAATATCCAAAACCTAACTTATTACTTTCACATGTCTAGAATTACATAATACCTTCATAAGTATTCAATTAAACTTATGTATTGTAATTTTCCTTATTGATAATGGTTTTATGATTACCTAATTAATTCAAAACCTAAGTCAGTGCTTCCACATATCTTAGAGCACATAGCATTATATAAGTATTAAATCATACTTATCATTGTTCCATGTACTTAGGAACACACATCACCATCATACCTTATTCAATTGACTTAACCTTTCACTAAGTACATGAACCTATGTTTATCATAGTGCATTGAATTTATTACATTCATAGGCATCAAGTGATAATCACTCTAATTATACTAATCACCTAAGCACTTTAGAGGTTCTTCCATTTGAAATCACTTTGAGATACTCTTCAACCACTTATGGGATTATTGATACTTACATGGTTTGAATCAATGAGACATTCAAATGGTCTTGGACCAAACCTTCAAACGTTCTTAGACCAATTGAACCTTCAAATGGTCTTGGACCCATTAAACCTTCAAATGGTGTTGGACCAATTGAACCTTCAAACGGTCTTGGACCCATTAAACCTTCAAATGGTCTTGGACCAATTGCACCTTCAAACGGTCTTGGACCAATTGAACCTTCGAATGGTCTTGGACCAATTGAACCTTCAAACGGTCTTGAAGACCGTTACACCTTAAATGGTCTTGATCCAATTGACCCTTCAAACAGTTTTGAGATCACTTGACCTTCAAACGGTATTGATCCAATTGAACCTTCAAATGGTTTGGGATAGTTAGACGTTCAAACGATATGAGACCGTTTTGACCATCAAACGGTCTTGGTCTACACCTTCAAATGGTCTGAAGACCATTAGACCTTAAACGGTCTAGACCCCCTTTATTCTTCAATCGGTTTTGAAACCGTTTGAACCAAAGACCCTCAAACGGTTTGAAGATTGATTATCCCTAAACGGTTTAAAACTGTTTGATCCTCAACTGATTTAAATATTAATTAACCCTGAACGGTTTGATATCGTTTGATCCTCAAACGGTTTGAGACCGTTTAGCCCTCAAACGGTTTGAGACTGCTTGGTCAAATCAGAATTGAAACCGTTTAAACCTAAATTAGGATTTTGAAATCAATTGATCTAGGGTTTTAAAACCAATTGAGTTCTAATTGATTGGTCATCCAAAGTTGAGACCATGTAGACTAGATCATATTGAAACCCTTAGAACTTTACACATTCTTGAAACTATTTAACCCCTAACGGTTTGAAACCGTTTGACCTCTAATGGTTTTGAAACTATTTGACCACAAAAATTGAAACTGTTAGCTTCTAATATTCTTGAGGTGTGTGCTAAGATGATGTCATCATCATCAAGCTTCAGACCTCCGAACTCTATTGTCATATATATGATGAAATAAACAATTATTCAAGAAGAACAATAAAAAATCAACATATGATGAGAAATTGAAATCAATAATAACATTGATGGGTTCAAGTTATATAACCCGCCTTCAAAGTAGCTTTAAAGCCTCAAGCTTCTTATCTCTAATGGTGAAAGAAGCTCCTTCAACTATCCAAGGTTCGTTTCCAACTCTTTGGATGCAAAAGATAGCCAAGGTTGAGCATTGGATGGAAGAGAGAAGAAAATCAATGTTGAAATCCGATTTCAACCATCAATTCAAGGTTGAAGATGATCATGGAGCTTACCTTCAGCTTGGGGAACGTTTTCCTCCTACTCCTAAGCTCCTTGGTCATCGGCCAAAGCAAGGAAAGCAAGTGGTTTGCAAAATAGCCTTTCAAGTAAGGAGAAAATTGAGTATATCTAATTGATTTTATAGGAGAGAGAAAGTAGAAGAAAATTCATCCACTTTCTTGCCACATGCCCCCTCCCTTCCTTGCCTTCTAAGCCATCTTCTTTTTCCCTCAATATCCTCTCAATTATCCTTGAATTAAAAGCAATCACTTTAAGCACCTTAATCATTATAATACTATTATCCATTTTTAGTGGACATTACTTTTTAATTAACAAATGTGAGTGGGTTTCTTCACCTACTTAGGATATTTCGGTGCCACTCAAGGCATTTGGACGTCGTTGCACTATAGGATTTCAACGACAACCTTTTTAGTTGATGGGAACTTCAATTAATATATTTATTTTTGCTACATAATAAATTAGGGTTTCAATTATGCTTAAATCTTGATTATTTTATTATCAAGATTATCTCTCCTCAAATGTGGTTTAAACAAGACACCCCTTTCTTTTTCTTTTCTCTAAATGATACCAAGAAACAATAGAGACATAATAGAGTTGGTATTTTACATATCCAACCCTAGGTTTTGGGTAAATTGCAAATTACACTAAAACTAGCATTCAGTACACAAACATGACTCAAACATGCTCCTTCTTGGAACTTAGGCTTGTGGAAGCCATAACTCAGCATCATTCTCATTCTTATGATGCTATAACACTTGAGGAACATTTAGCATGTAACATTTGCAAGGTAACCCCTTCAATTGGGTAATTTGCACTTTAGTCCAAAACAAAGGAAAATTGCTCAAACAACATTCAATCGGGACCAAACTTGAAACATAAGTGTTTCACATGATAAAAAAATACCTTAGAGGATTATATTAAAGTTATAAGCAACTTAATTAGCCAAAACAAATAGGGTTACCTCATAACCTAGGTTAGGGTCGTTACATACATGACCATGTGTATAGTCTTGTACACATGTGTACAGTCTTGTAGGACCATGTGTACAGTCTTGTACAAATATATAAATCTTATATCACCATGTGTACAGTCTTGTAGGAAAATGTGTAAAATCTTGTAGGATCATGTGTACACTCTTGTACACATGTGTACAGTGTTGGAGAACCATGTGTACAGTCTTGTACATATGTGTACAGTATTATAGGACCATATGTACAGTCTTGTACACCTATGTATAGTGTTGTAAGACCATTTGTACTATCTTTTACACATGTGCACAGTCTTGTACACATGTGTACAGTCTTGTAGCACTGTGTGTACAGTATTATACACATATTTACAGTCTTGTACACATGTGTACAGTCTTGTAGGACCATGTGTACATTTTCTAGGACCATGTTTACAGACTTGTAGGACCATGTGCATAGGCTTGTAGGACCATATGTACAATCTTGTACACATATGTACAGTCTTGTAGGACCATGTGTATAGCTTTGTAGGACCATGTATATAGTCTTGTAGAACCATGTGTATTGTACACATGTGTATAGTCATGTAGCACCAGCCTTGTACAAATGTGTACAGTCTTGTACACATGTGTACAGTCTTGCACACATGTGTCTAGTCTTGTAGGACCATGTGTACAGTCTTGTAGGACCATGTGTACAGTCTTGTAGACATGCATACAGTTTTGTAGGACCATGCATATAGTCTTGTAGAACCATGTGGACAGTCTTGTACACAAGTGTATAGTCTTGTAGGACCATGTGTACAGTCTTGTACACATGTGTACTATGTTGTAGGACCATGTGTATAGTCTTGTAAGATCATGTGTACAGTCTTGTACAAATGTGTACTGTCTTGTAGGAGCATGTATACAATCTTGTACACATGCTTATAGTCTTGTAGGACCATGTGTACAATCTTGTAGGACCATTTATACGGTCTTGTATACGTGTGTATAGTTTTGTAGGACCATGTGTACAATCTTGTAGGACCATGTGTATAGTCATGTACACATGTGTACACATGTGTACAGTCTTGTAGGACCATGTGTATAGTTTTGTACACATGTACACAATCTTGTACACACACATACAGTCTTGTAGGACCATGTGTACAGTCTTGTAGGACCATGTGTATAGTATTGTAAGACCATGTGTACAGTCTTGTACACATATATAAAGTATTATACAACCATGTGTAAAGACTTGTAGGACCATGTGTACAATCTTGTGCACATGCATATAGTCTTGTAGGACCATGTGTACAGTCTTATAGGACCATCTGTACAGTCTTGCACACGTGTGTATGGTTTTGTAGGACCATGTGTACAGTCTTGTAGGACTATGTGTACAATCATGTACATATGTGTATAGTCTTGTACACATGTGTACTGTCTTGTAGGACAATGCATACAGTCTTATAGTACCATGTGTACATTCTTGTACACATGTGTACAGTCTTATACACTTGTGTACAGTCTTGTAGGATCATGTGTGCACTCTTGTACGACCATGTGTACATCCTTGTAGGACCATGTGTACATCCTTGTAGGACCATTTGTACAGTCTTATACACATGCATACAGTCTTTTAGGACCATGTGTACAGTCTTGTAGGACCATGTGTACAGTCTTGGACATATGCATATAGTCTTGTAGGACCAACACATGTGTACAGTCTTGTACACATGTGTACAGTCTTGAAGGACCATGTGTAAAGTCCTTAGGTCCATGTGTACAGTCTTGTAGGACCATGTGTACAGTTTTGTACACATATGTATAGTCTTGTACACATGTGTACAATCTTGTAGGACCATGTGTATAGTTTTGTAGGACCATGTGTACAGTCTTGTAGGGCCATGTGTACAGACTTGTAGGACCATGTGTACAATCTTGTAGGACTATGTGTATAGTCTTTTACACATGTGTGCAGTCTTGTAGGACCATGTGTACAGTCTTGTATACATGCATACAGTCTTGTAGGATCATGTGTACAATATTGTAGGGCCATGTGTACAGTTTTGTAGGACCATGTGTACAGTCATGTAGACATGCATACAGTCTTATGGGACCATGTTTATAGTATTGTACACATGTGTACAGTCTTGTAGGACCATATGTACAGTCATGTAGGACCATGTGTACAGTCTTGTAGGACCTTGGGTGCTATTTAGCATTGTGTACAGTCTTGTACAGTCATGTACACATGTACTTTGCCATGCACTTTGCATTGTGTACACATAGTGTACAGTCTTGTACACATGTACTTTGCATTGTGTACACATAGTGTACAGTCTTATACAATGTACTTTGTGATGTGTATAGTCTTGTACACATCTATTTTGCAAAGAGTATAATATTGTACACATGCGAATTGCCATGTGTATTTTTTTGTACAATATGTACACATTGTGTACAATCTTGTGCACATGTACTTTGCCATGTGTACAATTTTGTACACGTGTGAATTTCTATGTGTGCAATATTGTGCAATGTGTACACATGGTGTATAGTCTTCTATTTTGCAATGTGTACAGTCTTTTCTGTAATGTGTACACATGGTGTACAGTCTTGTACACGTATTTTGCAATGTGTATTTTGTTGTGTATAGTCTTGTACACATATGTACTTCCATGTGTATTTTGTATACATAATTTTATTACCATGTGTATTGATGTACACATGGGTGTTGCCATGCATATTGTTATGTATAGTCTTATACACATCTAAATTGCAATGTATATTGTTGTGTAAAAATTTGTACTAACATGTGTATTGTTGTACACATGTGTGTTGCCTATGTGTATTGTTGTGTATAGTCTTGTACACATATGTATTGTAATGTGTAATATTTTTTACAGATTTATACTAACATGTGCATTGTTGTTCACATGTGTGTTTCCATGCATATTGGCGTGTATAGTCTTGTACACTTGTGTACTACCATGTGTATTGGTGTGTATAGTCTTGTACACATATGTATTGCAATGTGTATTGTTGTGTACAAATTGGTATTGCTCGATACATTGTTTTACACATGTGTACAGTTGTGTATTGATACAACTTGTGTAAATCCATGTGTACCATTATGTAATATTATGTACACATATGTACAGTTGTGCATTGATTTGTACACTTGTGTATTATCATGTGTACTGTTGTGTATAGTTTTATACACATGTGTATTTGATATATATTATTGTGTACGATTTTGTACACATGTGTACTACCATGTGTACTCTTGGATAGATAGGTGTAGAACCATGTGTACAGTTTAGGATACATGCGTACTACCATGTGTACCGTCAAGTAATATTTATACATATGTGTATTGTCATGTGTATAGTTGTATATTGATTTTTACATGTGTACTATCATGTGTATTGTTGTGTATAGTTTTGTACACATGTATTTTGTCATGTGTAATGTTGTGTATAGTTTTGTACACATGTTTACTACCATGTGTACTCTTGCGTACATGGTTGATTCAGTCAAAATCAAATACTGTCGCTTGCCCTTCAACTGGACTCGGGCCAGGGCTGACTGCTCATCTGCCACCACCATGGGCAATGGGTGGTGGCTAATCTGGTGCTCGAAGATGATGTATGGTATTGTGTTTTATTAGGACTAAACATTAAGGTATTCAATATTGTATCCTGGAATGATACAACATCACTGTTTTCTTAAGGACAACACAAACACCTTCCTAAACAACCTCCTCATGGTGTTTCCTTTCTGCAACCACAACATGATTCCTACACCACGGTTTTGAGGATGCCCATACATTATTATCCAAGAGGATTACAAGATTGTACACATTTGTACAGTATTGTAGAACCATGTGTACAGTCTAATGACACATGTGTAGAGTCTTGTGATACATGTGTACATTCTTGTAGGACTATATGTATAGTTTTGTACATGTGTACAGACTTGTAGGACCATGTGTACAGTCTTGTAGGATTACAAGACTATACACATGTGTCACAGTCTTGTAGGATTGCAAGACTGTACACATTGTCCTATAAGATTGTACACATATGTACAAGACTGTACACATGTGTCACAAGACTATACACATGGTCCTACAATCATATACACATGTGTATAGTCTTGTAGGACAATGTGTACAGTCTTATACACATGTGTACAGTCTTATATGACCATGTGTACATTCTTGTAACACATGCGTACTGTTTTGTGACACATGCATACCGTCTTGTAACACATGTGTACAGTCTTGTGGCACATGTGTACAGTCTTGTGACACATGTGTATAGTCTTGTGACACATTTGTACAATCTTGTAGGACCATGTGTACAGTCTTGTACACATATGTACAATCTCGTAGGACCATGTGTACAGTCTTGTCGGACCATGTGTACAGTCTTGTACATGTATATAGTCTTGTATACATGTGTACAGTCTTGTAGGATCATTTGTACAATCTTGTACACATGTGTACAGTCTTGTAGGACCATGTGTATAGTCTTGTACACATGTGTACTATATTGTTGGACCATGTGTACAGTCTTGTGACACATGTGTACAGTCTGGTGACCATGTGTATAGTCTTGTGACCATGTGTACAGTCTTGTAATACCATGTGTATAGTGTCGTACACATGTGTACAATATTGTAGGACCATGTGTACAGTCTTGTGACACGTGTATAGTCTTGTAGGACTAAGTGTATAGTCTTGTGACACATGTGTATAGTTTTGTGACACATGTGTACAGTCTTGTAGGACCATGTGCACAGTCTTGTGAAACATGTGTACAGTCTTATGACATATGTGTACAATCTTGTAGGACCTTGGGTACAGTCTTGTACATATGTACAGTCTTATAGGACAATCTGTACAGTCTTATGGCACATGTGCATAGTCTTGTGACAATGTATACTGTCTTGTAATACCATGTGTACAATATTGTAGGACCATATGTACAATCTTATACACATTTGTACAGTCGTGTAGGACCATGTGTACAGTCTTGTGACACGTGTATAGTCTTTTAGGTCCATGTGTACACATTACACGATGCATGTGTATAATCTTATAGGACCATGCGTACAGTCTTATACACAGGGGTACAATCTTATATGACCATGTGTACAGTCTTGTGACACATGTGTATAGTCTTGTGACACATGTGTACAGTCATATAAGACCATATATGTATAATTTTGTACACATATGTACAGTCATGTAGGACCATGTGTACAGTCTTGCAGGACAATGTGTACAGTATTGTAGGATTACATGACTGTACACATGTGTCATAGTCTTATAGGATTACAAGACTGTACACATTATCGTATATTACTGTACACATGTGTACAAGATTGTACACATGTGTACAAGACTG
The DNA here is from genome assembly GCA_963693085.1 of Alisma plantago-aquatica. Lineage (NCBI taxonomy): Eukaryota > Viridiplantae > Streptophyta > Magnoliopsida > Alismatales > Alismataceae > Alisma > Alisma plantago-aquatica. Next base: position 935,606,401 of record OY856413.1, on the reverse strand, counting down.
TACACATGTGTCACAAAACTGTACACATGTGTACAAGACTATACACATGTATCAAAAGACTGTACACATGGTCCTACAGTCTTGTGACACATGTGTACAATTTTGTGACACATGTGTACAGTCTTGTAGGACCATGTATACAGTCTTGTGACACATGTGTATAGTCTTGTGAAACATGTGTACAGTCTTATGACACATGTGTACAGTCTTGTACACATATGTATAGTCTTATAGTACAATGTGTATAGTCTTGTGACACATGTGTATAGTTTTGTGACACGTGTGTACAGTCTTGTAATACCAAGTGTACAGTCTTCTACACGTGTAAAATATTGTAGGACCATGTGTACAGTCTTGTACGCAGTTGTACAGTCTTGTAGGACCATGTGTACAGTCTTGTGACACATGTGTACAATCTTTTAGGACCATGTGTACACATTATGCAGTACATGTGTACGGTCTTGTAGGACCATGCGTACAATCTTATACACATGTGTACAGTCTTATAGGACGATGTGTATAGTCTTGTGACACATGTGTATAGTCTTGTGACACATGTGTACATTCTTGTAGGACCATATGTATAGTTTTGTACACATGTGTACAATCTTATAGGACCATGTGTACAGTCTTGTAGGACAATGTGTATAGTCTTGTAGGAAAATATGTATAGTCTTGTAGAATAATAAGACTGTACACATGTGTGACAGTCTTTTAGGATTACAAGACTGTACACGTGTATAAGACTGTACACATGTGTCACAAGAAAGTAGACATGTGCCTACAATCTTATGCATATGTGTACAGTCTTGTAGGACAATGTGTACAATCTTATAAACATGTGTACAGTCTTATATGACCATGCGTACAGTCTTGTGACACATGCATACAGTCTTGTGACACATGTGTACAGTCTTGTAGGACCTTGTGTACAGTCTTGTACACATACGTACAGTCTTATAGGACAACGTGTATAGTCTTGTGACACATGTGTACAGTCTTATATGACAATGTGTATAGTCTTGTGACACATGTGTACAATCTTGTGACACATGTGTACAGTCTTGTAATACCATATGTACAGTGTTGTACACATGTGTACAACATTGTAGGACCATGTGTACAATCTTGTACATATTTGTACAGTCTTGTAGGATCATGTGTACAATCTTGTGACATATGTGTACAGTCTGTACACATTACGCAGTACATGTGTATAGCCTTGTAAGACCATGCGTACAATATTATACACATGTGTACAATCTTTATGGTACCATGTGTATAGTCTTGTGACACATGTGTATAGTTTTGTGACACAAGTGTACAGTCTTGTGACACATGTGTACAGACTTGTGAAACATGTATACAGTCTTGTGACACATGTGTATAGTCTTTTAGGACCATGTGTGTAGTCTTGTAATACCATGTGTACAAAATAACACAATTTATGTGGAACCTGCCACTTAAAATGTGTTATCTACAAATAAATACGTTAATACTTATAGTACTTTTCAGTTCTGGATACAAAATGTTCACACAAAGTGAACATTTTTAGACAAAAGAATGCTATTTTAGAAAATATTTTACAAAGTGTGCTATGTTGCTAAATATTTTGATAGAAGTGTGCTAATTTAGTTTTGTTTTCTTTTCTAAATTCCTAACAATCCGCTTATTGCACTACTATCCTTTATTGCACAACTGTTAGACTAATTAATACGGAATATTTGTACGCCTCCTTCAGAGTTCGTGATCATTTTTCCCCTTCGTTATATGATCTCCATGATTCCAACGCTTCGCTGCGATCTCCATGATTCCAACCCACTGTTAACACCCCCCACTCTCCTCCTCCTCCGTTCCTCTGTTTCTCTCTTCTTCTATCCTCCGAGTTCATTCGGCAAAGCTAGGTGTGAGCCGGCCGGGACTACCAATCAATGGCTGCTTCTCAATTCTCCCCTTCCTCCAACTCCTACTCCTCTTCATCTACCCCAACCACGCCACCAATTAACCCTCCCTTCTCCTTCTCTCCCTCGGCTGCCACCACCAACTCCTCCACTCGCAGGAGTTCCAGCCAGCTTCCACCCCGAGCGCGCTCCTCGGTTCCCCTCTCGGGGGTAGTCCAGCCAGATGTCACGAAGCAGTCCCCAAATGAATTCCACGAAGATTAAACCAACTCCAGTACAAGGCTGCAACCGCCGGCCTCGATGAAACCCACTCTCTGCCCCCGTCCTCCGCTCGGGTCGTACTCTGACACCTTCCCCACCCTGCGCCGCCGAGGATCTATCCCGTCTTAACAACGGTCGACAGGCGCCACTCTGACAGATGTTCCAATCAAGTCTAATATCGGCGGCGGCGGTGGCCGGATTGCTAGGCACTTAATCGGTTTCATGTTCGGTTTCCGGTCCCTGGGACTACGCGTCCTCAAGTCCGCGTCTGTCGCCGACTAGTTAGTTACTGCATTGAAACTGGGCCGTTGTGTGTCTGGTTCGGTTCTGTTGCCGATCGACTCCGTCGCGTACCTACGCATGCATGAAAGTACCTGCACGGGGGGCCAGCAGGACCGTTAGTTACGCTGCGCTGAAACTGGGCCGTTGTGTGTCTGGTTCGGGGTAATTGGGGTGTAGGTCCGGCGTTGAGTTGGGTTTTGATCCAGGGTGCAGGTCCGGTGCTGCCAAACATTTTCCTTTTTATTAGAGCTACGCTACACGCAGTTCCTTCTATACCCGGCCACCCACCTGTGTATCGGGAATGCATAAAAATATGGTCTCAGCCGGCTTTTAACGCATGCCAATTAACTCCATACAGCAGACTTTTAGCCGGCTTTTAATATACGCCAATTAACTCCATGCAACAGACTTTTAATACGAAATAACTTCACGCCAATTAACTCCATACAGCCGGCTTTTATTGTCCAGCAATTAACTCTCTCCACTCCTTTCTCTAGCCCTCATTTTTACTAATTTATTTTCTCTCTTGCAACTCCTCCTTCCGGCTCTATTTCAACCCACCAATATTTGCACGTTAGTACAGTACGTCTGTTCCCCAGTTTTCATCAATCTTTCTAATTCGGTCGTACAGTACATCATGTAAAAGTTGCGATGGTCAGAGAGTTGAAGCACAATAACAACATATTAGTACAGTACCTACGGAATCCAATAACAACATTGATCTGGAAGCATAAGTACAGTATTTACGAAATCCAGTAGTAACATTTGTCATCTGGACATAAGTACAATACCTACGGAATCCATGCAAAATAAGTACAATACCCACTTGTTAATTCCAACTCAGTTTTTCAAACATAAGTACAATACTTATCAAATTATAAAACCAAGCATAAGTACAGTACTTAACAAATTACAAAATCAAGCATAATTGTATAACTGATCTGGAAGCATAAGTACAGTACCTACGAAATCCAATAACAATATTTTTTGCCTAGACATAATTTTTTTACAAAAATGTAGTGCACATCTGGTCCATAATCAACTATAAAATGCATCTATAAGTATTGTATCCAATTATTAATTTTCAACCCAATTTGTCAAATATAAGTCCAATAACAAAATGTACATCTCGTATTGTATGTCTATACATATTACGAGTTTGAATATAAACAATAAAATGTACAATACTTATATATTAGGGACAAAATATGGAATATGAAGAAACAGAAAATAATAAGTACTGTACGTCTGTACATACTTTGAATTTCAATACTTTAAAAAAAATAGAAGGAATTACCAATGAACAAAAATTTGAATAGACAATAAATAGCGGTACTTGCCCAGGACTGTTTATGAGCAGTGGACAATAAATGTCCTTTGCATGCCTGTTGCATGTGTTTTGCATGGGAAATAACACAAAAAAACGGCTGTACATGCTATATCTATGTAATGCATTAAAATTTGTATTTTTCCAGATTCCGGGTATGTGAACGGGTGGGTTGATGACTGTGGCTAGAATTTTTCTTTTATTATGCATTGCAGGATACACGTCGGCTACCTGTCGACAACCTTGGTGGTGGTGTGCCGCGTAGAATTGTGTATCTGACTGTATCCACAATAGCCTTCTGTGTCGCCGCGTTCATGTGGTTGGCGTTGTGCTCACCTCGCCTGCCACGTCTGGTGTGTCCTATTCGTCACCCCGACGGCGTCTACCCGACTATCGCATGCTTTTTGGTTTTTGTGACTGTACCCCCCGCCATTCAATTATTCTTTGCAGTACCCGTTGTCCGGAGGGTTTCGAGTGAGAGCATGCGGAGGAGGGTAGGCTAGCGAGAGTCATAGCATTGTGGGCACTAGCCCGAGCACCTCCGCCTGACCGACACTCATGAGCATAGTTGTTGCTATTCCGTTGGGAGCTAGGATTTTTGATGCATTGTTTCCATTAGCGATAGCATTGTGGGCACTAGCCCGAGCACCTCCGCCTGACCGACAGTCGTCATGAGCATAGTTGTTGCTATGTATGAGTTACTAAGTATTATGTAAAATGTTACATGACCATAGTTCAATTTTGGATTCTTTGATAGATTTGTTTTTCCATACTAGTAATGTAAGTTCTGGTAGATTTTGTTTTCGTTTACTAGTAGTGTAAACTTATTTCACTTGAGTAGTTCAATGTAGAATGTAAAACTTTACTAAGATCTTTCCAACATGCCACTTCACTCTAGCCAACTTCCACATGATCGCTCTACATATTAGATTAAGACCTTTGAAAGTATTGCACACGCCATACTAAGTTAAACTAGGCATAAAAAATGAGTAATTGGTCGTACCTTTCAGCCGTGGTGCTTTTATGTCTTCCTCACTTGTTGTATTCTTTGATATGCAAGGATATTTTGATAAGAAAACAAAGCTTGACTACACACAAATCATATAGCTCACTTAAAGTTTTTAACATACATCATATTTAATTGGTTAGACATGCTCTAAAATTTTATGTTCTTGAATAATTTGAGGCAAGGGACATAACAAAATACGCTCCTTGCTGACAAATTCTCCCTAAATATTTTCTTATTGTCGTTGCACAATTTTGCATGCCCTTTTGAATTCTTTGTATCAGTATGACTATGACTATATTACTTATTAAGGTGATTATGTTACTAATTTGTATGCCTTCTTATACTCTTTCTAAGATTATATAAGTCTCGTGTACTTCTGGTTCGATCTTATTATTTTATTGATTTTAGAGCTATGACATACATATTTGAAAATTCTTCATGAAACAAACATTACTTATGAACCATTATCCAAACAATGACGTGATTGTCTTAATTCATTTGTAAAACTTTACTTATGATCCAATATCCGTAAATGACGTGATTGTCTTATGTAATTTTTTAGCACGACGCAAACACAACTATATTAAACCATCACGTCTCCACTATTACCGATGCATGAGTTATGTGGGGATTTTTATGAAGGCCTAAAACCTAATTGAAAGATACATAGAAATGCGTGATACAATCATTTAACTATATTAGCAATATCCATTCATGATTACATAATTGTGTAATAGGAATTCTAAACATTTTTGGAAGAAGTTTTTTTTTTAAAAAAAAAGAGGTGGCAAGGAGGGTATTGGGAACAAAAATAGGATAAAATATATACAAGAAATTGAGTTATATATTGTAAGGCACTATTATAAAAGCTGAAATTGTATTGCCCCGTGGTAGAACTATGTTTTGAAATTGAAAATGCTAAGAAAGTTTTGGTTGGTAAGTAAACTTATAGAATTTATCAACCTATCGGGATGAGGCTCTTTCTTAAAACCAAACAACCAAATCTTGCATGAACGAGAAAGAACCTAGCCAAAAAGAGAGTGAGTACTTTAAAATTTTGACATATTGAACAAAAACCTCTTAGGTTGACATTCTCTATAACATCAAAGAGAGCATAGTCCCATTGGCAATAATCTTTCCATTAGCAAGTGACGAGACATTTTCACATGCCTTGCCTGAAAACCATTCAAACATGAGTCATTTGTCTCATTTGGAGGTACAACATATGCATAGAGTGGGGATATGTGGTTGGGTGTGGCTATGGGAATATGTGGTTGGGGGGGTTTGCTTGATAGATAGGAGAAAAAATAGTAGCTACTAGAGGAATTGAAGAGAATTTCTAACATGAATGGAAATAAATTACAAAGTCATTTAGCATAAGTAATATGTGTAAAAAGCCACCTAGAGCTGATACATATTAGGATAGTTGCTAACAAAATGTTAAGTGAGTTGAAAAAGACAGATAACCAAAAAGTATGTTGTAAAGCATTCTATGGTTGCTTCAACTATATTGTATGAAAAGTCAATTAATTATCATGTCTATAGTTGTTGGATGAGAGATCAAAGGACCTTGACTGGGGAAAGAAAAGTTCAGAGGTCCACAATGTTGATAATGGGTGAGAGTCCCATGTTGTCGAAAATTGTGGAATCTAAGCTATGATTCTTGGAAAAAATGAATCAATCAAAGACGATAATGAACTTGTTGCACCAAGAGCACCATCAAGCAAAAGAAAATAGTAAAACTATTAAGGAAGTTACTCTGAGAAAATGATGGAGCCTGAGGATCCTCCCTCAATGTATTTGTGTATTTTAACTTGATGGAAGGGAACAAGTACTCTGGACTAGTGGAAAACTTCCATGCATGAGAAAAGAAACATCGGTTAGATGTAGTTGACCAACACAAAAAACTTCCGCTCGAACATAGACAACACCAATATAAGTAGCAACAAGTGGTGGCCCACTGTGATTAGATGTCACAGGTCCAAGAGATGGTACTTTTATGTATTCCTTACTTGTTGTAATCTTTGATCTACAAGGAGATTCTGATAATTCTATAGTCATAGAAAAAAAAGCTTGACCACAAATGAATCAAATAGCCGAGTTAAAAGTTTTTAACCCCGTCATATTTTTTTATGATGTGGGACTGCCTCCAAATGAGCACTGTGATTGTGACCCCCGCTGACGACGTGGACACATGTTCCCCCTCGTCTACCCGCACAATGGGGGAGGGGGAGACATTTTAAATCAAGCATAGGTCGAGATACATGACGGGACAAGGCCTGTTGGCGCAACAGAAGGGTTTTGAACCCAGTTCCCTACTCTAGAGAGTTCGGGCCTCTACCACTTGATCTACTACCACTAGTACAGGAATGGTCTATAGCGTCGGTTTTTTTAAGCCTGCAACGTCACTTTTTAACCGACGCCTAGGTGGCCGTCGCTATAGAATTTGCTCTATAGCGTCAGTTTATTTAACCAAATAAAACCGACCTTACAGAGTAAACACCGACGCAAAAGGTTGTAAAAATTCTGACTTAGGCGAGAAAAAAGGAGCCTATAAGGTCGGTTATTTCAAAAAAACGACCCTGTAAAAGGTCTCGGTCGAGAAAATTGTCGATCGAAAAAGTATTTGATCGAAAATTTTCTCGACTGAGACTGTTTACAGGGTCAGTTTTTTTGAAATAACCGACCCTAAAGATTTTCACAAGAATACACTAGAGAGGAGCTAGAGAAGTGAGAATGTGAAGGTGTGAAGAAATGGATCATTTTGGGTGCTATTTATAGCAAAACAGAGCACATTTCGGTCGACAATTTGTCGACCGACGCCCGCAACGGTCATCTCCCGGTCGGCCAACGGTCGATCGAAAAACTAGCCGTTATGATGATGCCCGCAACGGTCGTCTCCCGGTCGGCCAACGGTCGATCGAAAAACTAGCCGTTACGACGGTCGATTTTCTAGCCGTTACAATTTTTTGTAACTTATATTTTTTATTGCCTTTTTAATTCAAGCAAATGGAGGTTCACAGGGTTGGCCTCGGTCGAACAATTCGTCGACCGATGTTGTGTCGATCGAACAATTCATCGACCGAAAGAGAGCCATATTTCCTTCGTATAAGTACCTCTAGGGTTGTTTTTTTCCTTAAAACCGACCCTAGAGGTACTTATTCATGTGTGAAATACTAAACTGGATCCTAAGTTTATCCCAGTCAACAATATTGTCGACCGAAAATACCTCTAGGGTCGGTTATAAAGAAAAACCGACGCTACAGGAGCTTATACGAACGTATCTGGCTCTATCTCGGTCAACAAATTCGTCGATCGAGAAACAACCAGATTTCCTTCGTATAAGTACCTTTAGGGTCGGTTTTTGCTTACAACCGACCCTAAAGTCCTATTCGGTCGACAATATTGTTGACCAAGATAAACTTAGGATCCAGTTTAGTTTTTCACAAGCGTGAACTAAATTGGAACCAAAATTCATCTCGGTCGACAATATTGTCGACTGAATAGAATTCTAAGGTCGGTTATAAGCAAAAAACTGACCCTAAAAGTTGCTTATACACTTGAAATCTGACTCCTTATCGGTCGATGAATTTGTCGACCGAGATTACCGGTCAAAGTATTCATCGACCGAGGAAAGCTCTAAGGTCGGTTATAAGTACAAATCCGACGCTAAAGGTGCTTATACATGCGTGAACTAAACTGGATCCAGAATTGTTATCGGTCGAAAAATTTGTCGACTGAGGAGCCTTTAGGGTCGGTTTTAAAGGAAAAACCGACCTTAGAGGTGCGGAACCGAGGAGGACTTTAGGGTTGGTTATAAGGAAAAAATCGACCGTAAAGGTGTTCGTATACGTGAAATCTAGCTCTTATTCGGTCGACGAATTTGTCGACCGAGGAGCCCTTTAGGGTTGGTTATATGGAAAAACTGACCCTATAGATTGAGGCGTGAAGCCAAAATCAAGTAAATTTTTACCGCGGGAAACTTGTAATTGACTTTCTAAACGAATTGTCTATAAGGTCGCTTATTTTATAAAAATCGACCCTATAGAGATGCACTACAAGGTCGGTTATTTTAGGAAAAGTGACCCAAGATGTCTTAAGTGGTGCCTGCGTTTTTTATAGACATATAATGTCGGTTATTTGGAATACCGACCCTATAGAGTTACACTCCAAGGTCGGTTTTTAAGAAAACCGACCCAAGAGGTCTTAAGTGGTGCCCGCATTTTTTTAGACATATAAGGTCGATTATTTGGAAAAACCGACCCTACAAGTAGTGACGTTATAACCCATTTCTGTACTAGTGTACCCCCTCGACCATATTCAATTGATGAACTACATGCACACATTTTATGTGCTCCATTAATTTGAGGCAAGGGATAGAGCAAATATGCTCCTTATTGACAAATTATCCCTAAGGATTTTCCTACTATCACTTTTCACATGCCCTTGTAAATTCTTTGTATGAGTATGACGATGACTATGTTACTTATTACTATGATTATGCTAGTAATTTTTGTATGCCCTCTTGTACTCTTTCTAAGATTATGCAACTCGTGTAATTCTGGTTTGATCTTATGATTTTATTAATACTAATAACACATACATGCATATGCACGTGTCCCATTGAACATGTTTATTTTAAATATTTAAAAAATAAAATTTCTCAAAAGGATAATGATAATCGTACCTCATTGAACATGTTTATCTCACATTAAACATTTTAAAAATAATACTTTCTTAAAAAACAATGATAATCCTCGTAAATGCCCAAAAGGATAATGATAATCCTCATAAGTGTTTTGTAGAAAATTTAAAAACATGTTGTTTACTGACTCCTCAACGCACGTTCGAAGGGACGTTGCAACTGATTTTAACATGAAAGAAAAAATATAAAATTAAACAAATATAAAAAAGTTCAGAAAAATTGTGAGAAGAGAGAGAATCAAGGAGAGCGCACTGTGAACTCGCTCTTTTTATAGTAGTATAGATTAGAGAAACAATATACATATTCATAAATTCATCCTAAAACAAACTTTATTTATGAACCAAACGTGCGTAAAATGGGGTCATTGTGCTGGCAATCAAGTATATTTATTTGTAAATCTGATAAGCGGAGCCCTAGCGGAGGGATTTTCTTGCGACTCAGGAGTCACCGCCATTTACCGGACCTGGGAGAGGGGGAGATCGCAACCCTCTCTCCCCCTGGGTCACGTCAGTCTTCCCTCACCCTTGATGAGGCTCTTCTTCATTGGGTTGTGGTCGGAGTCTGAGTTTAGGAGGCGACGCGGTTTGGTTGGTGTCTTCTTCGGTTGGGCATTGAAGTTCTTCTCGACGGCGCCCTTAGGTCGTGGATATCAAGCATCTGCAACGGTGATGGTCGGATCCGTGGTGGAGGTTCTGGGTGGTGTTGCCTCTCCTTCCTCAGTCTGGATCTTGGGCGGAGCCTGCAGCCGTGAGGTGGCCTGCTTCTCTGTGAGGGTGGCCGCCTTGCGTACATTGTGCTCGGGTCTTAGTCTCTCAGATTTGATGTTGGGTTTCCTTTTTCTTGCTTTGTTCTATTTTTCATTTCTACTTGTTCTTATTTTATTGTCTGCCTTTGTGGCATCCCCTTCTCCAAGCAGGTTATTTTCCTCTGTTGTAGGGGTTGTTCCCTTGTCTTGTTTTGTCTTTCTGGTCGTTAATCGACATTTCTTTCTCTCCTCATAGTAGGTTACTTTTTCTCTATTAATTTTGTTGCGTAGTTGTATGACAACAAGTGTAGAGGCGACATCCTTTCAAAATACGGATTTGGTGCAATTACTCTACCACAAATACATGCTCAAGTTGAAGGTATCCTTCATGAAAAACTACATTAGTCAGCGAAATAGAAGAGGGATCTATACATCATCATTTTTATCAGATTCCGATATAAGTTTTTATGGTAGGATGTATCTGTTCTTGATCATTGTGTGTGTTGTAAGTTTGTCTTCCTATTCATGTAGATGTCATATGACTATTACATAATAATATTAGTATGTTCATTAAAAGAAAGTGTGTACAATGGCGTGACTATCTTAGTTCGTTTGTAAGTTTTAGCACAACACAAACACAATTAAATACTTACACTTATGAAACTAATGTCATAAAAGGCAATTGCTACTGAATTTGACTTTGTGGGAATACATCACAACCGTGAAAGATAATGGATCTTATAGATAAAAAGCAAATACCAAAGCCGAGATATACTCAAGATCTTGAGAGAAGTAGAAACTCACAAGTGATGTACATTAAACCATCCCATTAACAAATGTCCACCTTTACCAATACTTGAGCTATGTGGGAATTTTGATTTGGACTAAACGTAAGTGAAAGATACATAATAACATGAGATATGTTTTTTATACTATGTTACCAGTATGCATTCATGATTACATGATTATATAATAGGAATTATAATGTTTCTGGAAGAAGGTGTTTTGTTCTAAAAAGGGGTGGCAAGGAGGGCATTGGGCACAAAAACATGGAGAATTTTTTATAGGAATTTGAGTTATATGTTGTAAGGCACTATTTTAGAAACCGAAATTGTATTGTCCCATGGTAGACGACCATGTTTTTGAACCTGAAAATGCTAATAAAGTTTCAGTTAGTAAGCCAACCTATAGAAATTACCAACCTACGTGAAGGAGGCTCTTTCGTGAAATCAAGGAATCAAATCTTGCATGAACGGAAAAGAACATGGTTGAGAAGAGAGTGACTTCTGTTATGTGCCTCAAAGAAATATGCTGATCCGATTGTAGATCCAGTCTCAAAATTAAATGGATCTTTGCCAACCCGATTAACGGGCATTGTGCGGGCCTTAATCCGCCAATGCTAAGGGGGTGCAGGGGGCGAAGCTCCCGCGGTATGGTACTGTCTATTTTTGGGATCCAATCAGAAATCTGATTACAGTTCTACATATAAATATATATATATATATATATATATATATATATATATATATATATATATATATATATACCCTGATTAGAGTTTATAATCATCCTGTATTCTGTTTAGACGGCAGCTGTTGTACTCAGGGTGTACTATGCCTCTTCAGAGAGTGCTCCTCCTCGCAATCTTTCTCTAATATAGTGAAAATCTCGCCCCCTCCCGTGGACTAGGTCATTCGACCGAACTACGTAAATCATGTGTTTTGGTTGTATGATGATTCTTTTATTCTCGGCTTGTTCTTCCGCAAAACTCGTCATATTCTCTCGTTTGAAATCTTAACAACTTCTTTAGAATTTTGACATATTGAAGAAAAACCTCTTGGATTGACAAACTCCATAACATCAAAGAGAAGCACATTCCCATTGGCAATAAACTTTTCATCAGCCAATGACGAGACATTATCACATGTGCTAACCTAAAAACAATCCAAACCTCATCCATTTGTCTCATTTGGAGGTACCATCTATTTAGGGAGTGGGGGTATGTGGTTGGGTGGTGATGTGGGGATATGTGGTTGGGTGGGGATGTTGCTTGCTAGATGGGAGTCTAAATAGCAGCTACTCAAGGAATTGGAAGAGAGCGTCTAACATGAGTGGAGCTAATTCAAAAAGTTGCTAAATAGAAGTGATATGTGTAAAAGGCCATTTATAGTTGATACATGTTAGGATAGATGATAAACAAAACATCAATTAGCTGAAAGTGAAAGAAAACCAAAGTATGCAATAATGCATTCTAAGGTTGCCCTCAAATCTTCAGTCCAACTCAATGAGAAATCAATAACGATCATGTTTATAGTTGTAGGTTGAGAGACAAAAGGACCTTGATTGGGGAAAGAAAAGTTTATAGGTCCACAATGATGATAATGGGTGAGGAATCATAGGTTGTCAAAAGTTGTGGAGTCCAAGTTATGGTTTTTGGAAAACATGAATTGATTAAAGATGATAATGAACATGTTGAACCAAAAGCACCATCATGCAAAATAAAATACTAAAATTACTACCTAAAGAAGTTCCTCTAAGAAAAATGTGGAGCCCAAGGATCCTCTCTCAATGTATTTGTGTATTTTAATTTGATTAAAAGGAACATGCTCTCTGGACTACAGTAAAATCCCCTCGAATGGGAAAATGCTATCCTTTTATGTCATATTCATGAAAAATGAAGGTGCAACCTCGAAGGTGAACTAAGAACATCCAAGAATAAAATATTGCAATCAAAAGTACATTAGAGAATTGGATGGGAATGCACATTGTATGACATGTTCAATAAGATGACTGTCAGGTATAAGTCATGCATAAAGTAGTAGGAAATCTCTAGGTTAGGTCAACAAATTGTAAGCTATGAAAATCCTTTGGAAGAAGGTGCTTTTTGCCTAATTGTTTCAAGTGAGTCATTGCACTCATGTATGTAATTTATATTTTTTGTTACAATAACAAATAATTTGATCAAGTGGGTCCAATTGGTTGTGTTGCACTGATGAGGTCATGGTGAGGAGAGTGATGTTGTCAAACCCCATATCCCATAATCTCTCTTAGACCGAGGATTAGGGTATGAGGTGATTAAGTTGGCTAGCATAAACACATCTAAACTTTTTTTTGCATAACTTTACAAGTTATAACTCGTAGATAAAACCCTTCTATATGACCATCCAACTCGTAACTAAACCATAATAACTTTTCTCATTTGTCACTTGATATATCAATACATTCTAATCATGAAACACTTATCTTACAAACTATTTTACAAGGAATATACAAAGTTTTACACTTGACCATTATAACACTTTCATATTCTCACTATATGACCTACAATGGACAATGACCGAGACTATCTAATTCCATATTTATACAACACTAACATTCTTTTTTGACATGACTCATGTGAAATCTATCACTATCTCCATAACTAGAAGGATTAATTAATAATTTATTTAGTAGAGTGTGAGCCACTGGCTCATTGAATAGAAATTTAACAAGTAGATAAGATACTGCAAATATTCTATATTAAGTGGATTGCAGCATAAGCAAACATAAGTAATCTATTGGACATTGAAATGAATGAGAAGTGATGCAAAGTTCATACATATATTAATCTCTAACAATAAATGAACAATACATTTCCAAAATCTCTATAAATGAACAACAAGTTCATGAATCCATCTTCTTCATATTTTAATCGCTTTATTAATGCCCTAAACCCACATAATGGGTACCACAACATGTGGAGCATCATAACAAGCTATTATCTCACTGTATAACATTTAGAGTTGACTCGAGATTCTAAGTCTGCTAACTAGCTACATGGCCTACAACAGGCCTCCCTACGCCTAGCCTCGATAACTATACCAGTCTACCTAATAAACTAGACTCCTCCTCTAAACCTGGGTACTCAGGCAAAGAGTCAAATCACTCTAGATCAAATTGCCTACATCAATGCTTCCTCAAGGGCTAACTCATTGAGTAATAACTGAATTGAGTACCACCGAGATCTCTGGTTATTGTTGGGTATGTTGGGTTTTGTGGAGAAAACATGCGCGGTGGAAGCAACAAAATCCACGCAACCCGAAATAGGATCTCATCGACAACAGCGTATTCGGAAGGAGTGTTTGCGGGATATACCTTATCACAGAGCAAGTCCGGTGATGTCCCGCTACACAAAGGTGTGCAACGACGCTGGCCTACACGTACGGAACTTATCTACCATCCGCTGTCGCAGGATGATCTGCCGGCACTCCTTTCGTGCAGTGATGTCACATGATGGTCGTTGATGTCCTCCAAACGCAGGCGTCTCAGCGTCTGCGTCTCTACCTCATCCACACAGATGGACTGGAACTCCACGTCGCGCTTCCTAAGCCGACGGGAAGGAGTCTTGTCTGTGCGGCGGTGTGCTAGCGGCGCGTTGCTCTCCTTTCGCTCCTAAGGACGGTGACGACTAGGGTTTACGTACGTGAGCGTAAACTAAAAAGCCTCTCTCAATATCTTATATAGATATCGGCCGTCAATCCTCCTTTAAATAGGAGACGAAGGGAAGTAGGGTTTCCTAAACCCATCGATAAACAGAAACACTGCATTAATTAAAACACTCGTGGATTAATTAGAATATTCTAGAATTCATTAATTAATCAAATGATGGTATTAATTGATTAAGTAAAATCTGACTCCATGCAATTGCTTGGGATGGCTCTATGGGCATATATACCAACAGACTCCCACTTGCACTTAGATCCAGTCACTCCAATATTATTCTAATCCATTACATAAACATTTTAGTAATCAATGTGATTCGAAGCAATTCCAATCAAATCCACAATTATACTCCTATTCCAAGACATCCTATGCGTGTGACCCGGTAGGCTCCAAATTATGTTGGCAGTGATATCCATAATCATATTATGATTTCACAAGTAATGATTGGTTACTAGCAAGACTTCATTGCCACCCAAGTAATTAGAGAAGTTAGAGAACAACTTAACCTATCATTCATGACTGGTATTACAATGATTGTATAGTTCCTTTGTCGCTGATATCCGGATTGAACTCGAGTCATGGATTTTGTTATCCTTTTCAACGTTCAATCCATGTTCCTTGAACTAGAGCATACTGTTTGAGATATATGTAAGCTCAATATCACATATTGACTCACATCAGCATGGCCATGCATTTCTCAGTCTCGCTTATCAAGTGGCCGAAATATCAAACTCCCATAGGAAGGACAAATTCCATCTACATCACTCACAGTGATCCCCATGTGTCATAGTGCACCCAAGCACCATCTTTATGGAAATCCTTATTTAGGACCACGGTGGATGATGTCAAAGTACACTGAACGACATGTGATAAGTGTAGTGACTTCAAGTCTAAGAACCATAATCACCACCATCATTATGAGATGTGACTCTAACTACCAATCATGGTATCCATATGTCACTCTCAAGGTGGGTCTATCCGATACACTGTTCTCTAACAAGTATCTATGTATTTGGTTTGATATCTCCATCTCATGGATAATGAGATTCTTCCATCAACCAACATACATTCTAATCTTATGTGTTATTGATGTCTATGGATATTTCCACAATAACAACCGATTAGGGACAAAATAAGAATACATACTCTTAGCATACATATGATCTCACTGTTCAGGTCATCAACCCAAAGACATATTTCATTGAGTATATTATTCTATAGACATCTATAAGTTTTATGGACATCTCACAATATAAAACACAAACATATAGATTGGAAACTTGCCTTTATTGATATGATCAATGTAGTATTACAAATCGTTTACATGGTATCCCATTACAATCATCGAATGATAGTCTCTATGGGCATACATACCAACAGATTCCCACTTGCACTTATACCCAATCACTCATGAATCTCAATCCAAGTGATCAAACATGTCCGTCATGTTTCTGCTGTGAAAGTGCTTTTGTGAGCGGGTTAGCTACATTGCTTTCTATAGGTACTCTTCAAATCTTCACATCTCCTCATTGAACAATCTCTCGTATGAGATGGAACCGCCGTAGAATATGTTTGGAACATTGGTGCGATATTGGTTCTTTAGCTTGTGCATTGCTCCGTTGTTGTCGTAAAACAACTCAATTGCATCACCAGCGCTTGGAACCACTCCAAGTTCAGAAATGAACTTCTTGATCCATACAACTTCCTTTGCAACATTAGATGCGGCAATATATCCAGCCTCTGTTGTAGAATCTGCAACCGTCTCTTTCTTGGAACTCTTCCAACTCACAGCTCCGTTGTTCAGGCAAAACACAAATCCAAATTGCGATATGTAGTCATCTTTGTCAGTTTGGAAGCTAGCATCGGTGTAACCCTTTACCATGAGCTCTTCCTCACCACCGTATACCAAGAATTGATCCTTAGTCCTTCTCAAGTACTTTAGGATGTTCTTTACGGCTGTCCAGTGACATTCACCTGGATCTGACTGATACCGGCTCGTCATGCTCAAAGCATACGACACATCAGGACGAGTACATAACATTCCTTACATGATAGATCCAATTGCTCATGCATATGGAATCTTACTCATGCATGCCCATTCATCACATGAAATAGGACACTGGGCTTTAGAGATTGTAACCCCATGGGACATGGGCAAGTTACCTCTCTTAGAACCCTCCATGCTAAACCTCTTTAGCACATTGTCAATGTATGTGCTCTAGCTTAGGCCTAGAAGCCTTCTAGACCTATCTCTATAGATTTTGATCCCTAGTATATAAGATGCTTTGCCTAAATCCTTCATAGAGAAGGTCTTCCCTAGCCAACCTTTTACCATATGAAGTGTAGGGATGTCATTTCCCATCAATAGCATGTCATCCACATACAATATGAGAAATACGATTGTGCTCCCACTAACCCTTTTGTAAACACAAGGTTCATCTTCATTTTGACTAAAGCCAAACTTTTTGACTACTTCGTCAAAACGTAGATTCCATCTCCGAGATGCTTGCTTCAATCCATAGATTGACCTTTGTAGCTTATAGACTTTATTGGCTTCCTTTGGATCGATAAAACCCTCAGGTTGTGTCATGTACACATCCTTGAGTAAATTCCCATTAAGGAATGCTGTTTTAACATCCATCTGCCAAATCTCATAGTCATGATAAGCTGCAATGGCAAGCATGATCCTGATGGATTTAACCATGGCAACGTGTGAGAAGGTCTCGTCATAATCAACACCTTGAATTTGATGGAATCCTTTCGCAACCAATCTACCTTTATAGGTTTGAACATTTCCATCCATGTCAGTCTTCTTCTTGAAGACCCACTTGCACCCTATGCCCCTGTTTGGAAACGGACTGGACCGGGATTAGGGCTTGTCGTTTTGCTCCACGGCGGCCCAATCCGGTCCGGCTTGGTCAAGAAACATGTTTGGCTACCGATCCAATTTGATCCCCATTTTGGGATAACGGAATCCCAGTATCTGGTTTAAGTCAATCCCCATCGAGGCAGGATTGGGATTTCCAATCCGGTTTGGCCCGAAAACCCTCCCTGATCCCTCGCAACCCCGCAACCCTCCCTCTCCCTCTCGCCAACCTTCTCCCTGATCTCTCGTCCTAACTCCTCTCGGCACATCTTCACAACTGTTTGTCCGTGAGAAGTAAAAGCGAAAGCTGCTCGAGGTCGCAGATGGAGTGCACCGTTCGTCGGGTGGAGCGTTCGCGTGGAGCATCAATGCTGCCGCCTGCCACCGCCGGTCTACCTGGGCGGCTAGCTCCCTCAAAAGCAAGGTACCCATGCCCTGCCCTGCTCTTCTCTACTACCTGCTCTAACATTGAATTGTCTTGTCGACGCACAGAAGAAACCCTAGCTCGCCCAAGGCAACAAGAAACCCTAGCAAGTGTCTGTGTGCCTTCTTATTCCTCTCCTTCTGCTGCGAGGTTGTACACTTCCACATACGCCTTTTGGAGGAGCTATTCACAGAAGCTGGTCGTCGTCCTTTGTTGCTGAATCGTGCTCTGGCGGCCCTGCCCAGACCTACGCTTCCGCACTCTGTTGTCGTTCTCGCCCCCTTCTGCTCAAGTTGGTCACGAATTAGGGTAGACGGTGCTTTGTTTGTGAGGTCGATTAGGGCAGAAGTACAACAATCAAGCATGTGTATCGATTAAGTGGCAAATGAGCCGGCAATACCTGCAAACATTTGAGTCGTTGTGTATGCTGATTTATTCTACTTCTTACTACTACTTTTATCTAGAAATGCATCAATTTACCGCTATTATGTGTGTTTGTGTGCTAAGTTATAGTAGTAAAGCAAATAAAAGTAACTAGCATGCCTGATTTTCCAGATTTTTCCCGGCTAGGTTATTTTTAGGATATCGATATGTGTTAGTAGACCATAGAGTAGTGTTGTCCTACATTTCGTTTTCTGTCATTTGTTTTTCATCCTGTGGTTTCTGGTTTGTGTGACTTTGTCTTTGTTTTTCCAACATGATTGGGTAGTAATGGTCGATTCATCCTCTGCTGGTTTCTGGTTTCTGTGACTTAGTATTTGTTTTTCTAACATGATTGGGCGTCGTTAATGTGTTGGACATATCTGTTTGCCATATTTATGAATGTTGTGTTTTAATGTTCTGTATTTTGATGTTATGTTTTTTGTGATACTATTATGATATCATAATAGTAGCATCAATTGCATATGATTTTTGGAAATAACAAGTGAACCCAACATGGCATAATTGTACACATTTTTTTGGTTCTATATTGAAAGGTAGCTTGACTTATACTACTTATTTAGTTTTTTTTTATGATTTTATCAAGTGAAAAGGATGTTATTGTCAATGTTGCATATACAAATTAGGACTCGTATTTGTTTTTATCCCAATGATTTTTAATAAAATGAAATAAAATTTATGCCATTCATATGATTCATGTATGCCTGTGTTGGTATTACATATTTAATCACGTAGTTTCAAAGTGGATATGAATCTGGAAATTGGATATAGAAATTGGTATTCTGGGAAAGATCATTCATTGATTTCAGCTTTCATTGATTTTACAGTCAACTTTCCTCTCTATGTTACATTTAGAGTAACCATTATTAATCCTACAATATATACCATGGTTGAACCTAATTTTTTCCTACATTAGCTCACCATTAGAAGGTACTATGTTTTATTTGGCATGCGGGAGCAGTCATTGTTATTTCATGCTTCTGATGAGCTTTTAATGAATTAAATGTTGTATCTAATAAATGTTACTCTTCATTTTTTGTTATGTAAATTGTATGTGTTGTTATGTCAATTTGAATGCAAGATATGAATCTATCATATGGTAGTGGTTAGGTTAATAGGGAAAACAACAGCAGATTTAAAACTTGTTTAACTAAATCAGTGTGAGGTCTAGGTTAGGTGAATCCCCGCATCTACACAGTGATGCCTGGAAAAGTTATTTCACTATACAAATGAATATTTTGTTTATTGTGTGGTATTTTACCATGAGATATATGGTTAGGTGAAACCCACAACTCATTATGTTTTACTGTCATTTAATTAAACACATTAGTCTATGTTTTATATCTTCTTTGTTAAATTGTTTTCGTTCATGTAAACCACCAATTAATCATAAAAAAGATCAATCTTAGCAACATTTGACTCCTCATGGAGATGACCTCTATTATGCAAGTGGTTTGAGTTATAACATGTATTCAAAATTCATGCAAATATACTAAATAGTTTAACATGCAGGTGTGACATTATAGTATGTTTTAATTTACAGAATATCAATGATTGATCTTTTAGAATTTGTGTTATTAAGAAAACTAAGGACATATGTGGTCCACCATTCTAATATAGGGAAAACTAATGTGATCAAATTTCAAAATTAAAACAAATTGAATGATGAAATGTAGTCATACCTCATTTTGGAAAGGATTGATGAACTAATCCTACTAAAATAAATAAAACAAAATGATCCAAAAAAACATATATGTTAGTTGTTTATTAAATTACACTAATATTAATGCCTTTTTGGACCATCTCTATGTAACAACCAAAACGACAATTCAGTAAACCGTTCTCTAGGTATTTTAGTCTGTCTGGTTGGATGTCTCAATAGTAGGTTGCTTTTTCAATATGAAATATACTAATATGTGTTCAGTTTTCTGTTATACAATAGTAGTTTGCTTTCTATATGATGGGTACCCTTTTGAAGTAAATACTACGAAATTGTATAGACTTGTGTCTAATTTTCCAAATGGTTTGAATTTGTTTTTTCCCTTGCAATTTTTTTTTAGTACAAAATGAAGTATGAAGCATACATTAAAGTGTTTTTTGGTTTCTAGATTGCACTTTGATGTTTTCATTTCTGGATTAGATTGCACTTTGGTTTCTATATTGGAACACGCTAAAACAATTGTAGTTATCTAGACACACACCTTGTTACTCACTTTTATATGCTACTTTTGAACCATGTCATTATACCTTTATTTCTAATGCTCTATTACTAACATTTAGATGACTAAAAACTAGACATCCGTTGAAGATTTGTCAAAAACTATTATTTGTATATGTAATGAAGGTCTTTGCAGTTACCTTATCATATGTACAAATAGTTGATTTAATGTATGTCATACGATCTACCTATATGAAGATGTGATAAAATTTAAAATGTTATATATGTGATAGTGATCTAGGATTATAACTTTATATATCCTTGTCTTCTTATTAGACATTAAATGTCTTAATTGATCATCATGCCTTGGGGTAAATGTCTGAATTTATCAAATTACATGTCTACAAATTCAGTGATTAGTAGTCCTTGTAACTTATGTCATTCAGATAATTTCTGATTGTTCATGCTTCAGTTCATTTATTGCTCTATTTCCTTCTACGACTTCAACTGAATAAGTACTAGAACCGTAGCAAGGTTTTGGGTTTGTACTGGTTCACATACATGTGGTACCAGGGCCATTCTCATTCATTCATAAATCATGGAATGACCAGATTCATTTTATAAACAATATATATCAACAAACAAGATTCATTTATATTTGGAATCAATTTCTTATACATGTGCTTGGGCAAAAACCAGTAACATCCAAATTATTATGCCTTGGGGTAAATGTCTGAATTGATGGGGATGTTAAATGATGGTACTATACGTTTGTTTGATGGCTGAATATGGTGATATCGAGCATACACCATATCCTGTTGTTGGCTTTTCAGAAAGATGTTAGACTTGACTTGGTTTTAGTCATACACCACACTCCACTTGCATTTGAAGCTTGAAATGCGTTTTTCTTACTGAGTCTGTATTCCATCTTGGTTAAGGAGTATCCTTTCCTCTGCTATCATATTAGTGAGTCTGTATTCCCTGGTCGAGATGCTTTCTCTATAAACCAGTTGGACAAAAGGTTTGTTTATGCATTCCATCTTGGTTCTTGTTCATCCATTATTCCTTACTGGGGCTGGGTATGCATTCCATCTTGGTTAAGGAGTAATTAACAAACCTTTTTTAGTTTGTACCATCTCCTGTTTCGAGATCATTAACTGTCTAATCATTCTATTTGATCATTAACCTGCCTACATGCTCATTCGTGTTTCATTATTTGTGTTTGGGTGTTAATCAATCAAGCTTGTCTCATTTGTGTATATTTGTAACTTGCCTATATGCTCGTTGGTGTTTCATTATTTGTTTTTCGGTGTTAATCAATGAAGCTTGTGTATATGCTGATTGAATCAGTATTGAAGGAACACACATAAATGGTTTCTGTTGTGACTGAATTGTATTAAACATTTACACTGATTATGTAAAGGTACTAAAAAATAGAAATGTATTTTAGCACAAAAAATTTGACTGATGATCTCAGACAAAGAATTTGACTCATGTCATCAAATATTGCAACAACTACACGAGTATGCCTCCCGTCGACCCTAACCACCATATTGTATGGACAAGAGAGTTTGATGTCGCTGTGGTGACAACATTGTGCAGACAATATGACCTAGGCAGGTGTATTGATGGTAATTTTACTAGGGACTCTTGGAGGGAAATAACTTTTGATGTCAATAATAGGGTTGGCGACATGTATAAGTTAGACCAAATAAGATGTCGCTGGAAGAACCTTAAAAAGGACTACGTCCATTTGAAGGGCTTGACCAACAAGAGTGGCGTTGGATGGGATGAAGAAAGGCACAAGCCCATTGTACCGGACACCCCTGAGTGGAAAGAGGCCATTGTGGTACGCACACTATACAAAACTTTTATCCTTACAAATTGTGACTGTACATGTAAACATGATTATCCTAATATACATATTTTTGAAAGCGTAGGCAGACAGGGACCTGACTAGGTTGCTTAGGTACCAGTTTCCCCACTACTACGACATAGAGCTAATGGCGGAGAGGAACATTTCTAGAGGACACCATGCAATGTCTTCGGCGGACAGTCAGATTCCTGCAGATGTTGCGTCTGAGGATGATGTAAGTGTCGACTTAGGCGCGGCCGATACACCCATGTACACACAATCAGCAACAAACGAGCGTAGCGTACCCGCACCTACCGTGCAAAGTGAGGGTGAAAGCGCGTGGCCTGGAACAGATAACCCATCAGTTGGGGGCAGGAGTCCTTCTACCCATACGCGTAGGAAATGACAATCAACGCCGCAAGAGCGATGTAGTCTTTCCAATGAAGTTCTGGCTGAGTTCACACAGGTTTACACAAAGGTTCACGAGTTAGGCACATCCATGTTGACCAAAGCCTATGAAAAAGAAGAGTTGGCAAACATTTTACAACATTTTAATGACAATTTCCCCGATGCCCCCACTGCTGTTTTTACTACACTTGTGAACGCCATCAAGGACTCTACAAACCACAACATCTACCTTAGCCTCAAAAACACCCCTACAAAGATAACCTTGTGGTTAAACGACCTTTGTGAAAGGTCACAATTCAGTTTTGGCACATCTGTACCTCCAATGCCTTCATTTTATTTCCCGTCTCCACAACCATTCCCTTCATTCAACTTCAACAGCACGTCATCTCAACCATCATTTGTGCCACCATTCCCTTCACCCAACTTCAACAACATGTCATCTCAACAATCATTTGTGCCACCATTCCCTTCACCCAATTTCAATGCCACATCACCTCACCCACCATTTATGTCGTCTTCCTCTGCACCCAACTTCCCAGGCACATCGTCTCAGCCACCATTTATCCCGCCATCCAACTTCCCAGGCATGCCACCGATGTGGTCTCCTACATCCAGTGATGGTGGCCCATCGGGAACATAATTGCACAGTTTATTTCGTATGCATTTGATGTTTATTATTTTCCATCCAAATATTTACATTTGATTGACTGTTGTAATAATTTATTTTCCGCACACACATTACATATCCGTACAATTTCATTTGATTGAGTGTTGTAATAATTTATTTTTCGCATGTGAATTGGATTGTCTTATGTTGTAGCAGTTATTATGTTGTTGTTTTCATTGTACATGTAGGCATCATGTCTGCCAATGACCAACCGCAAACACATGACACGCTCAACAACCTTTTATTAGATACCTTGTTGTGGCCAGTGATTCACGTTGGTGATTTAATTGCTGACTCTATTGCATACTCAATCATGGATGCAGTAGACGTTGATGCCTCCACACCACCTCGTATCCCTAGGTCTGTTAGCATCAGGAGTGGCCACATAAAGGTCTTCGAAATATTGACCGGTCACAAACAAAGGGCTTATGACCTATATCGGATGCGTCCACAAACTATAATGGCCCTTGTCGACAAGCTTGAGAGTCGTGGCTTCTTGCGAGGTAGTAGAGGCGTCACCTCAGTTGAGGCTGTCTGCTATTTCCTGCAGATGGTTGGCCATGGACACACAAATCGTACTTTAGCGGAGGACTACATTCACTCCGGTGAGACCATTAGCAGAAAGTTCAACGAAGTCTTGGACGTTGTTTGTGCGTTGACCCATGACTACATTGTCATGCAAACCACAACTACATGCATGACAACACATACTCGCATTTTACATAATGCAAGGTTCTACCCATACTTCAAGGTAATAGTTATCCCCCTACTAAATTTAATTAATTTTCAAACATTCTATATGTTTACAACATTATTTTGTTTTATAGAATGCCATAGGGGCTATTCACGGAACACACATCCCTGTCTTGGTCAGCAGAGACAAACAAAATCGATACCGTGATAGAAAAGGGAATGTCTCTCTCAATGTCATGGTTGTAGTAGACTTCTCCATGGAGTTTACATATGTCCTCACTGGGTGGGAGGGGTCGGCTGCCGACCAAAGGGTCCTGCAATCGGCAAGGACCCATAGCAGGTTTACAGTTCCGCCGGGGAAGTTTTACCTGGTAGATGCAGGGTATGCCAACACTTGTCAATTTGTTGCACCCTATCGCAACACAGCATACCATATTGCTGAGTACCGAGGAAACATACATTCCTACACCAGCAAGAAAGAGATGTTCAACCACAAACACGCTCAACTACGTAATATTGTAGAAAGAGCATTTGGGGTGCTGAAGAGACGGTTTGCGTACCTTAAGAAGGGGCCGACATATCCAATTCATTCGCAGTGTCGCATCATACTTGCTTGTTGTATCCTACACAATTTCATCCGATGACAAAATGACTGTGACACCATAATGGATGACCCACTTGATGAGAATTCATCGTCTTCTATTCCCCCACCCGGCGTTCCCCCGAGTTCAGGGCAAGGTTCAACTCAGGCCGATTCAAGGGAGGGTGAACTCTTATGTGAATCCATTGCTAATCAAATTTGGGGGTCGCGGTAGTACAATATTTGTAATAGATTTATTCCCAAATTGGTTTTTTGAATCCTGATCTGAATCGTCACATTGTGTCAACATAGGTTGTCTTCAAATGGAGAACGGAATGCCTCACTGTCAATGCGGCCTTCAATCCACTGTACGCGTATATATGGATGCCGAGGATGCACAAAATGGACGTTTTGAAGACAACAACCCACACAGGCCATATTTTACGTGTGGTAGGGTTGTGAATCAAAATAGATGTCATATGAGGTTGCCCACGCAACGGGTTGTACCCACAATTGCCACACTAACCGTAGTTAGGGCTGCAATTCTTTCACAACTTGCATATGCACGCAGTGAACGTCAACTATGGTCTTCCCAGTGTGACTTTGTCTGTTCCACCAGAGCAGACACTGATAGGCTACAATTAGAAATTACAGATCTATGATCGAGGTCCCAATATCTTCACCAACGTCTGCACATAACTAGCGACGACAACACTTCAAATGAGGACGGTTACAATACATCATAGATGTATAACATCTTTGATGTATGTCGAACATTCATAATATAACCTTGATTTTATGATTGAACAAACCATGGGGCCTATCTTGTATGTTATTGTTTCAATTTTCAATCAATCTTCATTACCATAAATCCTTTGACTGATTCAAATGCATGGTGTAGATGTCTATTAATCCAACTGAAGTTGTGCGGTGTGACTATGGGTTAGACGCAGCCTTGCGACTTAACACTGATGATGCAGGGTTGTATGACTTTGGAATTCTCAGTGAAAGACCTAGCGAAATGTATTACATATGTCCTTCTCGCGAGGTGCGCTTGTACAAACACACATATTAGGTAGCCACTCTGTACATTACACATTCAGTGTCATTTACGTAAACTTCATAATACATTTTAGGGGAAAGATCGATGTAGATACTTTCGTTGGGCACTCGATCTCAGGCCTACAATTGATTCATTGAAAGCTGAGATTGCGTTACTCATGCTCGAGTGCAAGTCAGTGTGGGGTCAGGCTATGAACTTGAAAGATTTTGTTGAAATTCATCACAACCACCATGATGTTTACACCAACAAAAAGTATGAGCATGATTTTCTAGAACGCTACGTAGAAGAACTGGAGGAACAATGTAGGCTTCTGTTGGACACTCCTTCACCCCCGATGACGCCGTAACGTCGAATGGCGGCCATACTTTTCATTCACCCCCGATGACACTGGAGAATGACTATCAATGGATGTTATGAACATCATACACTTGTTTAATTTAGGCACTTTTATAAACGTCATATTACATTTTAAGTGGTATGAAAATTTTCTTCATGTTGATGAGTGTTTTATTAATGATGTATGTTATTATAATTGTAGATGTCGACATCGCGTGCAAAGGCAAGGGCAAGGGAAAAATTTGAAAAACTTTTGATGTCACCGGAAAAAATTCATAAATATGTTGAAGATAACCTTTTATGCACAAAACCATGTTGCAATCACACAAACGAGGAGGGGAAAATTGGGACCGATGATCAAGTCAAGGGCAAAGTCCTCAAGGGCAAAGTCAGTCAGCATGTTCCTCATTTGCCATTGTTGTTTGATTGGCCAAAAAACGACATCAAACAACAAAACAAGCAGCCGGTGCAGGAACCATGTAGGCTTCTGTTGGACACTCCTTCACCCCGATGACGCCGTAACGTCGAATGGCGGCCATACCTTTCATTCGCGTCATCGGTTTTGCATTTTATTTTTGTTGTTTGGAAGTTCCCGTGTTAAGTGTTGTCGATTGTTTCTTGAAAATGAATATGCCATGCTCTGTTGTTTGGAACTTACATATTAACTAATATGCTTAGTCATTCGACGCCTCCTCATTTTGTGTGGTGTTCGGAGCATGATATGGTTCTCAGAGGTAGGATGAGAACCCAATATGATTTGGGAAGGTGTGTTGATGGAGTGTATATGACAGAGGCTTGGATGGAGGCAAAATCATAGAATGATAATAAACCTAATACATGATAGTAGTGAACTTAGGTGAACATAAGAGTTATTATTGTTCTTCTTGTTATTTTTGTTCTTCTTATCTTCTTGTTATTTTTCTTCTTATGTTCTTCTTCTTATCTTCTTGTTGTTCTTGTTCTTCTTGTTTATTACAGGTAACATGGAATATCGTTTTCCTGTAAAGGAGTATGATCTATCAATAGTGAGTTTATGAGACGTGTCTCCCTTCCCCTACCCTGGATGTGTGAGCCGTTTAACATAACTCCTTGCTATGCTATTGTGGAGGTAGGCAGAATAAACTTTGATGTACAGATCAGGTGGTCTACACCTGAAGAACGAATATGGAATAAGAAAGGAAAATATTTAATCATGGATGAAGGTTGGGCTGAAATGTTGGAGAAACTAAAAGCCAAACCTGAATGGACTGTCACCCTACAACCAAAACCCGAAGACGACAGTCGCCCTACAACCTTTTATTTGTGGATTCATGGCGATGGGGACAATTCAGAATTGCTTAGGTATATTTACCCGAGACCAGAGAATTATATATCATCAACTTCAGACTCGGATAATGCCGTGTTTGTGAGAGACTGCCACCAACCACCTATAGGAACATAAAATTGGCCAATCTTAATCTCCTCTACTGATGAAGAAAATGAAGTGAATGTCCCTATTGGGGAACAAAATGAAGTGCAGGTGTCTTATGAGGAAGACCGTGAAGTGGAGGACTCTTCTTCATCAAGTTATGTTGAATCCGTTGCATCAATAAAGAATTATTAGTGTCTTCCAGAAGTTGGATTAGTTTTATGTTTTGTGTATTGTCTTTATTTTGCTTATATAGCATTTCCGGTTTGTTATGGGTGCCTGCCCACTAAGACAATTTATATTTATCGAATGTAGCTGAATCTGTTTTACTTCAAAAATGATGTTCATGTTTGACTAGTTAAATCTTGAATTTTTTAATTTAGTTGGATTACTTTTAATGATGCCCCACAATACATCATTATAGTTTTTATGATTTTGTTGTTCTTGATGTCTGTTTTTTTTAGAGGAGCTTATCCTAATTGGTTACATATATGTGGTTGCATTTATCTCGGGTTAATCACAACCCTTGATGTGCTTCATCATATAGTTAGCATAAGCATAGAAGTATACGTGTACTTCTATAAGGAACACATATAAAGTAGAACATGTATCATGATAGTTGACTAGCCACTCATATTCAAAATGTATATCGGCTAAAAACTTGTTTCTTGGTCTGACGGGGTTATCAGGTTACCTCATATCTTGGGGTATTAAACATAGCATGTTAGGCATATTCAACCTCAATAAAACAACCAAAACACCTACATAAACACCCCACAAAAGGGTAACACGCCTGACTCACATCTCAACAACAAAATGAGAGTTCTTAAACCAAAGTGATATAGATAACAATTAAGTTATTTTTTAGTTACTTTTTTTTAAACTTCTGTTTAAACGGCGTCACAAGGCCACATTTTTAACAACAGTTCTGCAAGAATAGGACAGATTCAGCTAATCCTGCCTACAGTTGCCAAACAGAATCAGACTAAACCCAGCCTGCACAGCCAAACAGAATCAACTTGAAATGAGTCTGAAACGAGTCCAACTCCCCAGAATGAGACTGGTTTGCCAAACAGAATCAGACTGGTTTGCCAAACAGAATCAGACTCCAGCAGGCCTAAACCCATCCAAGCCAGGAAGGCTTGCATAAAGCCAACCCCGAAACAAACAAGGGCTATGGGTTTTACCCCTTCGGGTGGATCCACCAAGGTCCATACCTTGTTGGTGTACATGGATTCCATCTCAGATCTCATGGCTTCGAGCCATTTCTTAGATTCTGGTCCCTTAGTAGCTTCTAGATAGGAAGTTGGCTCATCTTCTATGCCCAATTCATCACTGTCTTGAGTCACGAGAAATCCAAATCTCTCAGGATCAAGTCGTGTCCTACTAGACCTACGAGGTTCCTGTGTTACATTTGGAACTTGAAATTCCACAACAACTTATGAGTCTTCATGTTCCTTATGTACCTCCTCAGGTTCTCCACTTTCTTGTTGGTCTCGAACTTCTTCGAGCTCTACATTCCTCCCACTAATTCCTTTGGAAATAAATTCCTTTTCAAGAAATACAACAGTCCTAGCAACAAACACTTTGTTGTCAGTTGGTGTGTAGAAGTAGTATCCCCGAGTTTCCTTGGGGTATCCAATAAAATAGCATTTTTCTGATTTGGGTCCAAGATTTTCAGGAAATTGTTCCCTAACATAAGCTTCACATACCCAAATCTTTAACATAGACAAATTAGGACGATTCCCATTCCATATCTCATATGGTGTCTTTTGAACCGATTTGGAGGGCACACGGTTAAGTGTAAACACTACAGTTTCAAGAGCATATCCCTAGAACGATATTGGAAGTTTGGCTGAACTCATCATTGATCGTACTATGTCTAATAATGTACGATTCCTTCTTTCTGACACACCATTATGCTGTGGTGTACCAGGTGGAGTCCATTGTGATACAATACCACAGTCTCTCAGAAGGTCCTCAAACGCTTGGCTTAAGTATTCACCACCTCGATCTGAATGGAGTGCTTTAATACTCTAAACAAGTTTCTTCTCTACTTCATTCATGAAAGTCTTGAACATTTCAAGAGTTTCTGACTTGTATTTCATAAGATATACATAGACATACCTACTGAGGTCATCAGTGAAGGTAATGAAGTATTGATAGCCTCCTCTAGCATTTGATCTAAAAGGTCCACATACATCAGTATGTATGAGCCCTAGCATATCACTGGCTTTCTCACTATGTCCAGTGAAAGGAGTCTTGGTCATCTTCCCTAATAAACATGCTTCACATGTCTCTAATGATTCAAAATCAAAAGAATTTAGATAACCATCCTTATGGAGTCTAGATATGCGCTTCCCGTTTATGTGCCCAAGACGACAATGCCATAAGAATGTTTTGTTTGAGTTGTCAAGTTTTAACCTTTTAGTATTTACGTTGTATATGCTAGTCTCAAGTTCTAACAAGTAGATACCATAAGACATAGGGGCATTGCCGTAAAAGATCTCATCTTTAGATATAGAAATAATTCCATTCTTAATGTGAAATTCAAATCCACTCTTGTCCATACAAGATATAGAAATAATATTTCTATTAATGATAGGTACATAATAGCAATTCTCTAATTCTATTACAAGGCCCGTAGGTAAAGATAAACTAATAACTCCAACTACGGTGGCAGAAACTCTTGCTCCATTAGCGACCCGCAGCTCGACTTGGCCCTTTCGTAAAGGCTTACTTCTTTTCAGATCCTGCATATTAGAACATATGTGAGATCCACATCCGGTATCCAGTACCCATGATGAAGAAGTATTTAAGTTTATCTCAATAACGTATATACTTGAAGTGGAGATCTCTATCCCCTGCTTCTTCTTCCTCAGTTCCTCCACGTAGAGAGGACAATTTCTTTTCCAATGTCCAACCTGGTGACAATGGTGACAACTGCCTTCTTTGGAAATCCCACCTTTAGCTTTGAGCGCGGATGACTTTGGCTTCTGCTAGGCTTTAGAACTTTTCTTATCCTTGCCTTTGCCTTTTGACTTTCCCTTTGTCTTGCTGATCATCATCACAGACTTGGGCTTGTCTTTCTTCATCTGTGCTTCAGCTGTCCTCAACATGCCCAACAATTCTGACAATGACTTGTCAAAATTGTTCATGTTGTAGTTCATGACAAAATGACTATATGATTCAGGCAACGATTGTAGAATCAAATCAGTGGCCAACTCTTGACCTAGGTGAAATCCCAGTTTGGATAGGCTTTCCACGTACCCAATTAAAGTGAGTATATGGGTGCCAACTGAGTCTCCCTCTTTCATCTTGCTTTTGAACAAAGCCTTTGAGACATCATATCTCTCCTATCTTGATTGATGTTGATACATGTTCTTGATACGTGTTACCATCTCTATGACATTCATGTTCTCATGCTGCTCTTGCAACTCATAGTTCATTGAGCACAACATCAGGCACTTGACATCCACGACATCATCAAGGTGCTTCTTATAAGCATCCTTTTCAGCGTTGGGCGCATTTACGGCGGGTTCTGCTGGCTCTGGTGTTTCAAGGACATAGAGCTTACGCTCATGTATGA
This sequence comes from Alisma plantago-aquatica, assembly GCA_963693085.1. NCBI lineage: Eukaryota > Viridiplantae > Streptophyta > Magnoliopsida > Alismatales > Alismataceae > Alisma > Alisma plantago-aquatica. Next base: position 935,575,201 of record OY856413.1, on the reverse strand, counting down.
GAACAATTCTTAGCGTCCTAAACCAGTTTTGAAAGTTGGTTCCGGTAAGTTTGTCCTTCTCAAGGACCGATCGCAATGAGAAAGTGTGAGTGTTGTTTTCCATTTGATTGCTACAAAAGAAAAATTTGCATGTAGTCCAAAAAATTTTGACTTGTAAAGATTTAATAAATGAGATTAATTAGGCCTTTAATTAATTACGCTCCCACTATTTTATTCAAATTGATAGCCCTCACTATCAACTCAGAAGATTGCAACACACAAACTTCTAGTGAGCCAAGACCCAAAATAATTGGATCAATGCCCATCCAACGCCAGCGTCAAAGACCAAATACTAAGGTAGACAACTTTTGCCAATTGCATCATATGCAACTCTTGGATAGATGATCATGCACAACTCCTTACCATGATGCTTCTGTGTGCCTCTAGGTACTTGATCCTATCAAGGTTCCCTAGTTAAGTCCAACCCATAAGCCAACACGATGAGTGTGCACCCTACGGAGGCAGACCCACACACCCACCATCACACTTCCACGAGATAGACAGTGTACCACGCGGAGGCGTGCCCACACATAGTCGATCAAGATTTTCATGTGTGTTGCTTTATGGAAGGCAACTAAAACTTTATATTATTAATTGAGGGGTTTTATTAATACATATACATATCCAAACACCACATACTTATAGTACATATCATATACTACTATATCTATAACCACAAACGATAGACATGCAATTATAAATACAAATACATCAGTTATGGCCATACTATTGTAATCCTTTGGAGCAAAAAAGGATTACGGTCCACCTATGGTCTTATGCATCTCATGCAACACATGTGAATCAACCTGTAAGCCTGTAATGATTGACATCACAATGAACAACTTCATGGATGCTTTGTGAGGTTGGAACTTCAAGTTGCTTCTTAGAATTGGATCTTCTTGTTGCTTCTCCATGGACGCTCCTTGGAGTTGGATCTTCAAGTGGCCTTCTTACATCAAGTTTACAAAGATTAAATTAATCCTATCTCTATTACATTACATGAGTACAAATATAAAAGAAAAGAATTAATTACACTTTGAAATAAGAGATGAGTCTCGGAATGCAAGCCGAATACTTTATACAAAGGATCCATATGCAACCATTATACATCCATAACATTCACAAACAAACATATCCACAAGATTGACATCTACATTCATTCACAACATTCACAAAAGGGGATACTAGGCCATAACTGTGCATGCACTCACCACATAAAATAGATTTTAAAGGCGACGTGTATGCTATCATAGGTATATCTACATATACGTATATACATATTAAAATTACAATACTTTTAATGCGGGACATTCCCCATTAAATAAATTTTTGACTCCCACACAGACTATGCGGGGTACATAGGGGCAACGCCCCTGTGCGAGGTACACAGGGGCATCACCCCTGTGTAGGGATCTCACTGCCTGGTCAGTGGGCGGGGGTCGAGGGGAGGCTGCCCCTCGAGGGGTCTTAGAGGCAGAGCCCCCTGAAAGGTCTACGGAATTTTACTTTCGTGCACTTAGGAAAATCAATATTTTTCATAGTCGACCCCATCGAAAATGTCAAAAATAGAAGTTTGCGACGTATGTGGAATTAGGTTTAGATTTACACATTAGCAGCTTTAATTCACATCGTATGCAATATAAAAACAGTATACATCGATTCGATCATATCGAAACGAATCCAAATACATCGTAGATTGACGCTGCTCTGATACCACTGTTGGGTTTTGTGGAGAAAACATACGTGGCGGAAGCAACAAAATCTACGCAACCCGAAACAGGATCTCATCGACAACAACATATTCGGAAGGAGTGTTTGCGGGATATTCCTTATCGCGGAGCAAGTCCGGTGATATCCCACTGCACAAAGGTGTGCAACGACGCTGGCCTACACGGACGAAACTTCTCTCCCGTTTGTTGTCGCAGGATGATCCAACGATGCTCCTTTCGTGCGGTGATGTCACAGGATGGTCATTGATGTCCTCCGAACACAGGCGCCTCATCATCTACGTCTCTACTTCGTCCATGCGGATGGACTGGAACTCTACATCGCGCTTCCTAAGCCGGCGGGAAGGAGTCGTGTCTGTGCGGCGGCGTGCTAGCGGGGCATTGTTCTCCTTTCGCTCCTAAGGACAGTGATGACTAGGGTTTACGTATGTGAGCGTAAACTAAAAAACCTCTCTCAATATCTTATATAGATATCGGACGTCAATCCTCCTTTAAATAGGAGACAAAGGAAAGTAGGGTTTCTTAAACCCATCGGTAAGCAGAAATACTGCGTTAATTAAAACGCTCGTGGATTAATTAGAATATTCTGGAATTTACTAATTAATCAAATAATCGCATTAATTGATTAATTAATATTCGACTCCATGAAATCACTTGGGATGGCTCTATGGTCATATATACCAACAGGGTACTTATTTGTCACTGCACGAAAACTCAGTACCACCAGAATATTTGATTATTGTTGGATACCATTGGGTATCACCAGAATCTCCAATTAATGTTGGATACCTTTGCTATTATTCAAGAGGTCATCCACACCGAGCTTGATCCCTTGTGCCTCATTAGCATGCTCTGGATTTCTCTCCTAGACGATGTTAGTAGGTGATTTGTTTCCTCCATCATGGCGCAGACTCATCAATGAATCTATAATGTTTAGGTATCAACTGTCTAATTATTCTTTACTTTCACTTTTCAATGAGATATTGAACTTTTCTTACCTTTAGCATGTAATTAGATCATTCCCTTTTCTATTCTGAGTTCTATACTACAATAATATTATTGAATATCATACGAAACATAAATGATTATTTCTGATACCCTAAACATGTATTTAAATGGGTTGCTAACTTTCAATAATGCATTTCACTTGAGTTGAATAAATAGCCTTTCTAAACAAATTTGAGTTGAAATAAAAATATTGATCTTTCATACCATATGCAATTTATTTTGATCTATGAACTGCTAAATTTCAATACTATATTTCACTTGTAGTAAGCATTGTATTTCTCTTTCACTTAAGACCTTGATCATATCTAAGTATACTGATATGATATTTACTATAATAGTACAATTTATCTTAATACCAAAGTCTACTTATTTTGTTCTAATGATTTGTACTAAACTATTGACATATATAACTTGAACTAGCTCAACCAAGCATCAAATAAACATCACCAGAAAAAATTATGCACTTTACCATCTCATATTCATAATTGAAAGAAAATCAAACCATGTAATAACATGTCTTAGCATGTATTTATTACTAAGGATTTAGGACAAACATGTATGCACGAGTGACTCTAGATTTCTATGTATTTGGAACTCATACAAAACATATGCACATATTCTAGACTAAAACCATTCAATTCTCTTAAATTTTCTAGCTATTTCAATCATTCATAACTTAGAAATATAAAATAGGGCTCACAGAACTAAGAATAGTAAATCAATAAACAAGCCAATACACATTCTTCATGTTTTGGCTTAAATTCTATAAAAACCACATCTAAAAGATGAATTTTTACTCACCCCTAATTACATTCTATCCAGTGACCTCGAGTTTAAGCTAGAAAGACTCCAATTACAGTCTATTGAGCTTATATTTAAGCTCTAGACCTCCAAAGAACATCTTAACAATGATTTTATAGGTCAAAAAGGAAGTTGTTGGAGGTAGAAAAACAAGAAAGAAGATCAATGAAAAACTTTGAATTTTGAATCATAGAATTCAAGCAAGGGAAAATAATGATAAGAAGAGATATTTGGCTAAAACCAACTAAACACAAAGGATCAATAATTATCTTTTCTATTCATGTTGTTCTTCACGTTCTTCCCTAAAGATTTCTCTATAAGTTGCATTCCAGTTCATGTTCTCTTTAGTTTAGGGTTCTAGTTGTGTAGAGGATTGAAATACAAATTTCATGAAACAAAATTGTCAAATTACAATAAGTATATGTGAAGTTATGAATGTTTTTGAATTGGTTATTCTGGGTGGCTACACAAGTCAAATCATAGGTTTAGGCCATTGGAAGAACCACCATCGAAACTCCCAACCAGAACCTACCATTCGAAGGCCCATACATCAGAAGGCTCATTGGTTTGCTAAATGATGGTAATTTTGAGTGAAGACTAAAAGTGCCACAACATCCTCATTTTAGCTCTAATTTTATTCATTCTTTTTGTGTTGGATTTATGATTGAATTCTTTACAATTCTACAATACAAATTTGGTAAAGTTATTATTACCAATTTCTTTATTAATTAATTCCTCAAATGTCTATATGCTCTTCCAGATGAATGTGTGGGTTATTACTTATGAACCATTATCCAAACAATGACGTGATTGTCTTAATTCATCTGTAAAACTTTACTTATGAACCAATATCCGTAAATGACGTGATTGTCTTAATTCATTTGTAAATTTTTAGCACGACGCAAACACAACTATATTAAACCATCACGTCTCCACTATTACCAATGCATGAGTTATGTGGGGATTTTTATGAAGGCCTAAAACCTAATTGAAAGATACATAGAAACACGTGATACAATCATTTAACTATATTAACAATATCCATTCATGATTACATAATGGTGTAATAGGAATTCTGAACATTTTCGGAATAAGTTTTTTTTTTTTAAAAAGAGATGGCAAGGAGGGTATTGGGCACAAAAATAGGATAAAACATTTATAAGAAATTGAGTTATATATTGTAAGGCACTATTATAAAAGCTGAAATTGTATTGCCCCGTGGTAGAACTATGTTTTGAATTGAAAATGCTAAGAAAGTTTTGGTTGGTAAGTCAACTTATAGAATTTATCAACCTATTGGGAGGAGGCTCTTTCTTGAAACCAAACAACCAAATTTTGCATGAACGAGAAAGAACCTAGCCAAAAAGAGAGTGAGTACTTTAAAATTTTGACATATTGAACAAAAGCCTCTTAGGTTGAAATTCTCTATAACATCAAAGAGAGCATAGTCCCATTGGCAATAATCTTTTCATTAGCAAGTGACGAGACATTTTCACATGCCTTGCCTGAAAACCATTCAAACATGAGTCATTTCTCTCATTTGGAGGTACAATCTATGCATAGAGTGGGGATATGTGGTTGGGTGTGGCTATGGGAATATGTGCTTGGGAGGGGGGGTTTGCTTGATAGATAGGAGAAAAAATAGTAGCTACTAGAGGAATTGAAGAGAAAGTCTAACATGAATGGAGATAAATTACAAAGTCATTTAGCATAAGTAGTATGTGTAAAAAGCCACCTAGAGATGATACACGTTAGGATAGTTGGTAACAAAATGTAAGTGAGTTGAAAAAGAAAGATAACCAAAAAGTATGTAGTAAAGCATTCTATGGTTGCTTCAACTATATTGTATGAAAAGTCAATTAATTGTCATGTCTATAGTTGTTGGATGAGAGATCAAAGGACCTTGACTGGGGAAAGAAAAGTTCAGAGGCCCACAATGTTGATAATGGGTGAGAATCCCACGTTGTAAAAAATTGTGGAATATAAGCTATGATTCTTGGAAAAAATGAATCAATCAAAGACGATTATGAACTTGTTGCACCAAGAGTACCATCAAGCAAAAGAAAATATTAAAACTATTAAGGAAGTTACTCTGAGAAAATGATGGAGCCTGAGGATCCTCCCTCAATGTATTTGTGTATTCTAACTTGATGGAAGGGAACATGTACTCTGGACTAGTGGAAGACTTCCATGCATGAGAAAAGAAACATCGATTAAATGTAGTAGACCAACACAAAAAACTTCAGCTCGAACATAGACAACACCAATATAAGTAGCAACAAGTGGTGGCCCACTTTGATTAGATGTCACAGGTCCAAGAGATGGTACTTTTATGTCTTCCTTACTTGTTATAATCTTTGATGTACAAGGAGATTCTGATAATCTTATAGTCAGAGAAAACAAAGCTTGACCACAAATGAATCAAATAGTTCAGTTAAAAGTTTTTAACCACGTCATATTTTTTTATGATGTGGGACTGCCCCCAAATGAGCACTGTGATTGTGACCATTGCTGACAACGTAGACACATGTTCCCCCTCGTTTACCCGCACAACAGGGGAGGGGGAGACATTTTAAATCATGCAGAGGCTGAGATACATGAAGGGACAAGGCTTGTTGGCGCAACAGAAGGGTTTTGAACCCAGGTCACTACTCTAGAGAGTTTGGGCCTCTACCACTTGGTCTACTACCCCTCGACCATATTCAATTGAAAAACTACATGCATACATTTTATGTGCTCCATTAATTTGAGGCAAGGGACATAGCAAATATGCTCCTTGTTGACAAATTATCCCTAAGGATTTCCCTACTCTCACTTTCCGCATGCCCTTGTAAATTCTTTGTATGAGTATGACGATGACTATGTTACTTATTACTATGATTATGCTAGTCATTTTCGTATGCCCTCTTGTACTCTTTCTAAGATTATGCAACTCGTGTAATTCTGGTTTGATCTTATGAGTTTGTTAATACTAATAGCACATACATGCATATGCACGTGCCCCATTGAACATGTTTATTTCAAATATTTAAAAAATAAAATTTCCCAAAAGGATAATGGTAATTGTACATCATTGAACATGTTTATCTTACATTAAACATTTATAAAATAAAACTTCCTAAAAAATAATGATAATTCTCATAACTGCCCACAAAGATAATGATAATCCTCATAAGTGTTTTGTAGAAAATTTAAAAACATGTTGTTTACTGACTCCTCAACGCACGTTCGAAGGAACGTTGCAACTGATTTTAACATGAAAGAAAAAATATAAACTTAAACAAATATGAAAAAGTTGAGAAAAATTGTGAGAAGAGAGAGATCAAGGAGAGCGCACTGTGAACTCGCTCTTTTTATAGTAGTATAGATTAGAGCAACAATATACATATTCATAAATTCATCCTAAAACAAACTTTATTTATGAACCAAACGTGTGTACAATGGGGTCATTGTGCTGGCAATCAAGTATATTTATTTATAAATATGATAAGCGGAGTCCTAGCGGAGGGATTTTCTTGCGACTCAGGAGTCGCAGCCATTTGATGGACCTGGGGGAGGGGGGAGATCACAACCCCCTCTCTCCCTGGGTCACGTCGGTCTTCCCTCACCCTTGAGTAAGGCTCTTCTTCATTGGGCGGTGGTCAGAGTCTATGTTTAGGAGGCGACACGGTTTGGTTGGTGTCTTCTTCGACTGGGCATTGAAGTTCTTCTTGATGGCGCCCTGAGGTCGTGGATATCAAGCATCTGCACCGGTGACGGTCAGATCCGTGGCGGAGGGTGGTGCTGCCTCTCCTTCCTTAGTTTGGATCTTGGGCGGAGCCTGTAGCTGTGAGGTGGCCTGCTTCTCCGTGAGGGTGGCCGCCTTGTGTACGTTATGCTCGGGTCTTGGTCTCTCAGATTCGTTGTTGGGTTTCCTTTTTTCTTGATTTGTTCTGTTTTACGTTTCTACTTGTTCTTGTTTTGTTGTCTGCCTTTGTGACATCCCCTTCTCCAAGCAGGTTATTTTTCTCTTTCATAGGGGATGTTCCCCTGTCTTGTTTTGTCTTTCTCGTCGTTAATCGACATTTCTTTCTCTCCTCATAGTAGGTTACTTTTTCTCGATTAATTTTGTTGCGTAGTTGTACGGCAACAAGTGCAGAGGCGACATCCTTTCAAAACACGGGTTTGGTATAGTTACTCTACCACAAATAAATGCTCAAGTTGAAGGTATCCTTCATGGAAAGCTGCATTAGCCAACAAAATAGAAGAGAGATCTATACATCATCCTTTTTATCATATTCCAATATAAGTTTTTGTGGTAGGATGTATCTGTTCTTGATCATTGTGTGTGTTGTAAGTTTGTCTTCCTTTTTATGTAGATGTCGTATGACTATTTCGTAATAATATTAGTCTGTTCATAAAAAAAAATGTGCGTACAATGACGTGACTAACTTAGTTCGTTTGTAAGTTTTAGCACAACACAAACAAAATTAAATCCTTACACTGAAACTAATGTCATAAAAGGCAATTGCTACTGAATTTGACTTTGTGGGAATACATCACAACCGTGAAAGATAATGGATCTTATAGATAAAAAGCAAATCCCAAAGCCGAGATATACTCAAGATCTTGAGAGAAGTAGAAACTCGCAAGTGATGTACATTAAACCATCCCGTTAACAAATGTCCACCATTACCAATACTTGAGCTATGTGGGAATTTTTGATTTGGACTAAAACGTAAGTGAAAGATACATAATAACCTGAGATATGTTTTTGATACTATGTTACCAGTATGCATTCATGATTACATGATTATATAATAGGAATTATAATGTTTCTGGAAGGTGTTTTTTTCTAAAAAGGGGTGGCAAGGAGGGCATTGGGCACAAAAACATGGAGAAAAATTTATAGGAATATGAGTTATATGTTGTAAGGCACTATTTTAGAAACCGAAATGGTATTGTCTCGTGGTAGACCACCATGTTTTAAACCTGAAAATGCTAATAAAGTTGCAGTTAGTAAGCTAACCTATAGAAATTACCAACCTGCCCAAAGGAGGCTCTTTCGTGAAATCAAGGAACCAAATCTTGCATGAACGGAAAAGAACATGGTTGAGAAGAGAGTGACTTCTGTTATGTGCCTCGAAGAAATATGCTGATCCGATTGTAGATCCAGTCTCAAAATTAAATGGATCTTTGCCAACCCGATTAACGGACATTGTGCGGGCCTTAGCCCGCCAATGCTAAGGGGGTGTGGGGGGGCGAAGCTCCCGCGGTATGGTACGGTCTATTTTTGGGATTCGAATAGGAATCTAATTACGGTTCTACATATATATATATATATATATATATATATATATACATATCCTGATTAGAGTTTGTAATCATCCTATATTCTGTTTAGACGGCAGCCGTCGTACTCAGGGTGTACTCTGCCTCTTTAGAGAGTGGTCCTCCTCGCAATCTTTCTCAGATATAGTGAAAATCTCACCCTCTCCCGTGGAGTAGGTCATTCGACCGAACTACGTAAATCATGTGTTTTGGTTGTGTGATCATTCTTTTATTCTCGTTTTGTTCTTCCACCGAACTCGTCGTATTATCTCGTTCGGAATCTTAAAAACTTCTTTAGAATTTTGACATATTGAAGAAAAACCTCTTGGATTGACAAACTCCATAACATCAAAGAGAAGCACATTCCCATTGGCAATAAACTTTTCATCAGCCAATGACAAGAATTATCACATGTGCTAACCTAAAAAAATCCAAACCTCAGCCGTTTGTCTAATTTGGAGGTACCATCTATTTAGGGAGTGGGGATATGTGGTTGGGTGGTGATGTGGGGATATGTGGTTGGGTGGGGATGTTTCTTGCTAGAAGGGAGTCTAAATAGCAGCTACTCAAGGAATTGGAAGAGAACGTCTAACATGAGTGGATCTAATTCAGAAAGTTGCTAAATAGAAGTGATATGTGTAAAAGGCCATTTAGAGTTGATACATGTTAGGATAGATGGTAAACAAAACGTCAATTAGCTGAAAGTGAAAGAAAACCAAAGTATGTAGTATTGCATTCTAAGGTTGCCCTCAAATCTTCAGTCCAACTCAATGAGAAATCAATAATGATCATATTTATAGTTGTAGGTTGACAGACAAAAGGACCTTGATTGGGGAAAGAAAAGTTTAGAGGTCCACAATGATGATATTGGGTGAGGAATCATAGGTTGTCAAAAGTTGTGGAGTCCAAGTTATGGTTCTTGGAAAACATGAATTGATTAAACATGACAATGAACATGTTGAACCAAGAGCACCATCATGCAAAATAAAATACTAAAATTACTACTTAAGGAAGTTCCTCTGAGAAAAATGTGGATCCCAAGGATCCTCTCTCAATGTATTTGTGTATTTTAATTTGATTAAAGGAACATGCTCTCTGGACTGCAATAAAATCCCCTCGAATGGGAAAAGGCTATACTTTTATGTCATATTCATGAAAAATAAAGGTGCAACCTCGAAGGTGAACTAAGAACATCCAAGAATAAAATATTGCAATCAAAAGTACATTAGAGAATTGGATGAGAATGCACATTGTATGACATGTTCAATAAGATGACTGTCAGGTATAAGTCATGCAGAAAGTAGTAGGAAATCTCTAGGTTAGGTCAAAAAATTGTAAGCTATGAAAATCTTTTGGAAGAAGGTGCTTTTTGCCTAATTGTTTCAAGTGAGTCATTGCACTCATGTATGTAATTTATATTTTTTGTTACAATAACAAATAATTTGATCAAGTGGGTCCAATTGGTTGTGTTGCAGTGATGAGGTCACGGTGAGGAGAGTGATGTTGTCAAACCCCATATCCCATAATCTCTCTTAGACTAAGGATTAGGGTATTAGGTGATCAAGTTGGATAAATTTTTTTTTGCATAACTTTACAAGTTATACCTCGTAGATAAAACCCTTCTGTATGACCATCCAACTCGTAACTAAACCATAATAACTTTTCTCATTTGTCACTTGATATATTAATACATTCTCATACATGAAACACATATCTTACAAACTATTTTATAAGGAATATACAAAGTTTTACACTTGACGATTATAACACTTTCATATTATCACTATATGACCTACAGTGGACAATGACCGAGACTATCTAATTCCATATTTAAGCAACACTAACATTCTTTTGTGACATGACTAATGTGAAATCTACCGCTATCTCCATAACTAGAAGTATTAATTAATAATTTATTTAGTAGAGTGTGAGCCACTGGCTCACTGAATAGAAATTTACCAAGTAGATAAGATACTGCAAATATTCTATATTAAGTGGATTGCAACATAAACAAACATAAGCAAGCTATTGGACATTGAAATGAATGAGAAGTCATGTAAAGTTCATAAATATATTAATATCTAACAATAAATGAACAATACATTTCCAAAATCTCTATAAATGAACAACAAGTTCATGAATCTAGCTTCTTCATATTTTAATTGCTTTATTAATGCCCTAAACCCACATAATGTGCACCACAACATGTGGAGCATCATAACAAGCTATTATCTCACTATATAAAATTTAGAGTTGACTCGGGATTCTAAGTCTCTTAACTAGCTACATGGCCTACAACAAGCCTCCCTACGCCTAGCCTCAATAACTATATTAGTCTACCTGACAAACTAGACTCCTCCTCTAAACCTGGGTACTCAGGAAAAGAGTCAAATCACTCTAGATCAAATTGCCTACATCAATGCTTCCTCAAGGGCTAACTCACTGAGTAATAACTGAATTGAGTACCACCGAGATCTCTGGTTATTGTTGGGTAATTATTTGTAACTGCACAAAAACTCGGTACCACCAGAATCTCTAATTATTGTTGGATACCACTGGGTATCACCAGAATCTCCAATTAATGTTGGATACCTCTGCTATTATTCAAGAGGTCATCCACACCGAGCTTGATCCCTTGTGCCTCATTAGAATGCTCCAGATTTCTCTACTAGATGATGTTAGTAGGTGATTTATTTCCTCCATCATGGTGCAGACTCATTAAGGAATCTATAATGTTTAGGTATCAACGGTCTAATTGTTCTTTATTTTCACTTTTCAATGAGATATTGAACTTTTCTTACCTTTAGCATGTAATTAGATCATTCCCTTTTCTATTCTGAGTTCTTTACTACAACAATATTATTGAATACCATACTAAACATAAATGAGTATTTCTGATACCCTGAACATGTATTTAAATGGGCTGCTAACTTTCAATAATGCATTTCACTTGAGTTGAATAAATACCTTTTCTAAACAAATCTGAGTTAAAATAAAAATATTGATCTTTCATAGCATATGCAATTTATTTTGATCTATGAACTGCTAAATTTCAATACTATATTTCACGTGTAGTAAGCATTGCATTTCTCTTTCACTTAAGACCTTGATCATATCTAAGTATACTGATATGATATTTACTATAATAGTACAATTTATCTTAATACCAAAATCTACTTATTTTGTTCTAAATGATTTGTACTAAACTATTAACATATATAACGTGACCTGGCTCAACCAAGCATCAAATAAACATCACCAGAAAGAATTATGCACTTTACCATCTCATATTCATAACTGAAAGAAAATCAAACCATGTAATAACATGTCTTAGCATGTATTTATTACTAAGGATTTAGGACAAACATGTACGCACTGGTGCCTGTAGATTTCTATGTATTTGGAACTCATACAAAACATATGCACATATTCTAGATTAAAACCATTCAATTCTCTTAAATTTTCTAGCTATTTCAATCATTCATAACTTAGAAATATAAAATAGGGCTCACTGAACTAAGAATAGTAAATCAATAAACAAGCCAATACACATTCTTCATGTTTTGGCTTAAATTCTATAAAAACCATGTCTAAAAGATGAATTTTTACTCACCCCTAATTACATTCTATCCAGTGACCTCGAGTTTAAGCTAGAAAGACTCCAATTGCAGTCTATTGAGCTTATATTTAAGCTCTAGACCTCTAAAGAACATCTTAACAATGGTTTTATAGGTCAAAAAGGAAGTTGTTGGAGGTAGAAAAACAAGAAAGAAGATCAATGAAAAACATTGAATGTTGAATCATAGACTTCAAGCAAGGGAAAATAATGATAAGAAGAGATCTTTGGCTAAAACCAACTAAACACAAAGGATCAACAATTATCTTTTCTATTCTTGTTGTTCTTCACATTCTTCCCTAAAGATCTCTCTATAAGTTGCATTCTAGTTCATGTTCTCTTTAGTTTAGGGTTCTGGTTGTGTGGATGATTGAAATACAAATTTCATGAAACAAAATTGTCAAATTACGATAAGTATATGTGAAGTTATGAATGTTTTTGAATGGTTATTCTGGGTGGCTACACAAGTCAAATCATAGGTTTAGGCCATTCGAAGACCCACCATTAGAACTCACAACCAGAACCTACCATTCAAAGGCCCATACATCAGAAGGCTCATTGGTTTGCTAAATGATGGCAATTCTGAGTGAAGACTAAAAGTGCCACAACATCCTCATTTTAACTCTAATTTTATTCATTCTTTTTGTGTTGATTTATGATTGAATTCTTTACAATTCTACGGTACAAATTTGGTAAAGTTATTATTAACACTTTCTTTATTAATTAATTCCTCAAATGTCTATATGCTCTTCCAGATGAATGTGTGGGATATCACTCTATCAACTAGGGTTGAAATCTTATTGTATGCTCAAAACATGTTTAACATGTGAAAGAACAATTTTTAGCTAATACAAACTTTAAAACAACCAGTTAATAATTCAAAGCATTATTAAGGGTGTAATTTATATTAGAATTATCTTAAACCCTCAAATTACTAGTAAATTAAGGTATATGTTATTATAGTAGGGAGGTGCCTCTTTTTGTGGTGGTTGTGTCTTTGCAGTGACGAATATAAAGAAGTTATTTTATGGGTTCAATGGATATATTGTGATTAGGTGTAGGATTGATATTGATGGGGAGTGGTCTACTTCTAACCTGCATTTTATAAACCGCTTCTCTAATTGTCTAAGTTGCCTTCCAACATCAACAATCTAATTTTTTTTATTTTATGGTATTGTCACACTGATTATTATCATGAAAAGCATATTAAAATATGATGAATGACATTATAAACATATAACTCAATAGAAACATAAATCTTTGAAACCGTATCAAATTATCATTCAAATCACATACGATATAAATGCTCAAAATGCTAGGTACCTCATCAAAGATAATGAGATAGTCATATTTTGACCAACACCACCACACAAGTTGCTACAAATAAAGAACTATTTTCTAGATGATGCTCTAAAGTTGTTGTATGTCACAAAAATAAAAATGAGAGATAAACATATATGCATTGCAAGATACACCTCCATGACATGTCGACAACTCCAACGATCGTGCACATCGTAGTATCGTATGTTTGAGTGTCTCCACCATAGTGCTTTGTGTCACTGTGTTCATGTGGTTGACGTTGTTCTCATCTCATCTTCCATGTCTGATGTGTCACGTTTGTCACCCCAAAAACGTCTACCCAACCATCAAGCTTGTTTTGCTATTTGTGACAGTACCCCATTCATCCAACTATTCTTTATAGTGCCCATTGTTAGGAGGGATATGAGGGAGAGGATGAGGAGGAGTGTAGCGAGAGTCATAACATCATCATTGATTCTGACAAGTTTGGGATTGCTCTCTAGTCACTGGTGGTACCCTTTAGCCGGTGGCAGTGGGGTTTGCACTAGGGCGCTTTGCGTTTCCACACTTGGAGTTGCGATGTCTTGGCCAACTCCTTCAAAATTGGTCAAGTCTTTAAGGTTTGTAAGATCCATATTATTACACCTATTATGAATGTCTCTTCTGTGAGTGTTTGTTCTGATGAATCATATAAGTTTATGAAGAAATGTGTAAGAAAACCAGGTAACTTATTGATTAATGTATTTTTTGCCACCTGCAAAACATACAACATCTTTTTACCCTAGTGGATTTTGAATTTCTTTCAGATCGGATGACAACATATTTGAAAATGTACATGTGTCCTTCCACACAAGATGAACTAATCAGTGGGATAAACTTAATCTGGCTTTTTTTTCACTTTGAATCCTTCCTTCCTCGCTTCTATGACATTGCAGGACTAATTATTGGTGCATCAATTTTTCAATTTTAGAAGTAGAATAAGATTTGGGATTGGAGTCTGGAACCCTGATTTCCCTATCTTGTAATCACATGGCCGCATGCTACACCTATTTCATTAGTCGACAAAAGATCAATAATCGCATGCTATTACCCACTTGATAATGTGTTATACATGTGGTGAGGGTTTTGGTTTGCACAACACTATGTTGATGTGTTGCCTAAGTGGTGAGAAGCATCACTAAACAAACACTGCCAAACACATAAGCAACTTAGTTCACTTTTTAAACCAAACAAAGACGGTGAGGTTGCAAACCATGACACTATAGTTCTTTTTATGAAATCTACCCTTTGACTTGGGTTGAAATCCAATCAAACTGATCCTAAGTAGAAATATCATGTCCCATAAATCTTGCATCTTCACTAAATTTATTTTCAAGTATGTTCTCAACTTTAGAAATGCTATGTTAAAATTTCTAAGGGCATTCTTCACTTTTAAATGTCTTCTTCTGGAGATGCATACTTTTTCCTTTTCTTAGAATCTTGCTTTTCATTCTGAGCCTTCATCATCATTTAATATCTTCTGAAGTAGCTTTGGGCCTTTTCTTCATGTCTTTAGACTTATATGAGTGTTTTTACTCATTAGTATCATCTGGTGTTATTCCTAAAGCGAAGAGCACCAAATTTGTATTTTCTCATATGTGATGAAATTTATCTCATGGGACATTTTACTTTACAGACTAACATGTTCATCTTAAATCATCTGTCCTCTAAATTGTAGTTTAGCCCATCATTCCTCAAGAATTTTCCGACTGTTGTAGATGTGATAGTCGACAATTTGTTGGTATGTAATTCTCTCCCATCCTTGACTCGCATTCAGTGGCGGATCCAGAGGTTACAAATAAAGTGGGCACCATTAACGAAGGGTCTTTAGCATGGATATTGGGTAGGCCACTATGTGTAATTTTCTAATAGAGTGGAGCCTTTTTTACATTTAGGCAATATGCTAATTGGAAATTTGGGTCGGGCCTATTCCTTCCCAAGTCAATACATGGCTACACCACTTCTCACATATAATAGACCATTGACGTTGTTGCTTTTCAATTTTTATCGCGTGATAATGAGAAATGTTTTCCAAAAAAATCATATTTTATTCTAAAACATTCAATGTAATTGATTATTTCTTTACATATTGCCTAGTTTCTGAGCATGCTTTTTGATGTGAGTATCATCTATTTTTGGGCTTTTTAATTCTCTATAAATTTTCACCACTAGATACATCCTTTTTTATTCTTTATTCATCGTCATATATGTTTGAGCACTTTTTGGAAAACCTCCAGTACAATTGTTTATTTCTTTACAAGATGTAATCAAGTTAGTGTTTGTAATCAAATACACATATATTATTCTATATACCATTGACACAAACACTTCTTAATTTTGTGAGTTTTCTTACCTTTTAAATTGATTAAGCTTGTATAACCACCTAAATTTATATCAAAACCTTTTTGGCAAAGTATATGGAAGCAAAAACATAAACCTTTAAAAAAATTAATAATTTCTTTTGTTGTTTATCCTCAACAATCCATTACTTCCTCTATAATTTACAGTCAAAGGCATGACTAGAAGTGTCTCCACAAATGATGAAATCTTTTTGTCTCGCTGGTCATGTTAAAGAAAATATAAGTTGGCATTAGACAATATTCTATGTTGAGTGTTATATATTCTCTTAAACATGAGTTACGTGTAATAGAAAAGATCTTAATTAAAATATAATAAGCCAAATTATTTAGTGATTGGACAATTCTCACCACAAATTTGTGGTTTCACCCAATTTCAGATCCTAGACCCAACAATAGCCACAACCATGGTTTATCCACGATCTCCTAGCTAGGCATGTTAATGGATATTTAGAGTTCTTACATTCAGTCCAAACTCGAGTCTACAATTTTAAAAAAGAGTCTACACCTATTGATTTCAGATTGGATTTTGCCTATCAAAATTTGGGTATGAAAACATCAGACCTATACAATGAAGTAGCTCTCTCACATAAATCCTATCTCACTCATAATGACAAATTATAGTGTAATCAAGAGAGAGAAAGGGGCTTGAGTGGATGGGATGCACTCAACTATAGCAAGAAGCTTGAATAGCATGAATGAGAAATCTTAGGATGAACTCCAAGAGCTTCTATTTATAGATGGGGGTGTCCACTAGAGGGTAGGAACACTTAGGACAATTTTCTAATCATTTGGGGTGTTGCAATGAATATAATTTTGAGTTTTGCAACACTCCAATGGTTAGAATCACTTTTTTGCATTTTCCATATAGTGCAGTCGGTCGAGTTTTCATAAAGGTAAGTCGACCGATTGCACTATGCGCCAAACTTATTTAAACGATCGCCTCTTCCCCGAGCTCCTGCGATTTTGCGATCGCCTAGGTCTTCCCCTGCGTGACGGCTGTCGACTTTGGGGAGGGGGCTTTCGACTGCCTTTGTGCGCCGCCCCTTCCCCCTAGGCCCTTTCCTCACCGCCGCGCTTGGTTCATCCTTGGTGGAGCTCTCGCCTGGTCTCTCGTGGGAGTCCCGAACCTAGCAACGCTTCTTTCTCTGGCGTTTGGGCCTGCTCTACTTCCCCATCCCAGGTCACTGATCATCGCCGGTTCGGTTTGGAAAGATAGCAGGGATAGAGGACGGCGCGCGGGCCAGGAGGATCCCAAGCGGATCTGGATCTGGTTGCGAAAGACAGGTGGAGTTGATTAATCGACGCCCAACTAGTTAAATGGAGATTAGTTGGAGAGGAGCCGCACCCTCATCCAGCGTCCTGAGATCCCCGGTGATTTATCCTGCCCAGTTGCTTAGGCAAGTGTCGACCCTGTCCTTCTATCCTCCTGCCCTCCTTCCTCACTACCATGGCGAGATCGAGAGTCCTGGTTCGTCAAGGATGCAAAAGCCACATCGTCTGCATCCTCTTGCTGCACCGGCGATCACGACGTGGTGCTTCACGCTCACTGCTGGTTCCTGGAGTTCCGGCAATGATGCAGTAGAAGGCTCCCTTCGGGATCTTTAGCACGATGAGTCCACTCGGTGCACAGGGGTTTCCTCCTCATCTTCACGCTGTGTCTACTTCTGGTGGGATGGTGGATGGGCGGGGTCCCTGATGGGCTACTTGCTGGCAGCGGACCTTCGGTCCTGTCCGATATTGCTGTGTCGATCATGGCCACAAGGCGATGCGCGGGCTGGGTCATGGGGGACAATTCTATTCTCCTTCCTGGCTCGCCTGGGCAGCGTGAAGACACACCCTCGTGGTGTTTGACAATATGCCACTGCCAGCCAATAGCACGAGTTTGCTAGGCATCTTCTGCAGATGATTGTTTGAGTACCTGCTAGATGCTCGACCAATCCTTTCTGCTATCGTTTGGTAGGGTGTAGGCTACAACTGTAGCTGGTGTTGTCACCCTTCGGGTGCTTGTTATGGTACTGCTATACAAACAGTAGTAAGCTGAGTAGCAAGCTGGAGGTAAATGTTCCTGGTCCCTGTTGTCCTTGTCAGGTGAAAAGCCTGAATCGCTTGCTTCCTGGACGGCTGCAGATTGCTGCTAAAGGCTCCTAAGATGGGTGTGATGACTTACTGATGAAGATGATTGGAAGTGTTCTTGAAATCCATTCTTTCAGATAGATGAGCATATTGCATATGGAGGACAGGGGGGCTTCCCTTTCATGGACATAAGTTGGTTGTCATGACCATTGGATGTGCTTCTTGGTTTTGTCTCCGGTTTTCTTGGTTACTCGCTTGGATGTAGATTTGAGTCTATCGATGGCTGACCCTTGGATGATGCTATCTTTCCTTGTAGTCTAAGGTTGTTTTGGGCGGTTTGATGCCACACTTTGAAGGTGGACATACTATCAGTGGTTTTGAGTCGTTTGTAGGCAACACTACACTGTGTGGTTGTTGCTAGCATAGGACATGTGGTTTTCATCCTTTTTCTCCTTCTACTTCTTGGGAGGTCTTCTTTAGGCCTCTAGTGTTGTCTGGATTTATATCCTGGGTTGTAAGGGGTGCTCTTATGTACCCAAAGTTTTGGGCTTCATTTAAATAGTAACACGAGTTTTTACCGACAAAAAAAAGGATCGGTCGAGTTCTATAAGTGGAAACTACATCAAACCAAAGAATTCTCAAAATCCATCAAGAAAGTGGTTAAGTTTGAATATCGACCGACATACAGTTTGTAATGAATGTTGGAAAATTCATTTTGAGTGATGAAACGTTTGAATTAAGAGTTCATGATTTTTTCTCATCTTATTTACAAGTCATATCATCAATACAAATGATTACAAAAATCATCTAAGGTGATTTGGAGTGTTTTCCACAAAAGTGCATGTGTATCACTTTTTATTTGAACTAAAACAAGCTAGGGCTTGATAGATTTGATCCTTTTCATGTAAATAAATATCAAACAAACATATTAGATACATATAAATGGAACGGTTAAGTCATTGTCAAAATATGGACAACGTGTAACACTTAGGTCAACATTCTCCCCTTTCTGATAATGAGAAACCATTCCTCAACATATTGGAAAGGATATATAATTTGAACATTTACTTTTTAAGAAAGGATTTGAGAGTTAAAACCTTTACCTTGTGAATTGCAAGGGGATATATGAATGAAAAATGTTAATTTCTCCCCTTCAATTCATTCTTACCTATCCCTGCATGGTTAGTCTTTCCTCAAATAACCATATCACATCTGTATACTATTTTATCCTCTAGCAAGTCACATGATATGTAGGTAATTGGAAAGAAAAGGATCATATTAGAAATAAAACAATATGGTTGAGATCAATTCTCCCCCTTTGTCATATCAAAAAGGTAGGGAAGTAAAAGATCAAAAAATCACAAGTCTTCTCCTCAAGCACAAGCTAAAGAAATCAACCACATATCACACACAAAAGGAGACAAAGCATAGATAAACAAGCAATTTAGTGTCATAATCAAAATATGGAATAACAAACCAAAAACACATCAAATATAGTCAATCAAAGAGTTTTATACATGACATTAAAATTACAACACTAAAGATGTCCTCTTGAGCCTACAAACCAATGAGAAACAATGAGAACATAAAATAGTAAGCCTTAGATACAATGCCCAAATGTCTTAGTACATAATAGTCTAGAAAAATAGATATGAGTAGCACCTAAAGACTATAGAATTAAAACATCTAAGGTATATATATGTTATCTATATCAATGGTGTCATCATCAACAACATCATCATTAACCTTGAGCTCATAGTCCTTGTCATCATCTGAAGGTGCATGAGAGACAACAACAATCTCACCTTCATCTCCAGAAGAACCAACAAATTTGTCATCAGAACCATCGTCAGAACCATCATCCTCTGTGCCCTCAACAACATCAACCTCATTCTCAATACCCTAGTCAGGCATCTCCTCATCAGCAGGAGGTCCAAAACCATGACTTGGTCACCTGGAATTTTGTGTTGCCCAAGACATACCGCATGCATGTAATGCATTTGATCTCTCAAAGGAAGGAGAAATAGTCCCATCAAACCCAACAAGTGGAGTGGCAGCAGGACCAGCAGGTAGAGCCAACAGAGGTAACACACCAGGGGCAGGAGCAGAAGCATGTCCACCATCAACAACATGGGTGGCAGCAGAAGAAGAAAGATGTGGAGGGTCAGCGTAGAACTAACTATATGCATAGGAGGCATAGTCACCTCCAGGGTATGCCTGGTAGGTAGGGTAGGGATGGCTGCATGATAGGTTCATGGTTTACATGATTTAGCAAAGGTCCTAGTGGAGGTTAAGGTTATACACATGTTGATCCATCAGATATCCCATGAGGGTTTCATTTGATACATTAAAAGAGGTGCGGCGAGGATGGGGTACTACTACAGAAATGGCATATAACGTCACTTTTAAATGCGTCGGTTGTATACAAAAACCAACGCCTAATCAGTACATCGTCAGTTAAAAAATGAAACCGACATCTATCTGTGAAGGGAGACCAGAAACGAGTATCACTTTTTATTTAGCGTCGGTTTCCAAATAACAAACCGACACTAAAAATTGACTGCCAAATCCAATTTTTTGAGAGAAAAAAATTACCTCCAAAATTTAACAGTCAACGTTGGTTATTAACAAAGAAACCGACGACTAAAGTTTTTCTGCAAAATAGAAATTTGATAAATTTTTGTCGTCTGTTTTCTTACAGTCACCGACGTCGATGTATTTTTGCACGTTTAACCATGAAAATTTTCATCACCATATAACATCGGTTTTTACAAGGAAATCGACGACTATGGTCTTAATTTGAGAAAATTTATTTTTGTTGGCATATATATATAGACGTCGGTTTATCTGGTTTGAACCGACGACTATAATCAAATATAAGTGTCGGTTTGTTGTTGGTAACCGACACCGATAGTTTTCAGCGGCGGTTGCTTTTAATAACCGACGCTTATTGTTAGCTTAACAACACCCACACGAGCCAGACTTTCCCCTTTCCTTCTGTTTCATTTATTCTCCGATTGAGGGTTTTAGCCTCCGGTGATTCCTTTGCTCACTGCCGCTAGCTGCTCCTGTCCCGCCGCTCGCCTCCACTGCCGTCGTTTGCTGGTGCTCCGGCCGCTGCTCTCCAGACCGGCTACCACCATTAAGGCCCTCTCTGCTCGCCGCCCGCCGCCCTCCATCTCTTCTCACCCTCTCTTCTCACCGGCCCCTCTGTGCTCGCCGGTGCCCTAGCTACCGCCATTCTCTTCTGTCGCCGCGCCTGCTTTGCACCTACTGGTCGGTGCCGCAACTCTCTGGAGCTCCTCGCCTGCTCGCTGCTCGCACCTGCTGCTCTCCAGGCTGGCCGCGGCTCTCCTAGGCTTGCTCCCTGCGCGCTCTACTCCCTGCTCTCCAGAGCTGCTCCGACCACAGCTCCTGCTCTCTAGAGTTGCTCCTCCTCTTCTTCCTCTTCCCTCAAGGTACCCTACTCCTACCCGACCACCATTGGCTAGTCAGATTCACATTAATATTACCAATAATGTAGGAAATGAATGCTAGGTCCAATTATAGACATATTAATGTATATGGTTTTGATCAGAAAAATGTGTAGTTTGTGAATAAAATATACTTAAAGCTCTATCATTCTTCTTGTTACAAAGGTATAGTTAGTACATGAATATTAGATGATTATTCAAGAAAATCCTAGTTTGATGAGCATGTTGTTAATCATGTTAATTATGATTTTTTATATATTATGATGTCAATATATAATTATGCGATCCCAACATCTTAAAATTGAATTAGAATGATTTCAATGAATTATAGGGTTTTAAAGTTGATGATCATGTACATGCGGAAATAGGGTTATTAAATTGGTTATAACATAGTATGATCTTAATCTGATCTGGATGTTCATAATATCTTAACCAATGGTCAGCCCCACCCTCCCCCCTTTTCTATATTATCAATGAACTTCATCTTACTCTTACCTAAGAATTTTTTTTCTTAATCTCTTATACATCACTATATTTAAGGTTAGTCTCTCTACTAGAGTGGGGATTAACCATGTTGCCTATAGTTTATAACATTGCATTGTGAATTATTGCATGTCTGAAACTATTGATTTCTTGATTTATTATTTAATAATGCTCTATAGATTAGGATTAACCATGTTTCCTGTAGTTTATACACATTTATTATATATAAGAATGACAGAACATGTATTTGTTGGCCTAGAAACCCGTCCAAGATTTACTCATTAGGAGTAAATCTAGGATATTCCCCGGTTTGAGACTGTTCTTGAACACTTAATCTCACTTAGGATGTAAGTGTATAATGTGTATTGGGTTTTCAAAAAAATTTCAGCAGCATTTCCCCATTTGTTCTCTAAGTACATATGTACTTGGAGAACAATGGGGAAATGCTGCCGAAATTTTCTTGAAAACCCAATACACATTATACACTTACTAGTGAGATTAGGTGTTCAAGAATGAGATAGGTGGTACACATTTATTATATATAAGAATGACAACACATGTATTTGTTGGCCTAGAA
The DNA here is from genome assembly GCA_963693085.1 of Alisma plantago-aquatica. Taxonomy (NCBI): domain Eukaryota; kingdom Viridiplantae; phylum Streptophyta; class Magnoliopsida; order Alismatales; family Alismataceae; genus Alisma; species Alisma plantago-aquatica. The sequence continues at coordinate 935,552,396 of OY856413.1, read as the reverse complement.
ACCCGTCTAAGATTTACTCATTAGGAGTAAATCTTGGATAGTCCCCGATTTGAGAGTATTTTTGAACACCTAATCTCACTTAGGATGTCTTAACCATTAGTTATATATAAGACCATAAACCCTAAAGTTTTAACCATAAACCCTAATATTTTAACCCTAGACCCTAATCTTATTCTAATATATACTTGTTTTCTCTTTGATCATAGAATGGATAGATCATGGATGTCCATTCCAAATCGATGCACCCCCAAGTTTATTTCTGGTCTTGACCAGTTTATTAGATTTGCCGAGGAACATAGGAAACAACTCAGAGATAGGTTCTACTGTCTATGTAGGCATTGCGGCAATAACTTAAAAGTCAGCACTGATGACGAAATCAAAAGTCATGTCATGTGCAACGAGATTGTACAAGGCTATATAGAATGGTACTGGCATGGAGAGATTTCAAACTTGAAATCAGTGGATGTCGATAGCAGTGCTTGTTTGGAAGAAGAAATTGCCTTCGACGACGTAGATGTGAACAAACTAGTTCCAGTAGACATCGTTGATGCGATGCTGGATAGTTGTGGGGTAGAGCACTCCGATCCACCTCCCATGTTTAGAAACATTGTGCATGATGTTGAGATATCGTTATACACATGTTGTAAGTTTATGAAGCTTAGCCCTGTGTTGAGATTGTATAAACTGAAAGCTAACAATCGATGGAACGATAAAAGCTTCACGTCATTGTTGTCTTTGTTGAAAGAAATTCTTCCTGAAGGAAACGAGCTGCTAATCTCAACATATCGGTTAAAGAAATTGTTGTGCCTATTGGGAATGGAGGCCAAGAAGATACACGCATGCCCGAATGATTGTGTTTATTTCAAAAGGACTATGTGGATTTGAAAGATTGTCCGAAATGTGGTGATTCAAGGTATAAATTGACGACTTCAGGGGAGTCCAAAACTGGTTCTCCTGCCAAGGTGATGTGGTATCTACTTATAATACCACAGTTTCAATGCTTGTTTGCCAATCCTATAGATGTGAAGAATTTGAGGTGGCATGCGTATGTTAAGAAAAATAATGATGGGATCCTACGACATGTGTCTGATTCCCCATAGTGGAAGAAGATTGATTTATTGTACCCTGAATTCGGTGAAGAAGATAGGAATCTAAGACGGGATTTGTACTGATGGGATGAATCCGTACGGGACATTGAGAAGCCAACATAGCACTTGGCCAGTTATGCTTGTTATATACAATCTTCCTCCCTAGTTGTGTCTGAAAAATAAGTACGTTATGCTGTCGTCTTTGATATTGGGCCCTAAACAACCTGGAAATGATATCGATGTTTATCTTGAACCTATGATTAATGACTTGAAGAAGCTTTGGGGTGAAGGTGTGATGACCTATGATGCTTCACAAAGAGAGACATTTTGTTTGCACACTATGTTGTTTTGCACTGTGAATGACTTTTTAGCGTATGGGAATTTTTCTAGATATAGTGTCAAAGGATCTAAAGCATGCCCTATATGTGAAGAGAACACTGATTCAATACGACTAAAACACAGCAGAAAGACTGTATATCTTAGTCATCGAAGGTTTCTTCCAAAATTTCATCCATATCGTAGGTTGCACAATCAATGGACGAAATGAGGAACAGAGTGCACCTAAACCTATATCAGGGGAGGATGTTTATGAAAGAGTAAAAGACATCACCAATGAATTTGGTAAGAGATCACAATGTATGGCCATACAGAGTGACAAGTCTTTATTCAAGAAGAAGTCAATATTTTGGGATCTTCCTTATTGGAGTTCTTTGACAGTCAGACATTGTATCGATGTCATGCACGTTGAGAAAAATGTATGTGATATCATCATCGGTACTCTGTTGAATATACCAGGTAAGACTAAAGATGGGATAAAATCCAAAATGAACCTACGTGAAATGGGAATAAGGACATAATTAACAAAAGTAGTTAGTAGCGATCGGAGAACATACTTACCTCCCGCTTGTTACACGTTGTCTAGAAAGGAGAAGAAAGCTTTTTGTGAATGCTTGGTAAATGTTAAGGTGCCACAGGGTTACTCATCCAACATCCGTACATTGGTATCAATGAAAGATCTAAAGTTGATAGGTCTTAAATCTCATGATTGTCACACTCTAATGCAACAAATATTGCCCATGGCAATCCGATCTATATTGCCGAAGCATGTACAGTTTGCAATCACCAGACTTTGTTTCTTTTTCAACAGTCTGTGTAGCAACGTTATTGACCCTGATACTTTCGATAAATTGCAAAGAGAAGTGGTTGTTACCCTATGTCAGCTTGAGATGTATTTTCCTCCTTCGTTCTTTGATATCATGGTACATCTTGTTGTCCACTTGACTAGGGAAGTGAAAATGGTGGGACCAGTTTTCTTGCATTGGATGTATCCCTTTGAACGATACATGAGTGTTTTTAAAGGTGATGTTCGAAACCGTTATCGGCCTGAAGGGAGTATTAGTGAGGGTTATGTGGCGAGAGAGGTTATGGATTTTTGCAATGACTTTCTGAGTGCTAATGATGCTCCTGTGAATGACAAGAATATTGAGGAGCATTTTGGCAAAGGAATTTTGGGATCACGGGTGAAAGTAATCAGCCGTGATTAGTTGGAGCAAGGTCACTTGATATTTTACACAACATTGACAAAGTGAGTGTTTATATCGAGGAACATACCAATTTCATCAAGAGACAATATCCTTGATCCAATTCAATGTGGCTTGCTAGAGAGCATAACAAGACATTTATTAAGTGGTTTGAAGATAAAGTCTTACATCAACTATCTCAAACACCAGATAATCTTACTGAAACCATCAAATGCCTCGCCTTTAAACCAAAATTGAATGTTATGTCTTATGAAGGGTTTGACATAAATGGATTCTCGTATTAGACAAAGCGTCAAGATGATAAGAGTGTCATCCAAAACAGTGGGGTCACCCTTCAAGCATCTTCATTATTTTTTGCAAGTGCAAAGGATAAGAGTCCACGTGAAGCTAAAATGTCATATTACGGTGTCATTGAAGACATATGGGAGTTTGACTATGTAGATTTTAGAATTCCGCCCTTTAAATGTAATTGGGTTGACAACAAAAAAGGTGTTATAGTGGATGAATTGGTTTTCACGTTAGTGAACTTTGAAAAGATTGGCGAGAAGGGTGAACCATTCATATTGGCATCACAGGTGAAACAAGTATTTTATATCGATGATCCTACAAATGATAAATGGTCGGTTGTTCTTCATGGTAAAAGACACTTCATTGGAGTAATCCTATAGACCCACCACCTAGAACATCCTCTGTAAGTATTTTTATGACATAATAGCTAGTGTGTTCAAGATGATATATTTGTGTATATATGCATATAACATTCTTTACGTAAATTTGTAGGGGTTGAAGCCATGCTGACTAAAAAGTTAAGAATATATCGTTGCAGAGGCGTCGACTTACCCACCCCTTAAAGGGTGCATATTTCATGGGTATCTAGTACCAGATGGTGTGGTACGTGTGAGCCCGATACATGTACTCCCCGACTGGATGGATCTTCCACTGCCTCATGCACACCCAGATGCTGAAACACTTGGTGAGGCAGTAGGCGGAGTGATACTATGGCCCGAAGCGGATGTCCTCTATACTGATAATGTATGATAAATTTCCATTACTTTAATTTGTTAGTGTGTATATATGAGTCAATTGATCTAAAATTATATATACAGGTCAAAAAGATGAGACCCGCTACATCTCAGCCTCCACCTCCTCGACTACCAAGTTGGCTTCCAAGGGACCTACACGCCTCGATAGGTCCTAATTGTAGGGGTGTGGCAGTATGGATCAGCGAACATGATACAAATTGCCCTATAATTGTTACTATTCCGGAGGATGTTGTAGGTAATCATGCGATAACAATCTATTTATACACACTTAGCATACATATTAATGCATACGTAATACAAGTTCTACATACGTACATATTAATACATATGTATTAATGCAGGTCAATCATACGAAAACAATATATTTATACAAGATATTTTGGAGTTGTTTAGTTATGAATGGTTGAACACATCTATGATAGAGCTGTGGATATGGTGAGATCTTGTTTATAAACCATATACCTTGTTTTATATACAGTGATATGGTTTCTTATATATTAATGCATATGTAATACATATTTTGCAGCCACTTACACAAGATATGTACATATTTTCAGTTTTCCCATGTGGGATTTTTGGTTCCATCTTTGATTAGTCTTGTAGATGCAGATCCATATTCAGTTACTTCATACTGCTATGATGCTTTTCAATATTTTGGTAAAAATAATAAGACGGTGATAATAGCTCCATTCAATGTCGGGTAAGTTTACTTTGCTTATAATTTGGACTTGAGCAAATGACATTTTTATTGTGGATTTTGAGTTATTAATTTTCTGCTTTCTTACCTATAGTTGTGAGTATTGGGAGTTACTAGTTATTGTCTCCAAGACGTTCACTGTCTATTATCTAGATCCTGTGGGGAATGAGTTGGATACATTGTATGGACATGCAATTAAAAAGGCCATTATTATCGTGAGAAATATTTCATGTTTTTATATCTGTTAACATCTGTTACTACATTACTATTTAATTATGCAATTTAATGGGTTACATTAACATATGTAGGGCTTTACAAGAGTACAAAAAGGATGGAGGAAAGGTCCCCAGGAAAAGAATTTGTCACTAATTTGGGAGAATGTGAAAGTAATTTCCTGACTCCAATGTATATATTATTTATGTGAACTGTGCTTATTTGTATTTTTGAATATTTTGTATGTTTCATTTATAGTGTGCTACACAAGACAATGGCTGCGCATGTGCCTACTATGTGATGCTATTTATGGGCCTAATCATCAAACATGCCATAATGGAAATCGATAAGATACAACAGATATTATACATAGTCTCATTAGATAATATGAAATATATCTATCTTATTATATATTATTAATTATATATATACATCATTATCTTTGTAGGTCTTTAAAACTACTGACTTCAGCAGATGTGGAAAGCGTTTCAATGTACATGCTCCCTATACGAGGGATGAATTAGATGCTGTAAGAGATGAATGGGCAAAAGCCCTACAAAGAGTGGGAATTTTTAGATATAATTTTATTGACAATGATGACAATGATGAATAAAGAATAACTTTGTTCTCATAATTATTTTTGTGTGAATGTGAATGAATTTTTATGAATTGTCATATGTGTGTGAAGATGATCAATACATAAATGTTTCTACATGTGTCTGAATGTGAAAAGAGATGAAATTAATGGAACTACAGATTGCTACTGGTTTCTACATGTGTGTGATGAAAAATAATATGAATTAAATGTGCTTATACATGTGTGTGAATCACATATATATAATATTGTCCATCTTGGTAATTTTGCAGATTTGTGGCCTGTTGTTGGCTGATATCAATGGATGTAGTAAACCTGCAGTTCAGAACTGAACTACAGGTTCTCATCCTACTGATCAGCCATACAACAGGCCTGCAAACTGATAAGAAAAAAAATCAAAACATAATTGTCGGTTATTTGAACAAAATCAACACCTAAGACATACAGCGGTGGTTTTTGACCTAAAACTGACGTCTATGTGACCAGGTACCATGGCCATGCTGGGAAGCACGACCGTGGTGGTAGGCAGGGGATATGGTGTCGGTTATTAGCACAAAATCGACGTCGGTTCAGATGATATCGCGTCAGTTATATTTAAAAACTGACGCCCGTATGCCCTTTGCTAGTGCATTTTTCGGTGGTGGGAAGCATTTTGATGTTGGTTATTTGAACAAAACCGACACCTAAGATATACATCGGTGGTTTTTGACATAAAACTGACGTCTATGTGACCAAGTACCACAGCCGTACTGGGAAGCACGATCGTGGTGGCAGGCAGGGGATATGATGATATGTCGTCGATTATATTTAAAAACTGACACCCATAAGCCCTTTTCTAGTGCATTTTCAATGGTGAGAAGCATTTTGACGTCAGTTCTTTTAATAACTGACGTCTATAACAATTCTATAGTGTCAATTTTAGTAAACAACCGACGCCTATAGTCCTTTTACTGGCGCGTTTTTGGTGGTGGGAAGCGTTTTGGCGTCGGTTGGGAACCGACGCCAAAGGGGTCCACCTTTAGCGGCGCCCACTTGGGTGTCGCTTGGAAACCGACACTAAAATCCCTTAATTAACCGACACTAAAGGCCTGTTCTATAGTAGTGGGGTGGTGGAGGCGGTGGAGGGGCCTGGGTGGAGGTAGAGGTGGAGGCTCCAGGTGTGGTAGGGGAGGTAGGAAGGAAGGTCTTCTTGATGGTGGTTTCACTGATGCTGACTCGTTTCTAACTTAATTTGTAATGAAGATCATGGAAAAGATATTTTTGAGTCACAAAAGCAAAAAGACCATAAATCAAGGCAGGATAGGGGGGATGGGTGCTATAGGTATTCTTCCATGAGTCAAAATAGGTCATGTGGTGAAGAATGTAACAAGACCATTTTGACTCTAATATACTTCAACAAATAATACATAATCACAACCATTTTTTATGCAATCTCCTTTTGATTCTTCTTTGGATGGACATTGCAATTAAAAACCAATACGATAAGATGATTTTTGATATCAGGGGAAGAGGAATACACGATGGACTTCTTCCTATAAGGCTTCTTCAAAAACTTATGAATATTAGTAAGTGTAATATCATCACTTTTGTAGAAAGCCTCTGGGTCAAGCAGGTCATAATAATCAAGGTAATCAGCCCTCCATGTGTCAGTAACCCCAGTACCATTGAAAAAGATATTCCAAGAACCTTCATAGATGGTAAATTTGGTGTCAACAATCATGGAAGTCAGAATTACCTGAGTATTAGGCGGTGACACTATTGTGCCATAGTTGCATTGGAGATTGGCATATAAATCATGGACCACCTTGGTGCTGGTGATAGAATTTTGATAGCACATGCATTCTACGCGCAAAGCACTAAGGCGATGGGTGTCAAACACCTCATCAACCTGCTTTATAGCCTCACTCATGGTGAAACAAGGTTCATATATAACTCTAAAAGGGAAAGGATTCCTAGGGAGGAGTTCCTTATAGAGATTGATAGCTTGTTAGGATATGAAGGATGTGTCATCAAAGGAAATGGGGTGAGGAGCAAAGGAAGATGAGGGTGCTCCAATAGGGACATGTCTCTTTGTATGGTTAGAAGCCATGAAGGTGGATGGAGAGGAGATGTTAATCAAAAGAGAAGGAGAATGTCACCAACATGTTGTCTACCACCTAGGTAGGAGTGCGAAGAGGCAAGGAGAGCTAAACGGGGGTTGGGAGAGTAGGTTTAGACCTAGGATTTGAGGTCAAGGAAGCTAGAGGTCGGGATTAGTTGACTTTTCTCTAGTTGAGAGGGAGAAAAATTGGTTGATACCCCTTTTTAATTTGGTCCATCTCAATCGTCGATCGAGTTTTGAGATTCAAAAACTTGACCGATCAGGTATTTCCATATGACCTCAGCTAGGGATCGGTCGAGTTGGTAATTCGACCGATGGGTTGTGTGTCCAAAACTTAGAAATTTTCATTCCTAGCCTCTAGGGTGCGATTTTTTTATTTCTTTAGCTTATTATGCATTTTAAACACATTGCGGCACATTCCTAGCCTCGAGGGTGCTAATGTTTTTTTATTTCTTTAGCGTATTATGCATTTTAGACATATTGAGGCACATTTCACTCATCATAGGGTACTATTTTGGGATAAATCATTTATTTACATAAAATACCCAAAAACAAGTGAAACAAGGCATGTAAATAAGACAATTTTAGCACATAGCAAGAAAGGGATGATCAAGTTTAAGCCAGAAACATATAGGTAAGTTAACAGCTATCTGAAGGCATGTCATTATCGTTAAGAGTAGTTATAAGTAATTTTGGTCTAATAAAAGCAAATTTCTCTCTAGATAGAGGTTTAGTGAAAATGTGTGCAAGATGATTCTGTGTGTCTACATGCGTGATATAGATTTCCTTCTTGGCAATATGGTCACAAAGAAAGTGATGAAGGACCTCAATATGTTTATCTCTACTATACAATGTAGGATTGTAAGATAGGTTAATTACACTAGTATTATCACAATGTATAGGAGAAGCATCCAAATGAATGTTAAAGTCATGAAGTATTTGCTTCATACATAAGACTTGGGCACAACAACTCCCAGCTGTAATGTATTCGGCCTCGGTAGTTGAAAGAGACACAATGCTTTGTTTCATAGAGAATCAAGAAACTAGGCATGGTCCTAGGAAGAAGCAAGTGCCAATTGTGCACTTTCTATCAATCAAACAACCTGCAAAAATCAACATCACTATAGGGAGTAAGAGTAAAGTCCCTTGACTTGGGATACCATAATCCAAAATTTTGGGTTTTGGCTAGATACCTCAATTTCCTCTTAACATCTATAAGGTTTTGATTTTCTTGAACTTGATTGAAAGCGAGCACTGGTGCGTCTGAGCCAGAGGTGTACACACTAACCAATTGAATTTGATGATGTGCCCACGTAACTCGAACACACTTGGGATCTTTTGATATTTGTAAAAACCCTAAAAAGACTCGGTCACAATACTAAATAGGACACCCACAAGTGCACATGGTACTATTGCTAATAAAGATGAGAGGCAAGTATAGGGGTCGATCCTCAGGGAGAGAGGGGGTACTAGAGCTAAGTTAGCGTTTGTTATGTCCTAAAGTGGAGATTAGGGTTTGAGGGTTTAAAATTGGGTTTGGTTTGATTACACTACAATTGCAAGCAAGAAAGAGCTAGAAGGAAACTGAGTTAACCAATACTCTAGATTACTATAAACAAGCTAAGGTTATCAAACTAAGCAAGGCAAGAATTAGGCTAGAGCAAGAAGTTACATTACACTAGCAAGCTAAGCAATTAGGCAAGCAAGAGTCTAATCTATCACTACTTAACTAAATTACCACAAGCAAGCTCAAAGGAGCCCTAACTACTTAAGCAAGAACTAACTATCTAGAACTAGGCAATTAGCTAAGAATTAACAAAGGCAATTAACTACACTAGTATTAACAAGCTAAAAAGGCAAAAGTGGATTTTAAGGAATATGATGGATTGGTGGGCCATTTGGGGATGTACTTTGATATTAGTTGGGGGGAGGTCAACATAGCATGCAATTCTCACATTTCAATCTAGATTACCAAACCAAACAACAAGACAAGTGCTATTAGAATATGCCCTATACTACTAGTTGAAGAACTAGTGTTAGGTGTAATTCTAGTAGGACTTGGCAAGTCTATATTTCTAGGGTAAGTGGTATTAGGGAAATTGAAAGCCAAGGGTAGGAATGGGAGTAGAGATGACGATATTTTACCTCATGTTACTTTCCATCTAGCCTTTAGGAAGCTCTAGGCAATTGCACCAATCACACTTACACTAGCTACTTAGATCTCACACTCACTTGTCGAAGAAGGTATATGTATGTAGGAACAAAGGGGGCTAACTAGGGATCCACTAATTGGACCTAGGAGCCATTCCTAAGATTGCCTTATACAGTCCAATTTTCCCTAGAAGCTAAGTGTCATCAAGCATCACAAAATAAGCAATTTATGTTTAAAAGCACAAACCACATGTAAGATAATGGGAAATGAGATAGAAGAAAGAAGTAATCATTATACAATGAAATTATATTCATTGCAAGTTATTTCCCCGCAATATGGTATCAAAGTAACATTTTAGCCCCAAACAACCCACCACTAGGGGCTTAGCTAGACATGCTCAAAGAAAAGATAAAAGAAATGAGAAGAAGGGGATAGGACTCCATGGAGCTCTAAGTAGATCCTTCTCCTTCACCTCCTAGCTACTGTATAGAAACCTCCCTCATCCAAGGTGGATTATGGCCATGAAAATGAAGGGGCTTATGGTAGAAAACCTAGAAAACTAGGTTTCTATGGTGGAAATGAGGTGGAAATGGTGGATGGAGAGCATCAATGCAAGAGGAGTGCAATGAATGCTTTAGAGTTGGTGGAGAGGAGTACTGGCAGCTAAGGGAAGCTAATCTTAGTGTTGTGGCCACCACCTATGCATATATAGGTGGCGGGGAAGCACTAGGGTAAGTAGGGCCAAAGTGGAAAAATCAGTGGTGAAAATGGGTAGGTTTAGATGGTCACCACGGTCGTGTTGAGGTGCCACGACCATGGTGGGGGTTGCATGGCACGACCATGGGTATTGGAATGGCCAAGGTGGAAAGTGGAGTGGAAATGATAAGTGTGTATGGTGGCCACAACCGTGGCAGGGTGCCACGGTTGTGGTGGGTAGAGGGTACCACGGTCGTGTGGGATACCACAGTCTTGTTGGAGGAGGAGGCCACGGGTGAGGCCTCTTTGAGGTCGTTGTGTCTTCAGCTTGCTGTGGGCATGGAGAGAACCATGGACTAGGTGGCCTTCAAGGGCCACGGTCGTGCTGATGGCCATGGCCATGATCATTCACGTGTAAAATGGACCAACGTTGTGTTGATTTTTAGGATCTATATGCATAAATCACCATGGTCGTCTTACTGACCACAGGGGAGGTGGGAAGCACTAACCATGACTATTTTGGGGGCCACAGCCATGGGGTCTATAGTGACCATGGACGTTGTGATGACCACGACCGTGGTCATTCATGTGTAAATTGACCAACTTCCCTGTGACTTTTGGAGCATAATCCCCACGACCGTGGTGATGTACCACAACCGTTTTGGGGCTTCTTGGTGCTGATATCTACTTCATCTTCTTCATCTAGCCTCCTTTTTCTTTGAATTGATCTTGTGCATTCAAGGAAAGATCAAGGAAGAGATAGTTCCACTCTTGGGGTGTAAGACCCCATAGACATTCTTCATCTTTCTCCCATGCATCAATGCATGCATAAGTGCCCTGAAATACACACAAAAGGAGGCATAAGTGCATTTGTCATTAAGATCATATTGAGGGGAATAACTTGTAATCTAAACTATTTAGATGTGATTATCATGTAAAAAGACACAGGATGAAGTCCTAAAATAGGGCTACATCACCACCTCAAATTTAAAACATACTTGTCCTCAACATAATATTATTGACTAAATGGTCGTAGAAGTGACTGAGTGCATGTGTTCCACATCTCTCCTCTCCATTTTCAAAAACCAATCATGAAAAAGCACTGAACATACAAACTTCAAATATAGAGAATAGAATACACAAGCTTTTCATATGTCCATGACGCAATTCTGGGTAAACGGTTTCATGTTCGAGTTAGTCCATGATGACTAGTATTGTTGTTTCACTTTCATGCGTTCAATCTTATGCTTCAAACCAAACCAAATGACCCACATGCATGTAGAAAGGGTAAAGTGAGCAAGATTTAATGTTTTCTAGCTCATTGGGTATGAAAAAGGAAGAAATGATTGTTGTAAGAGATTGGAGTATTTTTGTACACTCACCTTTTCTTCATTTAAATGCTCTTAAACAAGAGTATCTTTTTTTGCCTTTCTCTTTTATTCTTTTCTTTTCTTTTTCCCTTGGTGTAGGTAGGGCATACGGTGGATAGAGTGAAGTGGGGAGATGTAGATATGGCCACCCCAAACTTTTGGAGGTGGCTAAGGCTAAATATGTGCACTAAGACATCCTTTCATGAGGAGGAGAGGTATGAATATGGTGAAAGAAGAGTTAGGTCAAAGAGGGGTCAATGGTGTAGTCCTCAACATAAAATCTCATGCATTAAATCTAATCCAACACTTCATCAAATGATATCACACCACATAATTGGACAACATGAGATTCACATTTATTTCATACAATTCCATAGGCTCTAAGCATTCATAGCTTGCTCAATTCATAATTCAACCAAGACATTCACAAACTTGAGATAGGTGATGCACATGTAAAAAGTCAACAATTAAGACCATATAGCAATAAACTCTAAAAATGTGCCATGCAATTGTCAAAGACCAACATTTTTAGTTCAAAAATTAAGATTAAGTTAAAACATGCTTTTAGGCAAGAACATACAAATTTGGGAAAAATTGGCCAAAATGGTGGCAATTCGTAGTCAATCATATCTAAATCTAGATTTAGGAAATTAAAGTATGAAATAGCAAATCCTAATTTAAAACACACAAAATTACCAAAACCTACATCGAAATGCAATGCATGACATGGAAGAGAAAAAAGAGAATTTTTTTTGAAAAATTATGCAAAAATGCATGAAATCAAACCACATGTATGCATGATTGAAAAATTATGCAAAAATGCATGAAATCAAACCACATGTATGAATGAATACTAACAAGAAGAAATTTACACTAACAAGAGTAAAAACAAGCAATTCCAAAAATCAGGTGGGACAGGTGCAAACAAAATGAGAGATAAAGATAGGGTGGTGCATACCACCTTACCAACCCAAACTTTTGAATCATGATGTCCTCAGCATGAAACTCATGTTTAGGGATAGTAGGGTGAAGATCACGACTGGTGTTACGAATCAAAGGGCAGGTTTCCCAGTTGTGGCTGATCTGGCTATTCCAACTGATTTTGCTGAGGAGGTGGAGGTCCTGGACGAGCTGGAGGGAACTGGTAATAATGGCCCCAATATGCGTCCCGAGGGGGAGGGTAGGTCTCCTAATATCTTGAAATACTACCCTAAAAGTCTTCACCCCATTCAGGGTTTTATTGTGCTTGTGCATGATGGTAATGGTACAAGTGGTTGACCTGTTGATGCATCTACTGTTGGTCCTACCACATGTACTGCTGGATGAGATGCAAATCTTGATGTATCTTCTGGATGCCTTCAAGATGTGCATGGATGGATGACATATAATATGCATTTACAGAAGGCTCCTGTAGTTGGGATGTTGCCTCATCCATTCTTCTCACCCTTTGGGGTTGCCTTCTTTGCTCTCCTCCCTCTTCTTTTTATTGATGTGCATTTGATTCTGCCATTACTTCTTATGTAGCATCAAGGTTGAAGTTTTCCCAGGGTTTAGCTTGCTCCCATCACCATATCTCTTCTCAAAATAAGTTGGATGGCCCTGCATGAGAGAGGAGTAGGCTAGCATAATAAGGTAGCTCAAAAGTTGATGATTCCATGGATTTCACATTGTATATCAACCTCTTATTTTTTATTGTGATCATCTGATAGAAAACAAGATCAAATCGACAAATTGAGCTCCCTCAGCCTCTTTAAGACTAGTAACATCAAATCCTAAGGCTATAGTGATTGATGTCACAATCCCTCCCATAATAAAGGGAGTTTTGATTTTGAAGGGGATTGTCCTCATGTGATCTATCAATAGCGACCCTAGGTCAATGTGTAACTTCTTATGTATTCCATGTAAAACCAAGAGGTATTTTTGCAAAAATGTTGCCTTGATTATCATACCTCCCCACAATTGTGTTGGCAAGGACCTTCTGTACATATATGAACAAGGGGTTGCTGATCAACATTGTCTTTGATTTTGCTGCTGTGTACCCTGGTTGTCAAATTGTACCAGAATTTACTGTAGTCCAAGTCAATTTCTCTCTCCATTAAGCCATCACTCATTTTATTGCTTCTTTGAGATCCTTTGCAATTAGTCAATGTGTGTACTTTGTTGAAAATTTCAAACTTGATGGCTTCCTCCCCTTTTTCCTTGATCTTCTCTAGCATGGAAAAGAATTGCTGAGTTGATACTGCATATGTGGTTTGTGATCTGAAAAGCACCTTCAACAAACCAATTTGCTACAACTTCCTTTCCACCTCTACTTTGATTCCCAGGTCTTCAATTACCTTCTCACACCCATATCTTGTGGAGATAACTCTCCTTGACATGCACTCGGTGTAGATAGGTGTTATTTGCATCTACCTCTAACCCCTGTCATATGAAGTTCCCTCAGGAACCTTGCCAAACCCTTTCAGTCTGCCTGCCTCCAAGTATGCCAAAGTTTCCTCTGGCTCAGAATCCATCTCCTCCTCAATAGTGTCATCATCGTCTTCCTCAACCTGGTAGGATCTAGACCCTCAATATTAAGCAGTACTCGTTATTCAGGGTATCGCCGTAGGTGATCCTCCTCTTCAATTATCAACTGCCTCCTTGCTCACGGTTGTTGTTGTGGTCTCTCCCCAAATGAGGAGGTAGAGTGGCATGCTGGTGTTGTTCTTGGTGGTAGTCTTGATGAAGATGTGGTTGTAGTCCCCTTGCCCTGATTTTGGCAGGTTGTGATCTCCGGGTCAACCTCAAAAATCATATCATCAAGGTTCTCCTCCTCCTCCTATTCCTCCCTATACTTCTCATCCATGATGTGGTGGTTGTCCGACGACCTGGTGTAGGATGCACTCACAGACACCGAGCGGTGGATCGATTGGGAAAGAGTTTGATGGTGATGGAGTGTGGGATGGCATGAAGACTTAGGAAGCGGCTCTCTTGGTGCGCACCTTGCCTCCGGTGATCACCTCAAGGCTCTTTTGAGCCCCCTTCTTCACAACCTTGGTAATTCCCTTCATTGTGTGGATATGGTGGTGGTAGTATGGTTGTGACTTTTGGATTTTTGTGGAGGAGGCAAAATGGAGGTTGATTGATGGCTGGAATAGGCTAGGATGGTTGCTTAGATGGTGAAGGATGGATTGGTTGAAGGTTTTGGGCCAAAATTGGTGGATTTTGGTGAGGTTTTGTGTGGGGCGGCTGTAGGTGAGGTGGAGAATGAAAATGGAGATGGTGGCTCAATTAGTGGAGGTTTTGGGGTGGAAACGGTAGAGGGAGAGATGGTGGAGGTGTAGAATGTGATTGGATATCTATTTGTTGGAGGATTTAGGATGGAGATGCAAGATTGGAGGTGTTGGGGGTGGAGCACGTCGCCACAGCCAAGGGGGACTTGAGTAAATGAGTTAGGAAGTGAATGGGGCCATGGTGTTTCATGGGGTTTAAGTGAAAAATAGGTGTGGTCGGGTCCCACCATGACCATGGTGGGACATCACAGTCATGGTGGGGGTTTGGCAACACGGCCTTGGCGGGTGCCATGGTTGTGGTGGGTGGTGGATATAGCTATAGATCGACCCTCACTACAGTCGTGGTAGGCACCACAGTCGTGGTGTGCTCCTCTTTCCTCAACCGTGGTGGTCACCACACCCGTGGCCGTTCATGCACAAAATCACCTCCATCCCTGTAACCCCTTTGAATTTTTGTACTTAAATCACCACGGTTGTCTCGTATTCATGTTTCCACGGCCTTGGTGGTGGCCACACCCATGTTGTCCAATGTGGGCCATGACCGTCTTGCCTTCATGTTGCCACAACTATGGTGGTGGCCACGTCCGTGTTGTCCAGCGTGGGCCACGACTATTTTCATTGGTATAGTATGCCTAGAGAGTCAATCATACGATGATTGCAATGAGGCATGTGATACTTGATTTGATAATAATAAAGGAAATTTCCATCTATATGTTTTAACTATTTTGAGATAATAATATAACAGTTAGATGTCTATAGAGTGACAATACTCAATGACATATGTATTCAAGTACATGACATGAACAATGAGATCATACATATGTTAAGAGTATGTACATTCTCACTATCATCCCTAGTCAGTTGTTATTGTGGAAATAACCATAGACATCAATAATATAAAAGACTAGAGTGTGTGTTGGTTGATGATAGAATCTCATCAGTCATGACATATGATATCAAACCAAGCACATAGATACATGTTAGAGAACATTGTATCAGACAGACCCATCGTAAGAGTGACGCATGGAAACCACACATGCTTAGTCAGGATCATCTCTTATAGTATTGGTGGTGACTATGGTTCTTAGACATGAAATCACTACACTCATCACATGTAGTTGGGTACACTTTAACATCTTCAAACGTAGTCCTAAAACATGGGTTGTTATAACGGTGATGATTGGGTGACTTTGACACATGGGGACTTGACTGTGAGTGATAGATGTGGAATTTATTCCTCCTAAGGGAGTGTGATATCCTGGCCACTTGAGGAGTGAGACTTAGAAATGCATGGCCATGCACATGTAAGTCAATATATGATATTGAGATTACATATATCTCAGATAGTCTACTCTGAATAAAGAAACATGGATTGAATATATGTAGAGGATGACAAGTCCATGCCGCGAGTTCAATTCAGATATCAGCGAAAAAGGAACTATACATTCACTATAACACCAATAACAGATTGTAGGTTGAAATTGTTCTCCAACTTTCCTCTTCACTTGGGTAGCACAGATGTGTGACTAGGCACCACTCTTTACTTGTGCTGTCATAAGTTAGTTATAGACATTCACTGCCAACATGAAATGGAACCTATAGGGTCACACACATAGGATCAACTAGGAAGAGGAGTTTATCCATGAATGTTGTTTAGATTGATTACTAAAGTGTTTAGGTACTCAATTAAACATTCAATCAATAGACTTGAATTAGAGTCATCAAGTTCAAGTGTTGAACCAACTGATTAGAGTGTCAGATTGATTGAGAAATGCATTGATTGAGTTCTGCACAACCTGGACCACCAACCGATTGGTTCACTAGGTGAACTGATTGGCTCATGGTCAGTGAGACGACCGGTTCACTTGGACTAAAATGATTAGTGTTGGATTTTTCCGATTTGTGAGAAAAGTTTTTCATTTCGCTTGTTCAATTCGATTGGGACAAGAATTAATCTTTGCATTAATTAGAAAGGAATAAGAAAAGTCAATTGTGGGTAAGTCTGGAAAGTGAAATGATTAGTTCACTGGGTGAACCGATCAGATCACCTACCCAAACGACCGGTTCAATTATGAACCAATTGGCTCACCTGCCCAAATGATCAATTCAGTTGTAAAATGATCGGTTCGCCTACCTCAATGCAATCTGTTCATGGAAAATGCGGACCCTTCTACTCCCGCATAGATTGTGAACCCTAACCCTACCCTCTACTATAAATAGAGGGGTACATGGGGCTTCTCAAGACACACAACTCAGAACATCAGTTGCTCTGCAAAGTTGTTGTCCTCTCTTGTTGTGGTAACTAAGAGAGCCCAAGGAAGTTCTACCCATCCAAGGAGGAACATCGAGGAAAGAAAATTATAGAAAGGTGACTGGTGGTGGGAGAGTATGTCGGTGACTAGTACGCCGATAGAAGGGGACAAATCCTTCTAGTCTGTCCATTAGGACAACTAGAGTTCCCGGTGGTCTGTGTGGACTATCTATAGAGGCAGGAGATTTCTGCCGCTCAGGAGGATGACTGTCAACCGCAGTCCGGGTCAAGACCAGGAGCTGCACATATGCTGTCAAAGACTAGGTGGTTGAAGGCCGCACTACTTGCAGGGTATTGTCACTGAGAAAGCCTTAGGACCAGGTATATCTCGCTAAATTATCTTTCCTATTGAATAGTTGTTGATGTGATCTGCTAGTTATGGGTTTGTGGTTTGATAACTTTTTTTGTTTTCGTTGCCTATTCTATCCCACAAAACCCAACAGTGGTATCAGAGCCACATCAACATACTATGTTTTAGGATTAATCGATATGATTAGATTTTGTTTAATCACCATTTATTTATTGCATGCGATGTGAATACTATAACTGTCTAATGTGCATATCTGATAAACACCACAAATCCCTATATATATGATATGGTATATATATGCAATCGATACATGTCACCCTAAAATGGTTTTGATGGTGGATGTGTAGCGTGGTTATGTCCTATAAACCCTTATGTGTGTGCTTGGTTGGCTGTGGTTGTTTACATCTTGGTCTATGTATTGAGTCCTTTCTTCTATTCCGAATGTGACTCGAAATAACTCGAGCATTCTCTTCTACCTTTGCTCCCGCCAAATGTAACTCGGGGTTTCCCAAAGATATATGTAAAAGCAGGATAGTTGTATTTTATGTTATATCAAAGAACGGAGGGTGCCTAGACAAGCGGTTAAGGGACCAAGACGACCGGTTGATGGTATAAGATGACCGATTGATGGTGCGAGTCGAGCGGCTGGTGGCCTAATGACGAGCACGACGACCCGACAAACTGACCGTCTGGGGGAGCCAGACGATCAGTTGGTGACAACCAACTGACCAGCTAGGAGGTGAGCCAATCAGTCATAGGATGAGCTATTCAACCAAGAACGACCCAAGAACAAGTCTTCATCAACTACAAGTTTCTTCATGTGATATAGACCTAGATGACTGTAATTCCTTGTGGCTCAAGGAATTACAAATAGGATGGCCATAATCATTGCTTTATCACTTCACATGTTTTATTGTGTGATATAGCATATGTGGTGATTATATATGTATATGTATATAAATACCTAACCCCTCAATATAAATATTAAGTTTAATATGCCTACCAAAAGTAGCACACATGAAAAACTTGATTGACTAAGTGTGGCCACGCCCTAGCATGGTGCACCGTCTATCTCGTAGAAGTGTGATGGTGAATATGTGGGTCTACCCTAGCAGGGTGCATATTCATTGTGTTGGCATTTGGGTTGGACTCAACTAGGTGACCTTGATCGGATCAAGCACCTTGAGGCATGGAGAGGTACATGAAAAAGAGTTGTGCATGACATCTATCAAGAGTAGCATAAGATGCAATTGGCAAAAGTTGCCAACCTAAAAGAATCTAGTTGTGGGTGATAGCCCTAGATGGTCCATGACTTAGAGCAAATCATGATCTTGCTCACTAGAAAGTTGTACGCTGCAATCTTCCGAATTGATGGTGAGGGCTATCAATTTGATCAAAATAGTGGGAGTGATAATTAATTAAAGACCTAATAATATCGTAAACATTATCAAATCAAACAAATCAATTTTTTTTGAAATGTTACAAAATTCTTTTGTAGAATCCAAATGACAAACACATATACATTTTTGTTGCGATAAGTTCATAAATGGGATAAACTTTAAATCTCATTTCGGACCTTTAAGAAGTGTCATCAATAGTGAGTGTAAACTCTAGAGTCCTTGAAAGACCAGATCCAGTAGAACCACTCCAAATGTGCCTAAGGCTAAAATTGGATGCTTACTTGAAGTATACTAAAGATGCCTAAGACACTAAGAACCTTATGTTGAGCTATATGAACTATGAGTTGCGTAAATAGATTAAAGCATGGGCATTCTTGAGATGGTTATACATCTTAAGAATCATGTAAAGCATGAAAGGTATAATGTCTTCAAAGCGATGATTGAGTATAATAAAATAGATGGAGATTAAGTATAATCTGATATGCTCAATATGATTGTGCATATAGATTAATTGTGATTTCTTATAGGTCAAGAGTTGACCAAACATATGATTCTACAAATCGTTATGTGAATCATATAGCTAGTTTATCAAATGTTGAGAAACTTGGCCAAATCATTGTCTAAAGTGCTTGGCATGCTGATGCCAAAGAATAAATGAAGAAAGGACAAAACATGTGATAATGATCAGCAGAGTGAAGTCCATAGACTAAAGCAAGGTCATGAGGTGTTCAGAAGCCAAGCTTAGGTTCAAGTCTTCATCACTCAAGATATTGAGAGGAGTAAGAAGGAAAGGGAAATAACCTCTTTATAGAGGATCTCAGGAAGGTGAAAGAGAGATAGATATCTCTACTTCAGGACCTAATAAGAAGTAAGCTAGAAACTGTGCAAAGCAAGAGTTGCTACCATTACAGTTACAATATGACATCCATGGGCATATAATAGAATTAGTGAATTGCTATTATACATCTGCCATCAATGAAATCATCATGGATAAGAGTGTAATGAACTGATGTTTCATTTCAAAGAAATGATATTTGATGGAAATGCCTATGTCTCATCAACTATACTTGATAGTTAAAGATACAAATGTGTGTGACAATGTAATGAATGACATGATAAATCAAACTTGACAGCCTATAGCATGCATAATTGAGAATTTCATTTCTAGAAATCCATATGATGGTTATCTAAACTCATTCTGGTTATTGAACCAATATAGACATGCCAATCTCATTCATTGTGCAATATGACAAAGGTTCTTCACTAGAAGTAGTGGGAGAACACTTATTCTATTAAGGGTTATACATATTGATGTATATAGACCTTTTAGAATAAATGCTAAAGGTAATCAATAGTACTTCAATATATTTACTGATGACCTCAGTAGATATGGTAGTTTGTATTTAATAAAATACAAACATGAATCACTTGAAGTGTTCAAGGAGATCATAAATTAAGTACATAACAAACCTGGTATAAGTATTAAATTTTGATATGATTGATATAGAAATACTTTGAACCAAGAGTTTGAGAACCTTCTGGAAGATCATGATAATTTATCATGATGGACTCCACCTGAAACACAATGATAGTGTATCATGAGAAGTATATAAAAAAGAATGAATCACACCTTGATAAGTCGGAGTGTGAATACCAACTAAACTTCAAATTTCCTTTTGGGTACATGCTTAACACTAAAACAATGTACCATCTAATTAGTTCAAAAGACACCATATGGGATATGGAATGGGAAGTGTCTCGATATGTCTTTATAAAGATTAGGATTGAAAGCCTAAATAAGAAAATTGTTTCTTAAAAGGTTTTGTCCACAAATCGAGTAAATGTTATTTTATTGAATACTACTTTGATATCCAAATCCAATAACAAAGGTGTGTTGGATGGCTGCATTCCTAGAGGAGAACCTAGTTCTAAAGGAATCCGTGGGAGATAAAGTGGAACTCAAAACGTTTGAGACAAACAAGAAAACATTGAACTTAAAGAGGTACAATGGGAATAAAGAGAATCACAAAATGTTGTGGAATCTCAAAGTTCCTTAAGTAACACATAGAACTCATGGTTCTGGTAGAACAAACCTAGAGCTTGAATGATATATGATATCTTATGGACAAGAAGGTGGTGAGTTGATCATATGATGAGTCAACAGTCTACCTAGAAGCTAATGAGAGCCAGAAACTGAGATATGGCTTGAAGCCATGAAATCCAAGATGGACTCCATGTATATCAACAAAGTATCACCTTGGTTGATCCACCTGAAGGGGTAAAACCCATATGGTATTTTTCGGTCTTCTAGAAGAAGACTGACATGGATGGTAATTTGGTTACAAAGAGTTTCTAACAAGTTCAAGGTGTTGAACATGATGAAATCTTTTCACCAGTTACCAAGGATAAATCCATTAGGATAATGCTTGCTATTGTAGCTTAATGAAAATAAAGTCCATAAAGCTGCATAGATCAATCTTTGGATTGAAGCGAGCACCTCAAAACTGGGATCTTATATTTGACAAGATAGTCAAAGAGTTTGACTTGATTCAAAATAAAAAAATAATATGTGATTACACGAATTTAGTGGGAGCATATGTATATTCCACATATTGATGGGGAATAACATCCTTATACTGCAAATACTAAAACCTGGCAACAAAGTGCATTCTAAAGTTTTAAAGAAGCCTCCTATGTGATAGGAATCAAGATCTATAGAGACAGATCAAGAGGGATTCTTGACCTAAGAAAGAGAACATACATCGACAAGATGCTGAAAGGGTTCAACATGAACACCCTATCTATTCTCTGCCACATAGTAGGTGTAAGAATCTGCTTGTTCACCCAGGTGAATTGACTGCCTTCAAAAGGAATTTCATCCAAAGCAACATCCGCAATCAAGGTGTTGAAATCCAACATGTCCTGATAACCTGGTATGTTCCTGCCTCGTCTCTCCCTTATATTACGTACCACATTGAATTCACCTGCAATCATCCATGTCTCAGCACCTATATGTTCCACCATTGTCATTATCTCTTCCCACAAAGACCTCCTCTCAAGGTGATCACAACTGGCATATATGGCTGTAACAAAGAACTTTGCCCCATCTCTGGCCTCCAATCTCACTGTGATGTGTTGCCTATGTCTCTTGAAAACAGAAGGATTTGTATCTATGTCTACGTAGAACCAAATCTTCCCTTCCTCCTCTTGATTATCCACTGTCCAATCAAGCCTCACAACGTCCATGAGTTCTGCAGCCTGTTCAGCATGGATAAATGGCTCAAACAAACAAACCACACCTGGTTTATATCTACCACAAATTCTGCTCAGGACTCTCCTCGTAGGATTATTAGATGCCCCTCTGATGTTCCAAAAAATAGAAGTAAAGTCCATATTAACTTTGTGCCGCCGTCACCACCAAAGATGAAAACGATCAGGGGCTATATCCCCCCTCCAACTCCGACCAGTGTCCATCAAAGAATTCTCCGTCGTAGTCTGAGTGCCTCCTCCTGGAATGATACCGTCTATGGTACCGGCAATCATCCCCATCTCTTCTATGTCTGCTATGACTCCTTCCAGATGTCCTCCTATGATCAACATAGTCACCCTCAAGGAATATGAAATCCTCCAATCGTCTGTTTGACAAAAATCTGTTGTTGCCCTCTCTATCCACGATCACTCTTCTTGGTGATCTATGGTGCTGCCTGATCGGGGACGGGCTCCGTGCCTGAGGTATCGCTCTAGAATCCGAGGTTTTATCTGACACAACCACCATGGCATTAGATACAATCGTCTTCCCCTGCATAGATAAGGCCTCCCTAGGTATCCCTGACTCTCTCCCAAACTTAGTAAACTGCGTGCTATTAGACCCCACCGGCCCTCTTGCCAACATGAAGAACTGCACAGATGTCTGACGCTGCCCGTAAGTAAGAGATACAAATTGAGGGATATCTTCACTGAATGCCTCAACTAGGATAATCAAGCCAGATAAGTCATCTTTTTCCTTCTGCCAGTCTGAAATGAACCTCAGTTTACCGAAAGGTGATATCATCTTCTCCATCGTGTCATCATCTCTGTAGGTAATAGGGATGTCTGCTACCCAAAACTAGAAAGCCTCCTTCCGTTGGTGCTGTTCTCCATTACTCATGAGTTGCAAATCAATTTTTTTCCTGTGCATATCCGGTACGCCCTTCTCCTTTACTTCCTTCGCCTCCTTATCGCATGAGAAGAAAGCAACAGCCTTGCGTTCTGCAAATCTGTATAGGTCCGCCGCATTGGGCCAGCACTGCCGTAAGAACGGGCAAAGCTCCTTCCATTGAACACCATATGTCCATGATATCTCCACCTCCCTCTCAAGCGCCGTCATCTTCACTTTGCGCATATCGTCGTTAGGCCCGACATCAACAACGATGTGCTTAGGGATGTGCTGCGGACCGCCCCTGGCCGGGATGCCCGACGGCAATGGTGGAAACGTCGCCCTTGAGTGTACGTCTAGTGGCCTCGGTCTCGGCATATACTGCGTGCATCTAGCAGCCACATGACCCGGTCTACGACACTTATAGCAAACCTTGCTTCCTCTATACTGCGCCTGCCAATGGCCTCTCCCCATACATCTGAAGCATGTGTCGTGAGGGATCCCGTATAGCGGTGTCTTCCTCTGTGGCCGCTGCGAGGCGACCGACTATGTGATGGGTGTCGGAACAGGCTCCTGCCTAGGGTTTGGGACAGCAAGAACCTCCGTCGTTCTGATCTCAGATGGCCGGGTCGCTTGATTCACCAGACCAGTATGGTCGATCGGCGGGCAGCCCGACTTAATCACCATAGGAGCAGTTACGTCTCCTTCCTCCCTCGGTGGCGGCGGTGGCACCCCCTCATCATCAGGACCCTGGGTATCTTCCTGCGGCTGTGTCGTTAAGGGGCTACTAGACGCTGGACCCTCCGTCCGCTTGGGCCCAGCACGAACGAGTCGATCATCCCTCCGTTCTTCAACCACCGAAACCCTAGATGGCGAGTCATGCAGCGTGTCTTCACTGGTCATCACAACCCTAATGTCGGGAAGCACCTCCTCCGGTGAGACTGCAGTCGATATCATCTTATTTCTCCTCTCGGCAACAACCTGCTGTGTTTGGCTACCTCGCACACTCTGCCTGGCTACCTCGCACACTCTGCCTGGTTACCCTACGTAAAAGTGGCGAGGGCAACATAGAGACCACTTCAAGATGATCTCCAACACCCAAAACGAGAGCCAAGGTCCTATCGCCCGATACTCAACAGTCAAAAGACACCCGACACCTTTCGCACGTCTTCCAAGCAACCTCTTTCCTGACAGCCCCACAAGCCCGACTCGCCGAAATGAGAGCCAAAAGCCTATCGCCCGATACTCGCTCAGCAACTACCTTGTGCGATACTGGGGCCATGTCTGCCTCGCCCGGTACCGGAGCGTATCATTTTCAGCATGAATTGCACCGGAGATCCCGCGAATAACTTGCTTGTCCGATACGAGATCACTCCTGTAGCGTCCGGTGGGTTTCCGCCCAGTATGGAATTCAGGTCTCTTTACGTATCGGCCACCAACCTGTGTCGGCCTCCAGCCAACCCGATAAGAGCCCCCCCCCACGATACGAGAGCTCCCCCCCACGATATCGTAAGCTTCAAAAAACAATGCTTTATCGGCAAAAGCCTATCGCACGAGACTCCATGCAACAACCAAGCACGATACGAGAGCTCATCCTCTCCTTCCCAGCCGCTCGCCCGATACACGGAATGTGTTAAACTGCCGAAAGCCTATCCAATAAACAAACTACTATCGGGAACAGCCTATCGCATGATACTCCAATCCAAAGCTATCGCACGATACACAATACGTGAGCCGAGAGCTCATTCTCGCACGACATATAATTGTTATCAAGTGCACTAATTATGCAGGTTTCATGGGATGGTGGAAATAGCCAGGTATGAGCTATGTTGTTTTACTATTGAAATTACTTTATGGGCCTTGTGAGCCATAACATGCTGTGTTGCCTAGTGAAAGGTAACAAGAGATATTATTGGGATTTAAGAGCCATGTGAAATACTTGCACTGCCATTATTATGTTTTCAATGATCAGTCAACCTGAAGGCATTAAGTTACCTGATAAATTGGTAACAACTATTTTGATGATTTGAGGGTTTGAATACCCATGTATCATAATCATGATGATGAGATAATAAGGGATGAGATTACCCTGATGTGATAAGGGATTGAGATCCTAATGTGTAACAAAGCTTTGAAAAGAACTTCATAGAAATAGTATTCAATCTTTATAGCAATTATTATAATGTTTTATGTGTGTAAACATGTTTGATGCTAAAAGAATACTGTAATGTACTTAATTAATCAAGTGAAATAGTATCATGTAGAGCCCTGACCATAGATCCATCATCGTCAGTAGTTTGGTGATGGTGAAACAGGTTTTCCTACAAACACTATTGGAGGGCATACTTTTGAGTATGTGGGGGGTTATGGGCGTGAATATCCTTACGCCCTAATGGAGGAATTGATGTGAGATAAACATTAAATCTCTCAATCCTTCATTATATGTGACAGGATGGATGTATCACTAATCTCCTAAAATGTCGGGATGGATGTATCATAAATCTCCCGATGATCTTATTGTCGAATCGATGTAAGATAAATATAATATCTCTCGATTGCGAAGAGAGTACATCATGCCACTGTAACTCTAATAGTGAAGTTGCCAGTATACCCTAGAAATCTATTTAGTAGAGACACGAGATGTCGTGCAGTTGGTCCTCACACTGACTAAGGAAGATGAGGTAATGGAAATATGTCTCTTCTATTGACCTATGTATGGTACCGATTTCAATTTCGCAATGGTCGGTTGGAGTATGAGCGATATACCTCATCTCCTCAGGGCATTAAGTATGATTGTAAAATGTAATCAGCCGTGTAGCATATTTGCTTAAGATTGAAATATGAGAATCATTGGTTGCTGTTACTTTGCATAAAATGATTCTAAATGGACAAATCTATTTATGCTCTTAAATTCCTTATTGGACATGTAACATGATGCTTCATCAAGTTACACGTGAAATGCTTTGAATAGACGATATTATTCTAATCTGTTATATACTGAATTACCTGTTGTTATTCACTTATGAATCTTTTGCTCAGTTATATACCATTAGCTACAATAACAATGTTTCTAGAGGAGAGTTATGTGGGATCCAACTTTTTAGGTAGACGCAGAAGAGGCAGGAACCATACAACAAGGGAAGAACAACAGCAGCAGCAGCACCAAGGACAACAATGAAATCTCAGGTGGAGACACTGGTTGTCATGTCATGTATATATAGAGTCCTATGTGTCTTCTCTGCACTCTCAGGTCCTAGGAGTCAGTAGTTAGTTTATATCGATCTGAGATTTCGGCTTCATGCCTCGAGATTTTTATACTGCTTATGTACAGTCTAACAGGGCAGTTGATGTTTGTAACTCTCAAGAAGGATTGGTACAAGAGATGTACTAGTAAACCAGAATGTATTTGAAATACTTTGGTTCTTTACGAAAGAGGTTTTAGTTTATGGATCTCTTTGTAAAAAGTTTTAATTTTTAGTGATTTTCATTCATTCCACTGCTAGCAACTGCTTCCACATTAATCTTAATCGATTTTTGGCAACAGACATCACAATTTAGTGGTATCGGATCTCTAGGTTCACTGAGTCTACAGAGACATAGGATTAAGGTTGTTGAGTCTGTTCTAGTGTTTCCCCAGTTTATCTGATAGTGTCTTCTGCTCATATAGGAGGAGAAGAAAAACTAAAGATATCTAGATCACACGATGAACATGTTGCCAAGAGCAGCGTTGCTGCACCAGGAGGAGGTGCAAGAGACCATGATAGGGAGGATCCCGTACCTGAACAACCCCAATAAAAACAAGTTGATATGGGGAACCCAACCTTCCAAGCCATGTTTGGACAGTTTATGGCCGCCATGTCACATATGACGGATAGGATGCCATTACCTGCACCTAGGGCACCTACCCACCATGAAGGACAGGGAGCCGACAAGACCTTTGAACGACTTCATCGGGTTGGAGCCACAGAGTATGCTGGTACAGCTGACCCAGCAGATGCAGACATATGGCTGACCGAGCTGGAGAAGGCCTTTAGAATCCTTAACATCCGAGAAGCTGAGAAGATTAGACATGCAGTGTACCTTCGTAAAGGGAGTGCTGGTCATTGGTGGACCATAGAAGAAGGCAAGAGGCCGGGTGTGGAGATCAGATGGGAAGTATTTCGACGAGAATTTGTCAATAGATACTTTCCCAAGACGTTTCTAGATGAGAAGATCTCTCAGTTTGAGAGATTAAGGCAAGGACCAATGAACGTTAGCGAGTATGAGGCTAAGTTCATGGAGCTTTTGCGGTTCTTTCCGCATATGGCAGCTACCGATGAAGAGAGGATTTGGAATTTTGAGAAGGGGTTGAACGCCGATTTGACCACTCCTGTTTCTGCTTTAGAGAACAGGGAGATGTTTGCTACTTTTTTAGAGTCTATCAGATGGATAGAGAGGTATGTGACAGAGAAGTGACAAACTAGGAGTAAGAAAGTGTATCCTCAGTTTCATGGACAAGGGTCCAAAAGTTTTAAGAAACCGAGGTTTTCTGCACCGATGGCACCACCAAGGTTCAATACCCAGACGCAATGGACGTCTAATAGGGGTAGAGGCCATAGTTTACCGCCAGAAGGAGCCCATAGCTCAGCATCAGTATCAGTAACTGGACCATCCAGACCACAACCAGGGAACAAAGGTTGTTTTATATGTAGAAAGATGGGGCATCTGATGAAGGATTGTCGATCCAGAGAAGCAAGTGTGACTCAACCTCAGAGGCAGAGTCAGCAAGGCTCTCAAAGGCGACAGTTTCCAAGTGGAGCTAGAGGACATGGACAAGCGTCCCAAGCTGGATCATCGGCACCCAGTAATCGAGCACCAAGTCAACCACAGGCGATAATGAAATTTTATGTGATGAATCAGCCTGATGCAGTAGTCAACCCTCGGGTTGTGACAAGTTAGATGGAACTAGTTTATTCTGATATGTCTACATCCTGCATCATATTTGTTTTAATTGATCCAGGTGCTACGCATTCTTTCATCACTAAAAGAGTGATTCTTGACTACAATATGATAGTTGGTCATAGGGTAGAGAGTTTGAAGCTAGAAACTCCTTTGACGGGATCTGCAGTGTTGCGGCATGTGTGTTCTCCCTGTAATCTTTCCTTTTCTGATCATTGCATTCAAGTGGATCTTATACCACTTGAGATGCAGGGTTTTGATATAATTCTTGGGATGGACACCCTAGAAAAGTACAAGGTTATCTTGGATTGTGAGTCCAAGCAGGTTGTATTCACAGATGATAGCGACACATGGATCTTTCAAGGAGACAGAAAGATTCTTCCAACCTGTCTTGTGTCATCTATGGTAGCTGAGAAGTTGATGAGGCAAGGATGTTTTTCATTCTTGGCACATGTGGTGGATACCACCATGGAGAAAGAGGAGTATCACTACTTGAATGGAACTCAATAAGAAGAAAATAGTACTATAGGAATGAAACTCAGTAGAAAAAGGAGTGGTACTACTGGAATGGGTCTCAATAGGATACAGAAAGCACTATCATAGTATTTGAATGGTAGGATATATGAAAAAAAAATCCCCAATTTTAAGAAAAGCACTCAAGAACGCGGACTAGGGGAACTACATGGAGAGAGAAAAAATGTAAAACTTTCCCCTTTTTGTTTTTGCTTTGTAGATCAACACAAGGTCTTTTATTTTGACTCTTTTTATTTATTTCTCACTTGCCTTTTTAGTAGCTGACTATTGCAATGGGAATTGAATTTTTTTAGAGTATTTGACTATGAGATCAGGACCAAATATGATCCAGAATTTGCACACACAAAAAAAGAAAAGGAATGTTACAACCACTATCCATCCCATTGTGCGATTAGGAATAAAAGTTGAAGCACTGATGTGATGCCATGACGGGAAAAAAGGAACTACCAAAGTGAATGTTTACAAAGTGGTAATAAAAGTTGTGATCATGAGCAGAACATGGATGATTAGGAACTGGAAATAGACTGGCACCTTCTTTCTCTACGCTACATTAAGTCCTATGCTCAGATCGGAGTCCTACTGTAGCAGCCTCACCAGGAAGGGAGAAAGATAGAGGGAGAATTTATGTGACACCCTTTGTCACACAAAGCAAGATTACTCAAAACAAAGCACATAATTATCACTAGTAACAAACTACCATGAAATTAGGTAAATAAAAATAGATTCCATAACAAGATTTCAAACTGAACATTTCCCAATTGTAGCCAGAAACTGATGCCACTTGTATTTCATTCATATCAAAATGTATTACACACCATTATTCATTGGCTAACCAGACCTCTTTTACTTAGACCTCTTCAAGTGGACCACTTCTAGGCTTATGGCCATCATCTAATATCATTTAGTCATCTTCATAACATACACAAGATATAACACCCAAATAAGTGTACATGATTAGAACTATACCAGTAGGAGAGAAAAATCATCCTAATATGAGAACCCCTTCAAAAGAGAGAAGTAAACACAAAACATGACCGAACATTAGGGTTAGGGTTCCTTATTTATTCGATTAGGGCTTTAAAATTTTATTCAATTGCCAAACCCTAGGTTCACCATTTCCCACTTTCTTAGAGCATATTAGGATTAAGGAGCATGATTAGGGATAACCAAATAATTGTTCAACAACATTGTTCATGAATCATCACTTGCTTACTCATATATGTGTGTTGATTATGTGCTCATATGTTTGTGACCAACTACTGTAGTGTTGCATCACGACCAACACCTACTCCATTATGTCAAGACCAACAACTACATATTTGTGTCGCAACCATGAAGCATGTCACATTGTGTGGTGACCACCTGTCATTGACGTCTCGACCACACCCTCAATGTTATGCCGCAACCAGGGCATCACCACAGTACAACATTGTGACTACAACACTAGGAGACGGTCCACATAGTGTTGCACCCGTGACATCAGTAGGGCATCGAACAAAGTACAACTATGTCATAGATAGGTATTATGCCCTACACTCTTAACCATCAAGTTTACATGTTAACCATCTAATCAATTCATGCAACAACACTACATTACATCCAAGTTGATAGGTAGAGACTAGATAAGGGGTTAGGGTTTAACCACCCATGAGAGCATGTCGTGACCCTAAAGTCAAGCCATGTCACGACCTACCATAAACATGCTATCTCGACCTATCATTGACATAGTGTCTCAACCTATCAAGGCAAGGTGTCTCAACCCACATCCATACATATGTGTCTCGACCTCAACTCATCAAGAGACACATATGCCTCGACCAAAATGAGATTCTATATATCAAGAATACCAAGGGTCACTATACTCCAACTTAAGGAATTAAGACTATTCAAACCCTAGAACAAGTCACCATGTAAGTCATCATGTCGAACTCCTTAGGAGAGAAGAAATTAAATTTCATATTATGTGAGATCTCATTAATGACTCTATCACCAACATGATGACCAAACTTGGCACATGGTAAATAAATCGAGGCTTATATGCTCACAGAGTCATCTTCTCAAGAACACCTTAGAAATCAAGCACATGAATTTAGGGTTTAGAAAGAGAGCAACCTTCATAACAATGCTTCAAAGTCATACCCCTAGATTCATAAGGACCTCATTACCATCTTACTCATCATTTTAATAAAACCAAGTATAATAATACTTGTAGGATCATCACCTTCATCCTCTCTAAAAAAATCATGATTGTCTACCATTAATAAAACATATAACACTAAACTTATATGTGAAATGACCACTAGGGTCAAACGGTCTTAAGAACCTATAACATCCTCAAATCAGGGATGAACCATAACCTTAAAATAGTAGGTTATCACCAAGTAGTGCTCATCACAAATAAAGGTAATATCGTCATCCAAAGATGATTATTAACATCTTTTGAGCATGGTAGAATTCTACATAATAGAGCTTATTTAAGAGAGGTAATTACTCATGTTTAACAATTATCAAATGATACTAAAACTCATGTCACACTAAGGTACACAAATCCCCATTCATAAAGATAGAAATTTGTAATCAAGACTAAAGAATTATCCATCTTGTATTTATCTCAAAATTGAGTGCAAGAGAAATTAGGGTTTGGAAGATAGAAGAAATTTTCATAGGACTATCACCACATATCAAACCCAAATTCATAATAACATCTTTTAGCATTTTAAGATCATATTTTAGAGATAGAAACAGTATCAAACGAGCATGTATATGGTGTGAAAATAGAATAAGGGAAAGTAATATAACCCGCCTTTTGTTTGTATAGAATCAAGCTCCATAGCACAAGCTCCAAGAGAAGGAATGAATCCCTAACTTGATTAGAACTTCAACCACCAAATCACCAAAAGAGGAATACCTTGATTATGAAATAACTCAAGTAAAGGGGCATAAAACCCTAGGCCAAACAAACGGTAGAAGAGTGAAAAGATAAGATAACATCCTCTCACTAGTTATCACCATGGAAGAACCACAGTCTAATGGCCTTTGTGAAGAGAAGTCTTTCTCAAGGGGACCACTAGGGTAGAACCCTAATATACGACCAAGAAAGAGTAAGAAGAAGATGGAGTTTCATGGGGAAAACGTGATAAATAAGGTAGAACCACTTACCAAGAGAAGAATCACCAAATATCATCATCAAAGATTTGATCTAGCACAAATCCTTCCTTGAGTAAGGTTGATCGGCCACCATGACTTCAAGATATGTCCTCCTTTGCTCCCAAAGATCCAAGGTCAGTTGCAATGGATAGGGAAGAGGATAGTGCCTAAAAGAGTTCTTGCTAAAGAAGAGGAAGGGTTATATACCCAAAGGAGGAGGGAAGTAAGGCATGCATGAGGTGTCAACATATTAGAACACCAAAGGAACACTTGTCCATGAATAAGATATAAATGCAACTACTTTATGCATGCATGCACAAGATGGTGATACACTCTAGGTTGTCTCTTGACCACTTGTGTCACCATGGTCGTGACCCACCAAAGAACACCTTCCATGGTTGTGACAACAACACCAAAACATCATTTGGTCACGCCAATGGATCACCACACATACTCTAGGTCAAGACACTCTATACAAAAACATTTGTCTCGACCCAAGACCACCTTGATTGCAACCAACACACCTAGGGGAGGTGTCTTGAATATGACACCCACAAGACATGCTCTAGGTCATGACCTAGGTCGAGACAACTCACAACGTACACATAGGTCATCACACACTAAACCCTAGAAAACCCTAATTACTATTAAGGGTGTGATCACTAAACCAAGCCTCAAACTAGGATCCCACATATTTATATCTCCTCTAGGTTATGTAAAGAAGGATAAGGAACTATTTAAAGGTGAATTATTTCAATAAAACCCCTCAGCTTGGGTAAATTATATTTTACACCAAAATTAGCACATAAAGCACAAACAATATCCAAACAAGCTCAAACTAGAAACTTAAGCCCTCCTCATGATCCTTGACCAAATACAATGATTATATTAGAGTTATAAACATATTATTAAGAAAGATAAGAACAAATTGGCATTAATCTAGGTCAGGGGCCTTACAAATATAAAGACCTAACAAGGATTTTGCCCCCAAAATCCTACATTTGAAGAGACAAATACTTCCCAGGCATCACGTATTTAAACTCACACATGAAATCCTCTATGCCATAGTGATGTCATGAAACTTTAACCAACATGATGTCCTTTGTCGAAGATTAACACATGATTTGTCACATATGATACACCCTCAATTAACTCTAGCACTACTGGTTGTAGAGTCAACTCTATGTCAAGTAATACTTTCTCAATACGGAAACATTGTACATACCTTGTACAACTTAGATGGAAACTTTAACTAGTAAAGCACCTCCTCAACCTTGCAATATCACATGGTAAGTGAGATGACCCAATACTAAATCAGACCATCACAGTAATTAATTACGTAATTAAATATAAGCAGCAGAATTACTGAAAATCACTAGAAATTAAAACCATTCACAAAGAGATCCATACATTGGAAAACTCTTTTAAAAAGAACCAAAGTAATTCAATTACAATCTGGTTCACAAGTGCATATCATGTTCCATTCCTTCTCGAGGATCACATACATCAACTGCCCTATAAAAACTATACATAGGCAACATAAGAACCTCGAGGCATCAAGCCAAAATCTCACATTGATTTACTAAACTAACTACTGACTCCGATGACTTGAGAGTACAGAGACGACACATAGGACTCTATATACAAGACATGACATCCAGTGTCTCCACCTGAGTATCACTGCTATCCCTGTTGTTGCTGCTGCTCTTCCCCTGCTGTAGGGTTTCTGCCTCTTCCTCCGCATACACCTAAAAAGCTGGAATCCACGGGGGTGATACAATTGAAATTGCCCCAATGAGAGATATAACTCTCTGACAGAAACATTATTATTGCAGTTTATTAAAATAAAACTGAGCATAGGAAACATATATATTCAACAGCGGTTAAACCAATTTCGAAATAGGTTAGAGCAATATTCTTATTCTACACATTTTAGTTTAACTTGATAAAGCAACATGTCACCTATCCATTAAGGAATATGAATAACATGTATAACATTTATCCATCTAGGATATACTAAGCAAGATAACATAAAACAATGATTCTCGTATCTCAACCTTAAGCAAATATGCTATACGGCTGCTTACATTGTACATTCATACTTAATGCCCTAAAGAGATGAAGTATATCGTTCATACTCCAACCGACCATGATTATGTAAAGCATCGGTACCAGACAAGGTCAATGGAAGAGTCGGAATCCAAGACCTCAACCTTCTCGGTCAGTACGAGATTATATGGCAGAGACATCTCATCTCAAACGACAATTGCTTTCCAGGGTATAGTGGCATCTTTGCTATAGAGTTATAGCCCGCAAAATATACTCTCTTCAGGGTTATGGCCCGAAGCCAATGCCTAGTATCATATCATGGAGTCATGGCTTGTAGCCATACTCATATTGGAGTATGGTCCGTAACCAATCCCATGCATAGGATATAGCCTGCAGCCATACCTATGGGGAATGAGGATATAATTTCCCAATTACCCCAACATATTCAAAAATATGTGCTCCGAGTTTAACTCGTTTCACCATTCAAAAAATTCTGACGTTGATGGATCTGTGGTCAGGGCAACTACATTATATGATATCACTTGATTAATTAAGTGTATTACCATATTCTTTTAGCATCAAGCAAGTTCTCAAACATCAATTATTTTAACAAGTGCTACAAAGAATGTGTAATACTTCCATCAAGTACTGTTCAAACCTTTAATAAAGCATTGGGATCTCAATCCCTCATCTGATCAGGATCATTCTCATCTTTTCACAAACTCATCATCATGATTATAGAATATGGGTATTCAAACCCTCAATTCATCAAAGAACATTTTTTACCACTTATCAGGTAATTAGAACACCTTCAGGTCATCTAACCAAGGTAACATGATACTTGGTACATAAGCATCTCATATGGCTCACAAAGCCCAATTCATCTATTGTTACCTCTTACTAGGCAACAAAGCATATTATGGCTCACAAGGCCCATTAACAATAATAAATGAAACATCATAGCTCATACCTGGCTATGCTCATCATTTCATGATCCCTGCATGGTTAGTAATCATGACAACATCTATATCAGTTACATATCAGCATCATGCTATACAAGGGTAACACCACTCATCCTTTATTAGGGTTAGGGTTTCCCAATTCATGTCAATTAGAGATACTCATCCCATTATCCATCATTAGGACTATGGTTAATCATCTCATTGCCCAAAATTAGGGTTTCATGTTTTATAACCCAAAATTAGGTTTTCTCATACCTTTACCCTATATTAGGGTTAGGGCATCAAACTAGGGTTTCATATAGTAACACATAGCATCACCCTGGATTAGGGTTTCAAATCACATTACATCACCCTAGATTAGGGTTTTACACATCATTACCCTGAATTAGGGTTTCTTACAACATTTCCCAAATTAGGATTTCATGAAGCATTACCCGAATTTAGGGTTTCAAACATCCTCTTTTAAATTAGGGGTTACCAATAAAATACCATGAATTAGGGTTTATCATATGATTACCCTAAATTAGGGTTACACCATCACCCTAGATTAGGGTTTCACTTAGCATTGCCCTAAATTAGGGTTAGAGATTCATTAACCTTCTCGATTAGGGTTTTATGATCTCATCAACCTGGATCATACCCTAATTTACATATTGTATTTATGTTGAGAGTGTCGAGGTTAAATCACTACATGATTATCATTCATGTATAAGTTCCTCTCTCTCTCATCCTCTCTAGGAGGTTAATTACTTTAATCTCAATTAGATTTGAATAAACTTGGATGAAGAGTTGACATAGTGTATTAGGTCATTGCTTCCGTAAGCATTAAATGTCCATTATTCTAAGCATACTTACTCACTAAGTACCATAGTGATACTTTTATTTTAATCAACCTTGAGATACTTTATGATCACTCATTTAGGTTTGATATTAATTGATCCTTCAAACGATCTTGGGGTACTTGACCTCCATTCGGTCTTGAGGTGCTTGACCTCCATTGGGTCTTGAGGTGCTTACCTCCATTCAGTCTTGTGGTGCTTACCTCCATTCAGTCTTGAGGTGCTTAACCTCCATTCAGTCTTGAGGTGCTTAACCTCCATTCGGTCTTAAGGTGCTCAACCTCCATTCAGTCAACTCTCCCAAACAGTCAACATGACCAAACGGTTTTGGAGATCAAATTACCCATTCGATCTTGATCAACCTTACCCATTCGATCTTGATTGATTTTACCCATTCGGTCTTGCTCACTTTTACCTTTTTGGTCTTGATTGATTTTACCCATTCAGTCTTAATCAAGTTTACCCATTCGATCTTGATCAAGTTTATCCATTCGGTCTTGACCAATTCCATCAATTAAGGTTTCAGTCAATTCAATCGATTGGGGTTTGAAATTAGTGGATCATCCATACATGGAAACTTTAAAATCAAATCCTTTGGTATCATTGGATCATTATCCATCCACATCAACATTGATCCTCCAAACGGTTTGAGACCTTTTGATCTCAAACAGTCTTGATACTGTTTACTCCCAAACGGTCTTGAGACCGTTTGGTTTCAATCGTTCTTGAAACTAATTGGTTCCAATGTTGAAACCGTTTGCTTAAGTACTTTGTTGAGGTGTGTGTTTAAGATGACATAATCATCTTCAAGCTCCAGACCTTGAAATTTGCTATGATTAATTTCAACAACTAATCAAATGGAATTTTGAGAATGAAGAAAGAATCAACATATGATGAAGAAATGAAATCAATAATAACATTTAAGGTTTCAAGTTATATAAACTACCTTCAAAGTTGAATCCAAGATTCAACCTTCACGTCCACAATGGTGAATGAAGCTTTCTCAACCTCCCAAGGCTCGTCCTCAAGATTTTGAGTGATGAGAAATGGCTAGGATTGAAGATTGAATGGAGAAAAGAAGAAATCAAGCATTAATTTTCGATTTGAAGATGATTAAGGAGCTTACCTACAGGTTGGGGCACGTCCTCCTATTGCTCCTAAGATCCCTTGTGTTCAACCAAAGCAAGGAGATAAAGAAAATATGAAAACGAGTCTTCAAGTGGGTGGAAAATGAAGTGTTTATAAGGGAATTTCAATGAGAGAGAAAGTCTTATAATAATCCTTCAACTCACCAAAAATGGTGCCACTTAACCCCCTCACTTCCTTGCATGAAAATTCATCTTACCCACATTAGAAATCCTCTTCATTATCCATGAATTAAAGGAAAAGCAATTAAGCACCTTAATTCATATAATACTAATATCCAATTTTTAGTGGATATTACTTTTTAGTTAACTAATGTGAGTGGGCTCTCCACTCACTTAGGATATTTTCGTGGCCTTTGAAAGGAACAAGGGCATTCACACTTATGCAAATTCAAACATCTCATATTTTGTTGAAGGGCACTCCCATTAATATATTTATTTTTGCATTAAATTGAATTATGTTTCCAATTATGCTTAAATCTTGATTATTTTAATATCAAGATTCTCTCTCCTCCAAAGTGATTCAAATGAGATGCCCTTATCATTTTATTTTCTCTATATGATGACAAGAAACATTAGGGATTCTCTAGGAGTGACATTTTGCATATTGAAGCCTAGGTTTTCGGTAAATTGCACATTACACCAAAACTAGGTTTTTAATGCACAAACATTGCCCAATAAGCTCTTTCTTGGTGCTCAGGCTATCACAAGCCATACCTGTGCATCATTCTCATTCTTATGATGCTTCAATACTTGAGGAACATTTTATCATGTACAATTTGCAAGTTAACCCCTCTACTTCGGTAATTTGCACTTTAATCCAAAATAGACAAAACATTGTTTCAACATTATTCAAAAAGGACTAAAATTGAAACATAAGTTCCTCTTGAGACTTAATTACTTTTCAAGAGATAAGAGCAAGCATATAATTTAACTTTATTAACAAAACATCTAGGGTTAAGGCATAACCCAGGTCAGGGATGTTACAAATCATCCACCCCTAACAGGGATTTCGTCCCTGAAATCATCAAGAGAAAAGAGAAGGGTATTTCCTCCTCATATCTTCCTCTAGTTCCCACGTAGCTTCTTCAATGCCACAGTGATGCCAGAGAACTTTCACAAGACATATGTCTTTCTTTTTCAGCTTTTTAATTCTTTTATCAAGGATCATCACAGGTCCTTCATAATATGATATATCATCATTTAATTCTACCTCCACAGGTTGCAAAACTAACTCTGTGTCAGGATGACACTTTCTCAACACAGAGATATGTAACACTGGATGCAACTTATGCAGCTTAGGTGACAACTCTAGCTTATAGGCTACCTTTCCAATCCGTTCAATGATTGGATAAGGCCCCATAAATCTAGGAACTAACTTTCCCTTCTTTCCAAATCTAAGGACACCTTTCCAAGGTGAGAATTTGAAATATACTCTGTCTCCGACTTGGAATTCTAAAGGTCTTCGCCATTTGTCGGCGTATGACTTCTGTCTATCCTGTGTAGTCTTTAATTGTTGTTGTATTACTTTAACCTTCTCAGTTGTTTGATTCACAATCTCATGACCCAAAAGTTGATATTCTCCTATTTCATACCAACATAACGGAGATCTACGACGTCTACCATATAATGCTTAATATGGTGCCATGTCAATACTGTGCTGATAGCTATTATTATAAGCAAATTCTATCAAGCTCAGGTGTAGATCCCAACTTCCTACAAACTGAAGGACACATGCCCTAAGCAAATCCTCCAAAGTTTGTATGTTCCTCTCAAATTTTCCATCTGTCTGTGGGAGCAAGGTTGTACTAAACCTTAACTGCGTACCCAAAGCTTTATTTAGTCATTCCCAAAAATGACTCGTGAATTGGGGACCTCTATCAGAAACAATAGAAACTAGAATCCCATGCAAACACACGACCCATCTACATATATCTGTGTCAGCTTCTCAGCAGTGTAGGTTGTTTTGATAGGAAGGAAATGTGTTGTCTTAGTCAACCTATCAACTATCACTCATATGGAATCATGACCTTTGGTTGTTCTAGGCAAACCAATCACAAAGTCCATGGTCACATGATCCCATTTCCACTGTGGTATAGGAAAAGGTTGCATTGTTCATGCGGGCTTTTGATGTTTAGCTTTAACCTACTGACACACCGGACACCGCATAACAAACTTAGCAACATCTTTCTTCAATCCTGTCCACCAATACATATCCTTCAAGTTATGATACATTTTGGTCCTCCCTAGATGCATTGCATACATCAAAGTATGAGATTCTTCCAAGACCAACTTCCTTAAGTCATTGGCTTTAGGTACTACCATCCTACCATGATAACAGACTACCTGATCCTCTGATTCATGAAAGTCATCCCATTTCTCACTACCATACTCTAACCTAATCTGCTGAACTACAACATCAGCTTGTTGTGCTTCTTTAATCTGTTGTCTCATAGTAGGTTTCACTTGCATCTCAGCTAATAACCCGGATAACAACGATACTTTAAGTTGTACATTGTTTTACCTCATACAGATAAGCATATCTCTCTTAGAGCACACTAATTAGTTCAATTGTGATTTATCTACGGCTGGTGATGATGATTTTCTACTCAATGCATCACCCACTACATTAGCCTTTCCTAGATGATAATCAATTGTACAATCATAGTCCTTGATTAACTCCATCCAGTGGTGTTGTCTCATGTTCAACTCATGTTGTGAAAAGATATATTTTAGATTCTCATGGTCTGTGAAGATCTGGAATGCTTCTCCATAAAGATAATGACTCCAGATCTTCAAGGCATGGACCACAACAGCTAGTTCTAGATCATGTGTCAGATAATTATCCTCGTGTTTCTTAAGCTATCAAGAGGCAAAAGAAATCACTTGGTTATCTTGCATCAACACACATCCTAGACCATTCTTAGATGCATCATAGAAAACTATGTACCCTTTCCCTTTCTCAAGTAACACTAGCACAGGTGCACTTGTTAACCTTTCTTTCAACATCTGGAAAGAATGTTGACACTTGTCATTCCAGACAAAAGGAATCTCCTTCTTGGTCAACTTGGTTAAGGGTAAAGCTATAGAACTGAAGTTCTTAATGAACCTCTTGTAATAGCTTGCCAATCCTGGGAAACTACGTATCTCCATCAGTGTTTTAGGTTGTTCCCATTGCAGGACAGATTCTACCTTCTTAGGATCAACATGGATACCTGAGGTAGATATTACATGTCCTAGAAAAGAAACTTCTGGTAACCAGAACTCACATTTGTTAAACTTAGTATATAACTTATGCTCTCTTAGCAAAGTTAAAGCCTAACAGAGGTGTTGCTCATACTGTTGAGCATCCCTACTGTATATCAAGATGTCATCTATGAAGACTACTATGAACTGATCAAGAAAAGCTCGAAAGATTCTATTCATGAGTTCCATGAATGCAGCTGGTGCATTAGTTAGTCCAAATGACATAACTATAACTCATAGTGACCATACCTTATCCTGAAGGCAGACTTAGATATGTCACTCTCCTTGATACACAACTGATGATATCCTGACCTCAGATCTACCTTAGAGAAGATAGTTGCACCACACAACTGATCAAATAGGTCATCGATCCTTGGCAGAGGATACTTGTTCTTTATGGTTACTTTATTTAACTTCCTGTAATCAATGCATAGCCGCATCGATCCATCCTTCTTCTTAACAAAGAGAACTGGAGCACCCCATGGTGAAGTACTTGGTCGGATAAAACCCTTCTCAAGCAACTCCTGCAGCTATTTCTTGAGCTCTGCCATCTCAGCAGGTGCCATTCTATATGGTGTTTGTGCTATTGGTCGCGTGCCTGAGATTAGATTAATCTCAAAATAAATCTCTCAGGGTGGAGGTACACCTGGAAGTTCCTCAGGAAACACATTTTCAAATTCCCTAACTATTGGAACTTCAGAAAGATTAGGACTCTCCATTGTGGTGTCAACCACATGTGCCAAGAATGCAAAGAATCCTTGTCTCATCAGCTTCTCAGCTACCATAGCCGACACAAGACAGGTTGGAAGAATCTTTCTGTCTCCCTGAAAAATCCATGTGTTACCATCATCTATGAACACAACTTGCTTGGAATCACAATCCAAAACAACCTTATACTTTTCTAGGGTGTCCATCCCAAGAATTATATCAAACCCATGCATCACAAATGGTATAAGATCCACCTGAATGTGATGTTTAGAAAAGGAAAGGATGCAGGGAGAACACACCTCCCGCAGCACTGCAGATCCCAACAAAGGGGTTTCTAACAATAGATTCTCTGCCCTATGACTGACAGTCATGTTGTAGTCATGAATCACTCTTCGAGTGATAAAGGAATGTGTAGCACCCGGATCAATTAAAATAGATACGAAGTAGAATAAAGACACATCAGAATGAAATAGTTCCATCTGACCTATCACCACTCGAGGGTTGACTACTACTTTGGGTTGATTCATCGCATAGAATCTCGTTGTTTCTTGTTGTCGATCATGTGCTCGGTTGTTGGGTGCCGACGAACTAGCTTGGGATGCTTGCCCACGTCCTCGAGTGCCACTCAAAAACTGCCTCCTTTGAGAACCTTGTTGACTCTGCCTCTGGGGTTGAGTCACCATTGTGTTCTCGACTGGACAATCCCTTGCCAGATGTCCCACTTGTTTGCATTGATGACAGATCTTGGTCTCAGGATAGGGTTTATGAGTTCCATTCACCGATGTTGATGTTGTGCTGGGGGCTCTATTTGGAACAAAACTACGACCCCTACCCCTACTCGACGTCCATTGCGTCTGGGTATTGAATCTTGATGGTGCTGCCGGTGCAGAAAACCTTAGCTTCTTAAAGCTCTCGGACCTTTATCCTTGGAACTGAGTGGACACCTTCTTACCACTAGTCTATCGCTTCTCGATCACAGACCTCTCTATCCGCCTGACGGACTCTACAAAGGTAGC
This sequence comes from Alisma plantago-aquatica, assembly GCA_963693085.1. Taxonomy (NCBI): domain Eukaryota; kingdom Viridiplantae; phylum Streptophyta; class Magnoliopsida; order Alismatales; family Alismataceae; genus Alisma; species Alisma plantago-aquatica. The sequence continues at coordinate 935,510,888 of OY856413.1, read as the reverse complement.
AAACCTCTCCCTGTTCTCCAAAGCAGATACAGGAGTGGTCAATTCAGCGTTCAACCCCTTCTCAAAATGCCAAATTCTTTCCTCATCAGTGGTTGTCATATGCGGACAACACCGCAAAAACTCCATGAACTTAGCCTCATACTCTCTAATGTTCATCAGTACTTGTCTTATCTTCTCAAACTGTGATATCTTCTCATCTAGGTAAGTCTTAGGGAAGTATCTAATGACAAATTCTCGTCAGAATTCTTCCCATCCGACTTCAACACCTGGTCTTTTTCCTTCTTCAATAGTCCACCAGTGACCAGAACTCCCTTTCAGCAGGTACACTTCATGCCTCACCTTTTCGGCTTCAGGAATATTGAGGATTCTGAAAGCCTTCTCTAGTTCAGTCAACCATAAGTTTGCATTTGTTGGGTCAGCTGTACCAACATACTCTGTGGCTCCTACCCGGCGAAGCCTCTCAAAGGTTTTACCAGCTCCCTGTCCCTCATTATGGGCTGGTGCCCTTAGTGCAGTTGGTGGCATCCTATCTGTCATGTGCGTCATAACTGCCATGAAATGCCCAAACAGAGCGTTAAAAGTTGGATTCTCTATCATGGCTGGGTCAAACTGGGGCTGTTCAGATATAGGTTCCTCCTTAGTCTGGTCCCTTGCACCTCTTCCTAGTACATCAACACTGCTCTCAGTAGCGTGTTCTTCGTGTGATCCAGACATCTTCAAGTTCTTCTTCTCCTCCTATATGAGCAAAAGTCACTATCAGATAAACTAGAAGACACTAGAAAAGACTCAACAACTTAATCCTATGTCTCTGTAGACTCGGCGAACCTAGAGCTGTGATACCAACTAAACTGAGATGACCCAATACCCAATCAGACTGTCACATTAATTAATTGCGGAATTAAACATAAGCAGTGGAATTACTGAAAATCACTAGAAATTAAAACCATTAACAAAGAGATCCATACATTGGAAAACTTTTTCAAAAAGAACCAAAGTAATTCAATTCTAATCTGGTTCACAAGTACATATCCTATACCATTCCTTCTCAAGGATCACATACATCAACTGCCCTATAAAAACTATACATAGGCAGCATAAGAACCTCGAGGCATCAAGCCAAAATCTCAGATCGATTTACTAAACTAACTACTGACTCCGAGGACTTGAGAGTACAGAGACGACACATAGGACTCTATATAGAAGACATGACAGCCAGTGTCTCCACCTGAGTATCACTGTTGTCCCTGTTGCTGTTGCTGCTCTTCCCCTACTGTAGGGTTTCTGCCTCTTCCTCCGCGTCTACCTAAAGCATTGGATCCCACGGGGGTGAGACAATTGAAATTTCCCTAGAGAGAGATATAACTCTCCGTCAGGGACATTATTATTGTAGTTTATTAAAATAAAATTGAGCAGAGGAAACATATATATTCAATAGTGGTTAAATCTATGTCTAAACAAGTTAGAGCAATATTCTTATTCTGCACATTTCAGTTATAACTTGATAAAGAAGCATGTCACTTATCCATTAAGGAATATGAAGAACATGTATAACATTTATCCATCTAGGATATACTAAGAAAGATAACATCGAACACTGATTCTCGTATCTCAACCTTAAGCAAATACGCTATATGGCTGATTACATTTAACAATCATACTTAATGCCATAAAGAGATGAAGTATACCGTTCATACTCCAACCGACCATGATTATGTAAAGCATCGGTACCACACAAGGTCAATGGAAGAGCCAGACTCCATGACCTCAACCTTCTCAGTCAGTACGAGATTAAATGGCAGAGACATCTTGTGTCAAACTGCAATTAGCTTGCTAGGGTATAGTGGCATCTTCACTATAGAGTTATAGCCCACAACATATACTCTCTTCGGGGTTATGGCCCGTAGCCAATGCCTGATATCATATCATGGAGTCATGGCCCGTAGCCATACTCATATTCGGGTATGGTCCATAACCAATCTCGTACATAGGATATAGCTTGCAACCATTCCTATGGGGCATGAGGATATAATTTCCCAATTACCCCCACATATTCAAAAATATGTGCTCTGAGTTTAACTCGTTTCACCATTCAGCAAATTCTGACGCCGATGGATTTGTGGTCAGGGCAACTACATTATATGATATCACTTGATTAATTAAGTGTATTACCATATTCTTTTAGCATGAAACAAGTTTTCAAGCATCAATTATTTTAACAAGTGCTACAAAGAATATGTAATACTTCCATCAAGTACTGTTCAAACCTTTAATAAATCATTGGAATCTCAATCCCTCATCTGATCAAGAGCATTCTAATCTTTTCACAAACTCATCATCATGATTATAGAATATGGGTATTCAAACCCTCAGTTCATCAAATAACATTTGTTACCACTTATCAGGTAACTAGAACACCTTCAGGTCATCTAACCAAGGTAACATGATACTTGGTACACAAGCATCTCATATGGCTCACAAAGCCCATTTCATCTCTTGTTACCTCTTACTAGGCAACAAAGCATATTATGGCTCACAAGGCCCATTAACAATAATAAATGAAACATCATAGCTCATACTTGGCTATGCTCATCATTTCACGATACTTGGATGGTTAATAAACATGACAACAACTATATCAATTACATATCAGCAGCATGCTATACAAGGGTAACACCACTAATCCTTTATTAGGGTTAGGGTTTCCCAATTCATGTCAATTAGAGATACTCATTCCATTATACATCATTAGGACTATGGTTAATCATCTCATTGCCCAAAATTAGGGTTTCATGTACTATAACCAAAAATTCGGGGTTTCTTATACCTTTACCCTGTATTAGGGTTAGGGCATCAAACTAGGGTTTCATATAGTAACACATAGCATCACCCTGGATTAGGGTTTCATATCTCATTTCATCACCCTGGATTAGGGTTTTACACATAATTACCCTGAATTAGGGTTTCTTACAACATTTCCCAAATTAGGATTTCATGAAGCTTTACCAGAATTTAGGGTTTCATGAAACATCCTCTTTTAAATTAGGGTTTACCAATAAAATACCCTGAATTAGGGTTTACCATATGATTACCCTAAATTAGGGTTACACCATCACCCTAGAGTAGGGTTTCACTTAGCATTGCCCTAAATTAGGATTAGAGATTCATTAACCTTCTCGAATAAGGTTTTATGATCTCATCAACCTAGATTATACCCTAATTTACATATTGTATTTATGTTGAGAGTGTCGAGGTTAAATCACTACATGATTATCATTCATGTATAAGTTCCTCTCTCTCATCCTCTCTAGGAGGATAATTACTTTAATCTCAAATAGATTTGAATCAACTTGGATGAAGAGTTGACATAGTGTATTAGGTCATTGTTTCCATAAGAATCAATTGTCCATTATTCTAAGCATACTTACTCACTAAGTACCTTAGTGATACTTTTATGTAATCAACCTTGAGATACTTTATGATCACTCATTTAGATTTGATATTAATTGATCCTTGAAATGATCGTGGGGTACTTGACCTCCATTCGATCTTGAGGTGCTTGACCTCCATTGGGTCTTGAGGTGCTTACCTCCATTCGGTCTTGAGGTGCTTACCTCCATTCGGTCTTGAGGTGCTTAACCTCCATTCGGTCTTGAGATTCTTAACCTCCATTCGGTCTTAAGGTGCTCAACCTCCACTAGGTCAACTCTCCCAAACGGTCTACATGACCAAACAGTTTTGGAGATCAAATTACCCATTCGATCTTGATCAACCTTACCCATTCAATCTTGATTGATTTTACCCATTCGGTCTTGATCACTTTTACCTATTTGGTCTTGATTGATTTTACCCATTCGGTCTTAATCAATTTTACCCAATTGGTCTTGATCAAGTTTACCCATTCGGTCTTGACCAATTCCATCAATTAAGGCTTCAATCAATTCAATTGATTGGGTTTGAAATTAGTGGATCATCCATACATGGAACCTTTAAAATCAAATCATTTGGTATCATTGGATCATTATCCATGCACATCAGCATTGATCCTCCGAACGGTTTGAGACCATTTGATCTCAAACGGTCTTGAGACCGTTTACTCCCAAACGGTCTTGAGACCGTTTGGTTTCAATCGTTCTTAAAACTGATTGGTTCCAATGTTGAAACCGATTTCTCGAGTACTTTGTTGAGGTGTGTTCTTAAGATGACAGAATCATCTTCAAGTTCCAGACCTTCGAAATTTTTTGTGATTCTTATGGTAATTTCAACAACTAATCAAATAGAATTTCGAGAATGAAGAAAGATTCAACATATGATGAAGAAATGAAATCAATAATAACATTCAAGGTTTCAAGTTATATAACCCACCTTCAAAGTTGAATCCAAGCTTCAACCTTCACGTCCTCAATGGTGAATGAAGCTTTCTCAACCTCCCAAGGTCCGTCCTCATGCTTTTGAGTGAAAAGAAATGGCTAGGATTGAAGATTGAATGGAGAAAAGAAGAAATCAAGCATTGATTTTCGATTTCCACCATGAAATCAAGGTTGAAGATGATTAAGAAGCTTACCTACAGGTTGGGTCACGTCCTCCTGTTTCTCCTAAGCTCCCTTTTGTACAACCAAAGCAAGGAGATAAAGAAAATATGAAAAAGAGTCTTCAAGTGGGTGGAATATGAAGTGTTTATAAGAGAATTTCAATGAGAGAGAAAGTCTTATAATAATCCTTCAACTCCCAAAAAATGGTGCCACTTAACCCCCTCACTTCCTTTCAGGCAAATCCATCTTCCTCACCTTCAAAATCCTTTTCATTATCCATGAATTAAAGGAAAAGCAATTAAGCGCCTTAATTCATATAATACTAATATCCCATTTTAGTGGATATTACATTTTAGTTAACTAATGTGAGTGGGCTCTCCACTCACTTAGGATATTTTCGTGGCCTTTGCAAGGCACAAGGACGTTCACACTTATGATAATTCAACCAAATCATATTTGGTTGAAGGGAACTCCCATTAATATATTTATTTTTGCAATAAGCTGACTTATGTTTCCAATTATGCTTAAATCTTGATTATTTTAATATCAAGATTCTCTCTCCTCCAAAGTGATTCAAATGAGTCACCCTTCTCATTTTATTTTATCTACATGATGCCAATAAACATTATGAATTCTCTAGGAGTGACATTTTGCATATTGAACCCTAGGTTTTGGGTAAATTGCACATTACACCAAAACTAGGTTCTTAATGCACAAACATTGCCCAATAAGCTCTTTCTTGGTCTATCACAAGACATACCTCTGCATCATTGTCATTCTTATGATGCTTCAATACTTGAGGAACATTTTATCATGTACAATTTGCAAGTTAACCCCACAACTTGGGTAATTTGCACTTTAGTCCAAAATAGACAAAACATTATTTCAACATTATTCAAAAAGGACTAAAATTGAAGCATAAGTTCCTCTTGAGCCTTAATTACTTTCAAGAGATAAGAGCAAGCATATAATTTAACTTTATTAACAAAACATCTAGGGCTACAGTATAACCCAGGTCAGGGATGTTACAGTAAGATCCACAAATTTTAGAGTTTAAAATATTTATCTGACTGCAAAGGTAAGACTACAACTTTAAAGGTATTGACCATCAAATTTTTATTATTAGAACCAAATCTTTATACTATCTAATTCATTATAAAACATTGGATGTTATGTCATTCATTCACAACTATTGCATTATGTTTAACATTTCAAAACTATCAATTGATATGTAGGTTTAACCCTTGGACCAGTTTAAGGATCAATTAAAGCAACTCATGGTACTTTGTTACACTATCATGTAGAAGCCTAAATGACAATCATCTGTGAAGCATCATGTTATCATTGGTTGATGGAGTCAATTCTACCATCATTGATTCATGTCATCTTTATGACATACTAAAGAATATAATTATGCCTGTCTAACTAATGATGACAATAAACAATTTCTACTTAAAGTGTGATAACTGCTATCAAACTGATAACTTATCACACAAAACCCATGCGGAAGCAATCATTAACAACAGATTACCAAAAATCACTAAAAATTAAAACCATTTTTCAGAAAGATCCATTGCCAGGAAATTTACTATAGAAAGGCCCAAAGCCTGTAACATATAACATGATGCATCACTCAAGTGTTGTCTCAGCAACATCCTTGTTTCATCTCATATTAGTTTACTTTTACCAAAAACATGTACATGAGAAAACTATTAGCAATAACTGCCTTTTAGCCAAAAACTCAGATCGATAGTAAAACTAGATATGAAATTATACCTCAAGGACATGAGAGTACACCGACGACACATAGGACTTCTATCTACAACAAGACACAACTTACAACACACCACCTCAGATTTTAGGTCTTCTTTGTACTGTTGTCCTATCTCAGTATACACGATCTCTGCTACCTCGTGCACGTCCACCTAAAAATTTGTTGAACCCATAGGGGGATAGAAAAGTCCCAACGGGAGATATAACTCCTCAATAACATTACTATTATCACATATGTACTTAGAATCAAAAGTAAAGATGCATTATAATTAAATATATCTCACCATATATTATGAGCAATGAAAAATATTATCATAATTGAGAAGTTTAGATAACTAAGACTGAACAATAGATCAAGTAATAACTTTATAAGGAATATGAACAACATGTATGACAACTACCGATTATGTCATACAAATACAATTGTAGCCCCATTCAATATTTCTATATTCCAAACTCATGAGAAATATGCTACACATATAACTGAATCTTTCTATAATCATTTTCATGATTATGCATACACTTATGCACACAATGCTCAAGCTTATGAAGCAGAGTAGACCAATCTCATCATTTATGTAGTTCAAATATCTATGATCGAGGAATAGATAATATAATCATTTTAAAATGAATATGAAGAACATGTATAATAATTATCAATATGACATACAAAATCAATTGCAACCTCATTCAATGTTTCCATATTCGATCCTTAAGAAAATATGCTACATGACTGATTACATCTTTCAACAATCAATTTTATGCCCTAAGGAGATGAGGTATACTGCTCATGCTCCAACCAACCTAAATTAGGTAGCATAGTGCCATACAAGGTCCATGGAAGAGCTAGACTCCATGACCTCTCCTTTCTCGATCAGTATGAGATTACTGGTAGTGACATTATGAGTCAAACTACAATTAGATATCCTAGGTATACATGATCAATGCTAGAGAGTTACAACCTGTAGTTGTTCCCTCATAAGGGTATGACCCGTAGTCAATCCTGATTATAATAGGGTATGGTTCGTAACCAATCCTGATTATATATTGAGTCATGGTCTACAACCGCACTCTTGTTAGGGTATGGCCTGAAGCAAATCCTAATATTCAGGGTATGGCCCACAGCCAATCCTATTAGTTAAGGATACATGGAGATACCTCAACTTGCACCCCACATATTAAAAAATATGTGCTATGAGTAAAACTCATTTCACCATCCAACATGTTCTAAAACTAAATGGATATATGGCCAAGGTAACTACATTTTGAGTTTCACTTGATACGTTAAGTGCATTACAACATCTTTTAACATCAGTCAAGTTATAAGCATGAATTATAGATAAATGCTTACCAAGAAAGGTTTAATACATATTTCAAGCAATCTTGTATTAATTGGAACACATCTTGTTACACCCATCCTGGGATCTTAATCACTTTAAACACATTACTGGGAATCTCATCCCTTCAAAATTTTCATTATCATGATCACATGTTTTGGGTATTAAACCCTAAGTTCATCATTGAACAGTGTCACCTCTTACCAGTCAACAATCATGTCTAGGTCATCAGACCCATATATATCCTACTTATTGTACAAGTATATCACATGACTCACAAGGCCTTATATAATATGTATAATGCTAAATCACCATAGCTCATACCCGACTATGCTCATCATCTCATAATACCTGCATGGTTAGGATTTCATGGTAAAAGCAATATTAAAGTAAATGTCATCACCATGCCATAAAGAGAATCATTCATATTGCAACCCTCTCATAATTAGGGTTAGGGTTTCCCCTTGTAGCCGATTAAGGTTTTCAAGTTCATATTTAGAAACCAAACACTAATTCACATCATAAGAGCTATATTATTACCATAAGTATTCAAGCATACTTAACCACTCTCATCTATTATAATCAATTGATTATCAACATGAAGCATTACCTTTCTCATATGAGTAGTATAATTTTCTGTCTCATCCTTACTATGATTTTGATTCCAACATACTTATTACATTTACTTAACCCTCTTTAGGGTTTATATTCCTACACTTATTAAAGTGTATCCATCTCATTAATTCATAGTGAGTGGAATATATTCATCATGTGCTGGCCTACACTCATCAAGGGGTATCGTTGACACTCATAAAGGTGTATCATTTTACACTAATCAAGGTGTATCAATTTACAATCATCAAGGTGTATCAGTTTACACTCATAAAAGTGTGTTGTCCTACATGTTAACCCTTGTGTTGACCTAGACACATTCACTTGTGTCATCTGAGACACATGTATCGGCCATGACATGCACTCTTCACTTGTATCAGCCATGGCACATCAAAGAGATATCTGTTTAGAGGTGCTTAGGGTGATATAGGTTTTGAGGTGCTTTAAGTGATATCGGACATGAATCACATCTTGGTGTATCACCTTCAACATAACTTGGTGCATCACCTTCTTCATACTTTAGCAAAATATTTTCAACTCACTTAAAAATCACAACTTGACCCCACTTTAGGGTATTGGCCACCTTATCACTTTGTGTATCACCCACCCTACCACTTTGTGTATCTGTCATAGTATACTCTAGAGTATCAACCTCATAATAATGTAGTGTATTAGACTATCTATCACTAAGGGATATCAGCCTATAGGGTTTTTGATACATATGATGTTCTAGGGTTTTGAATGTATCAGGTTAGCCCTCATCAACACCCTATATTCTTTCACCTATCAAGGTATCAGGTTAGCCCTCATAAACACCTTATACTCTTTCACCTATCAAGGTGTCAGCCTCACCATTACTTGGTGTGTTGGCCATGACTTCAATGAGTGTGTTGCCCACACTTCCACATGGTGTGTCATCTTAGGTGTGTCTCCCATCATACTTGTGTCAGGATAGAGGTGTATCAGTTTAGGGGTGTATTGGGTTCCTAGGGTTAAGGTTTGCCATGTCGGCCTCTTACTCAACCAAGGTGTCTTGGTTTTGACACTCCATCTTACAAGACATCCTACTATTCATGACAAGCTAGTACCCTCAAAAAATATCGTTCTAAGGGGTCAAGCATATCAAACTAGCTCTTGTAGGTCATGACAGTTTAATAAACATATTGGTTTAGGAAACACAAGTCATGACAACCACTCACAACATTGTGTATGTGCCAACTTGTCATCTTCAAGCTTCAACCCTTCATCCACTAACACTCATTTTATGGATCACATCCCCATATATCCTTTATATCTCGTAAAATCATCAATCAATCAAGGAAAGTCAAAATTGAAAAGGAATCATCAAGTAGTGCATAATTGAAGGTAAATAATAAGAGAGTTGAGTTCAAGCTATATAACCCACCTCAAGATCACCACTAGAGCTTCAAGCTTCAAAGATCCACGTTCCCAAGGTTGAATATGACCTATTCAATGGTCCATGATTCGGATATAGCTTCACCTCCATCAAGGAGAATGTATCATAGTTAGAAACTTGGTGAAGAAGAAAAGAAAGAAAGAATTATAATTTATGATACATAATTGTCCAAGGTTGAAGATGGTCATGGCATCACCTTAGACAAGATGCTCAACCTTTCCCTTGATCCTTGACTTCCTAGGGTCGTCCACCATGAAGGAGGTGGTAAAAGAATTGAAAGGTTGACTTTCTTGTGAAAAGAGGGGTTTATATAGTTGAGGCTCATGAGAGAGACTACATGAGAGGTGTCATCACCATATGTAACTAGGTGACACGTGTCCATGCATGGTGGAACCATGCAACCATAATTATGTCATAATGCAAAACTCTTGTGTATAATTCAATGATGATATATCAGCCATTGAGTAGCTTGCTTGAAAAGATATCACAACCCAATACCACATTTCATATAAATCAATACAACTTTTCTAAGGAAGTCCTAAACCGATATGGTTCACCTACTTGAGGTTCTTAACCCTATATGAATATTCCCAAAAAGTTTCTAAAACAATAAGGGACCTCCTCTATGGTTTCCAAACTGATAGGAACTCCCATATGCTCTTCATAACTCGACACAACCTCATCTAGGGTTCAAGATACTCAACATTTTGTGGTTCTTTCACCACCAAGAGTGCTATCACTCAACCAAGACTCATACAAGGCACACCCTCTTTTATCTTTCCGCTAAATGATGCTAAGAGAGAGAAGGGACACTCTATAGGTGGTAAGTTTCACATCAACCCCATATTTAGGGTAAATTGCATTTTTTACCAAAACTATTATATATAACACAAACAACCTTCAAATAGTCTCAAAATTGAAACTTGAGCTCTCCTGAAGTCTTAATTAATTTTCAAAATATCAAGACAAGGTTATAATCATCTTAATTAGGAAAAACCTCCAAGGTTACCTCATAACCCCAATCAGAGGTGTTACACAAAGTATATGTAACCCAAACCATTCCTTGATATTTCACAGGATATTATATAACTCTTTTCCCAAGCATATATCACAACTGTCTATTTAACTATTGCCTCTTTTCTTACATCATTATATATGATGCATAAACCCCTAACATGGGATGTGTGTACTATAGGTTGGGCACCTACAACCAGATTGATCTCAAAGTCAATTTGTCTAGGAAGCAAAACACTTATTGTCTCATCAGGAAATATTTCCTTGTTCCTACATGTAACTGACACCCCTTAGATACTAGGATTTCTCACCTTGGTATCCATCACATATACCAAAACACATCACATTAATGTTCATTCAACTTTTCATCATTTTCATGTATATTCCAAGGTGTTGCCATGTTTTACAACTTCTCATCAAGAGATAGATCATTATTTGTCACATGTTCTATATTGAACCAGATGGTCTCCCTTATTTTTCTTTCACAAATCATAAGGATTTTACCTTACACTTTCTTATACACAAGTTCCACTTTACTCATTCTTTATTTGTTTTTATTTATCTCCTTCCTTCATACTTATTTTAAGAGTCCTCTCCATTATACATGGATTTATACCTTGATTTACTTAATTGGCACATGTTTATCTTTCTTTTACTTTATAAAGTCCTTGAAATTATAATTTCAAGAACTTCTCATAGCCTACTTATGCTCATATTTAAATTTTATGGAGTTATATATTTCTCTTTTAATCACAAAACACTTAATGTTTAGGTAGGTTATGATGTAGTTCCCATATTTTTTAGGGTGTGATAGAGGTATTAACACCATGATTCATGTTTTTTCATGCTCTTTAGATTGTTTCTAAATGACTACTTGATCATAGTAATCAAGAAGAAATCAATCTAAGAGTTTAATACTTACCATTCCTTCAATATTTGAATACCTAACCAGGGCACTTGAGTATTGAGGCTAGGTAGTATGCATCATGTATCATATCACATTTTCAACTTAGACATCATCCTAATCCTAGTCCTAGTGTCCCTGTAGTCTCAGCAAACTTCTAGCACTGATGCCACCAAATGTGACACCTTTGTCACACAAAGAGATATTACTCAAAACAAAGTGCAGAATTATTACTAATAACAACATTACCACAAAACATGGTAAATTAAAACCGATTCCATAACATGATTTCAAACTGAACATTTCCAAATTGAAAACATAGACTGATGCCATTTGTATTTCATTCATATCAAAAAGTATTACACACCATTGTGCACTGGCCAACTAGCTACAACTTATTACATATAACTACACATTTGGAACAAGGGATTATGGGTAATATAGAACTTCTAATCCTAAAAAAATCCATATCCCACATTTGTTTGTGTTAAGTTCATTGTCAGATTGTATTCCTCTGGTTACATAAGTCCCAATCAAGTGGGACACTATCGTACCATGATTCCCCTGGTACTAGTGTCAGATTCGCATGCCCGTACCACCTGATATCCCTTATTTCTAATCATCTTTTCGCGCACGACCCTGCAACCGTCATCATTCTCAGCCATTGAACTATTGCCTACTCATATTCAAGCTTCACCCCCACACATCACTGGAGAGAGAACCCTTGCCACCTAATACTCGTGGAGTGACCTCCATTTCATCTCCCTCCCTCCATACTCAACAACTCCGACGACACATGTAACTTAGCAACCACCATCTACTGGCAAAATCACTTTCTCCATTAGAAAATGAACTACCATTTGTAAGTGGTCTTCTCACAGATACCATTCCCCTCCAACTAGTCACCCTCCAACATTCACGTTTCAACTATTCCTGCCCCGTCAACAACAATAAAATAGTTATCTTCAGCGCCACTTGACTTTGGCATAAAAAAATTGAAAACAACCAGATATGCGATTATGTATATCTTGATTACATGCTACAGATAACAAGATCCTACAAGGTATATAGACCCATTTGATTTGTGAATATGGCTGAATTCAACGAGGTTGAGTATCTCCCTATGGAATATTCTTTCTTCTTCTTCTTTTTTGCAGAAAAAATAAGATATTAGATAATAGTTTGATTGAATAATATAAAATTAAATTTCTACTTCTTTCTTTTCATTTACATCAAAGACTTATCGGTTTGCTTATTTTTTATGCTATTATGAGATAACTTATGAGTCCCAAGTTTTTGGACATCATGTTTCAAATGATTGGTTTTGCCATCTATAAAGGACTACAACACTACTTGTTGTTCACTTGTCCTCTACTTGGAGTAAACCTCTTTCCCTTAAAAACAACATCACCCACATTTTTCATTAAGATTTGGTTATTAAAATATAAAATAATATCCAAATTTATTTTTCATCATCAAAACATAAATATGATAAACCAATTTTAAAAATGGCTTACTGGTTGTCGCAGCTAATGTCGTCCCAAAAGGCTTCCAAACATAGGATGCGAATACTAACATCCTATCATCCCCATGTCCCATTCTATTCTATCCTAACATGGATTCCTTCTTAATCCTTTCCAGCAAACCAAACGTGGCATTAGGGTTTAACCACCCATGGAAGCATGTGACGAGTTGGGAGTTAAACACTACACCACCACACCATACTTGCAACAACAAAATGGTGTTGTCGAGCATCCAAGAAAGACGGTCATGGAGATGGTACATCGCCTAATGAAGAGCAAGGGAGTACCAATGGAGTAATGAGGTGTGGCACTGAAGATTGTGGTGCATTTTCAGAACTGTGCACCAATGTGCATCCTAGACGGCAAAACTCCATATGAAGCATGGTACAAAAGGAAGACCAAGGTGCATTGTTCTGCATGTTCAGGTGTGTGACACATGTAAAGAATGTTGGCACCGGTGTAACTATATAATAATGAAACTAATTGTATTCCGCGAGTCTAAAGAGATATGTTGCTTGTGTTATTTGTGTGGTTTAGACTACTTGTGTTTTAATTTAAAAAAGTATATTGATAGTGTCCCAAATAGTGCTAATATCTTTCAATACAAATAACCAAGTACCATGAGAATAGTCATCAATTGAAGTCATAAAATATTTAACTCCAGAATGAATAGTAACAAAACAAGGGCCCCATAACTATCCACATGAATAAAATTTCATTTAGAACCAATTTCTTTTTTAGCAGGAAACATGGAGCGAGTTTATTTACCCAACTGAAAAAAATCATAAATAAAAGTTTTTTTCTTAAAAAGTAGGAAATAAATGTTTCAGCTTCGCAATAGAGGGGTGGTCAAGGCGGTAGTGCCACTATAGTCCAGTCACATATGTCAAAATAAGAGTAGTTACTAATGTTAGTCCATCCAAGTAGTAGAGCCCATCTAGTCACTCATTGCCCAAACCATTCCTTGTCTTTTTGTGAAGATCCTTCAAAACACAACTAGGAGGATCAAATTTAATTGAGAATTGAAGGTTTTTCATATTCTTACTGATAGAAAGAAAATTAACAAGATATTTTAGAATGTATAACGCATATTTCAAATGTAGATTATGAGATAAGGAATAGTTCCAATGGCATGAATAGAAGTTTTAGAACCATCAACAACCGTAACTAGAGGAATATGAGTGTTTTTAGTTAGAGAAGAAAATAAGGTAATTTCAACAGGCATATGGACCAAGGAAGCAGAGTCAAAACACCATTTATTTCTACCGGAAGATGGAGTTGCTGGCAATGCAAATAATCTGACCTCTGATGTAGATGTGAAGCTAAGACATGCGCTCCTAAGACAATTTCTTGAATTCGAAGAGAATCTAAGCAAGAGAGGGTGTAGCTAGAAGATGATTAAGTGCAGTAGTATCCGTTGAAGTATAAACAGAGGCCTGATTAGGCCAGACGGGCTTGCCATGTTTGATCCAATATCTGTCTTCATTATGTTTGTCTTGTCCACAAAAATTTTAGAAATGAGGACCAATAATTTGCCCCCGACCTATTATAGTAGAAGGTGTGTGACCTGCGGTAGTAGGATGGTGATCACTACAGTCACGACCATGACCATGACCACATCTACATCCAGAGTTATAATCAGTAGTGCGGATAGCAAGAGTAGGATGTTCCACCTCTGAGGTAGAAGTGATAGATGGTAAATGTTGAACCTTTTTAAGAACATATCAAAGAGTAGGCAGGGGATCACTTGAGATAATTTGGTCTACAACCCCAGAAAAGGAAGATGGGAGGCCAACAAGAAATTGGATGAGTTGCAGTTCATTGTGTTGTCTCCAGGCTTCTTTTTTGTCAGCGGATAATGGGTGATAAATGTAAGACCCTAACATTTCTTAAAGTGTTGATCAAGATTTTTTACCATAATTGAATTCCTAGAACCATAGACAAGCTTAAGCTTCAAGTTTGGTCCAATTTGGACACTATTTGTGCAAGTTATACAATTTTATGTACATTTTGGACTTTTTGCAATTTACCCACTTGAGGGGTTTATTGTAATTTGTCACATCAATTATGTTCCTTAGATGTTATATTCTCATTCTTGAGCTTAGTGAGCTATCGTGTGCTCAATTGTACTATGGTTTGGTGGTGATTTGCTTCAAGGGTGATCTTGAGTTTTACCCTTCATGGATGAGCCACCTTCTTGGCTAACAACCGATGGTACCATTGGTTTGGGCAACAAATGATGAATACCTTCAACTTGTGAGACCACCAAATGACGGTTCAATAGTCCTCAACAGCCGATGGACCTACTTCTTGCTCGTCCATGGGAGCTTTAAGCCATGGACACATGGAGAGCTGCTTGTACACCTCATGCTACCTTCCATCCTTATCCATGGGCTATATCTACCTCTTCCTTGCCCAAGTATGAAAACGTTTCTTGCTCTTTATTTCCTCTAGCCTATAGCACTGACCTTGCTCTATTTGGCTATAGAAATAGGTGGTCCAAGGTAGAATATGACCCTTCTTTTGCGAAGAGGTCTCCTAGATCTCAATCTAGCCCTACCTAGGGTTTCCAAGGTCATCTCCTCGAGTTTTCTATCAATACAAGTTGTTTTCTTCTTTCCCTCTCCATTTTTCTTTCTCTTCTTCTTCCTCAGACCTTCCTCCAGGTCAGAACTCTGTTGTGCCATGGTAAAAGTTTCTCTAGAGCTCAAGCTCCTACCTTTCTTGCTTCTTCTATCCAGGGTTTTCTCCTTTTGTGGAGAAAGGTGATGCTTGGCCGAGTTCAGAGCTCTTCTTAGGTATTATGGCCTTCTTTTCTCAAGTATCTTGCTTCTAGAAGCCTGTTCTTCTCAATAGAGGCATGTTTTGTAACCTCTTCACTTTTGTTTCTTACTACAAGTTTTCTTGCATAGGTTCTTGCTCTTAAAATGAAGATCTATGCTTGTAAAAGATAACCTTGCCTAGGGTTTTGATTTTTAGGGTGTTTCTTGCTTAGTTTCCAAATTTAGATGGATATGAAACTCTATACATGACCTGATTAAGGAAGAAGGTGACTAGGATCAGGTTGTCTTGATAATAGATGGTGCTAAGCACCTAACAACGATGGCTTATTCCTTGGTCTCAAGGCTGATTTTCATGTTATCCATCAATCGATGGTAGTACCCCTGCAACAACCGATGGTGTTGTTGTCTTGACAACTGATGGTGGTGACCCAGGGTGTCAACTAATGGTGACCCCATAGGTCTGGTCATGGCTCAATTAAAAGCTTCATGATCAACCACTAAGTGCCCTAATGATGCTATAAATCAATGATGATATTAGCTTAATATTTGATGGTGCTAAATGAATATAGTGTTGATCCAACTACCGATGGTTACTTATTGGTCACAACAAATGGTGGATCAGGCCTCCAAAACCGATGGTGAGTTAAGGATGTAGTTGTAGCATCAATTAATCCTTAAACCAATGGTTTCTTGGGTCACCTAATGCAATTGTTGGACCTATATTCCGATTGATGGTTTTAACATATGAACCTAATCCAATGGTTTGGACCTAACACTTCTCCATCAAATAACCTTGAACAATGGACTTGATCCAATGGTTGAGATTATATGCTTCAACATCCAATGGTTTGGATTGAAACCTATAGTATTACATGTGAGTTCTAATAATCTAAATTTAATGGTTTTGTTCATGTGATCAATTTAAGGAACTTGATGGTTGATAATATGTCTTTCTTAAAATGTACAACTGATAATGGGTTTTAACCCCACAATCTATGATGCCCCTTTATGTTATTAAATAAGGGATGTTTGAGGTTTAATGATGACTATTTCTAGGTCATAACTCAATGTCCTTACATATGATTTGTTTAAGGTGTTTACTTTTGTAAATAACGGATGGTCTTACCTTTTCAACATCCAATTGTAACGGGTGATGTTGTAGTATGGTGATATGGGATGAATGATGATGGAACCAGTGGAGGTTTTCCCTTAATAAGGTAATCTTACCTTTGTCCTCATATGAATAGAATGGATAATGATCATATTGTGTTAATATGTAACCCTAATGGGATATAGCTTGTTACACTTAATCCTAATTAACTTAGGTGATGGTGATTAACTATGATCATGTTTCCTTAGTGGAATAATAGAACAATGGAATACTTTCTTATTGTGGTTGAGACCTAGTAAGCTATAACCTAGAGGTTACACCTTGATTTATGTGTGGATCCATACTTGAGTATGGTATGGAATGTAGTGGTGATGCTTCAACTTGTGCACCCACAATCCAATAGGGATGCCATAAGAAGGGTTTGAGCATGAATGTGGATTTGTAACAGTCAAAGTAACTTATGTTGTTGAACCTAACTCTAATGTAATATATGATGGTAGTTAGTTATGCTACCACCCCTTGAATGATTAATATAATGGAATAACTTTCCTAATGATTGATTGCAATTTAGTGCATTAACAAGTGGTCATCATACCTTTATGATTTATGTTTTATTATTCTAACCTTATATACTGTAAATGTGATGTTGGCCAATCATATAGCTTCCATATATGTTGATATAATAAAGGAATGCTCTTAAATGCTAAGTTAACCCTATAATGTTATCCTATGAACTTCTATTAGTTCTTTAATGAAATATCATGATAAGCATGTGTATCACTTGAATATTGATGTATGTTGAAGCCTTGCAATAAGGCATGGAAAGATCATGGTGATCTTGTAGGGAATGATATGATGGTCTTAATGACCTTTGGGCATGGTTGAGCTTTCAATGAGGTGTAATCCTCTTATATTGACAAGGATTGATACCCTGTGATATTATGATAAGGATTTATATCCTGTGATAGTATGATGACAAGTGTAGTCTCATGACTGGAAAGTGAATAGTACCATGTGATGATGAAATGAGCAACAATATGTCTCATACATTTTATATCTTTTGGAGTTGCTATACATAAATGCTTGCCAAAATTAAATTAGGGTTTGTATGTCCATTTGTATGATGAAGCCTTAATTCACTCAATTGGAAAAACTAATCAAGTGAAACCCTAATCATGTTTATTTCCTTGTGCCATAGATCCATTCCACTGTTATAACTTGTTGGGTCATGAAACGAGTGACTCCTACGAGAAAGTCGGAGCGCATAATGTTGAGTTTGAGGGGACAATTTGGTACCCTAATATCAAGCAATTGAGGATGGATGTGGTCATGCCTCAGATATTGTGATATTGTGATGTGTGAAAGGCAACAATATAACTACAAGATGCCTCTAATAGAACGACCATGCGTGAGTTGTTCTCTAGCGTCGTCACCTGTACCAAGGCAGGCTAGTTGTTTCTAGCTGATTATATGTCACTATTGGCAGTTGACTTATATGTCTCTATGTTGTCTCTCGTACTGACCATGAGTTATTGGTGAGATCATGGAGTCTATCTCTTCTATAGATCTTGTACGACACTGATTTTGACTTAGTAGTGGTCAATTACATTTGGGTGGTATGACTCAAATCCTCAGGGAAGTAATAAAAGATGTAATACAGGCGTGTAGCATATATGTTTAGGATTATACACGACATTTCACATTGGATGATGACCCTGGTTTGTTCTCTTTAAATAAAGATGATACTTAGTTCAAATAAGAGATAGTAGATATGCTTATGTTGTGGATATGATCATATTGTAGATGTGTACATACAATAGGGAATGTTTATGATGATAGTTATCAAATATTTTTAACTATGCTTACACTATTAAATATGCCTATGCTATTAGAGATGCTTGACTAATAATCATGTTATGAAGATAATTGTGCTCTCATTTTAGTTTGACTCATGAAATATATATGTTCAACTTGGTAGATATGCTACTAGTGTTACCTATGCATATGCTACTAGACATGTTCATGATGTTAGAAATGCTTATTCTACTAGATTGCTTGTGTTGTTAGCAAGGCATATTTTGATAGTCAGACTAATGAGGACAATTTTTAATAGTTTCAAACTCATGAAACCTTAGTAGATATTTGATATAAGAAATAGATTTATATGTTATCTGTATATACACTAATAATTTTACTCATTACTAAGCCTATTTTCTTAACTTGTTGAGTATGCTTGAACTTCTCTATATGCTCAGTTGCCTGTTGAATACTTCAACTACTAAGTTTATTTATTATTGGAATAAACTGTTGTAATCAAATTCTACCAGAGAGAGTTATATCTCTTGATGGGACTGTGTCTCACCTTGTGGGTCACCACATCTTTTTAGGTGATCGATAGCAACGACAACAGAACCATGACAACAAGGAGAAATTGAGGTGATGAACCCTAGAGATAGTAGCTACTTGTCTAGTATGCCCTAGAGTCGTCCATGTACTATCAGGTTCGGGTGAGAAAGTTTGTATATGATGTTTTAATCGAAATGAGCTTTAGGAAGCATGTTGATGCTTGTATATGTGTAATATGTGGATAGTGTTCCTTTGTAAAGATTATGTTGTAGCTGAAACTACATAGAAGTTATAAAGGATGTTTGGCCTTATGTGAAATAAAATATGTTGTTAGTCTCTTATGTAAATGTTTCTAAGTACCTTGGGAAATGATGAAAATGGTTTTAATTTACCCTATTTTCTGGGTTTGTGTTTAATTAATGAGTAATTATATTTTGTATTTTGAGTAATCTCATTTTGTGTAATGAGTTCTAACAATAAATCTCGTATTCGTTCCAGAAGGCAGAGTAGTGGTTATAATAATCTTCAACAGTGGTGTCAGAGGAGAACTCCTCCTTGGCCAGATTTTTCAAAATCTCAAAGACTTTCTTTGGATTTTTCTGATGGGAGTAGACATGATACAATTGATCTCGTATTGTCTTAGCATCATGAAGGCACAATAATGACTGATTGAACCATGGTGGGAGGGAGGGGGTGGGGCTGTGCGGGGAGGGAAGAAGGGACGGGGGGTAGCAGGGAAAGTCAACAACGGTGGGGGCGGGGTAGAGGGAGAAGGGTTACAGTTGAGAGGGGTGGACGGCGGCTAGGACATGAGGAGATTAGGGTGGAAACTTGTAGGGGAATTGAATTGCTCTTGATGCCATATACAATAATGAAAAGAATTGTATTTCATGACTCTAAGAGTTTACAATGCTTTATTTTTTTTATAGGACAAGAGAATAAAGTAATAAGTCAAACCGAGCAATATGAGATATAACACAAATAGAGTAAACCACATAAATAACATATATAACATATCTCTTTGTATCTCTTTAGTAAGAAAGCTCTCAGACAGATCAACACAAATGGTGTTTGTTGGCTACGAAGAGGGATCCAAAGCTTACCAAAGACGAAGAAGCTCCATGTAACACATGACGTTATGTTTGAGGGCGAAAAGCAATGGGATTGGGAGGCAGTACCCGATTGGCCCACTTGTGACCCTGTTGGTACATTTACAGTAAAATATTCCACTAACCTTGTGGAAGGCAAGTCGGGTCACACCGCAAACAGCAGAGCCAAGCGCACCTGCCACACCTGTGCGTGTTGCACCAAGCAACGTGGAGTGGGCAACACTACCTACTGAGGAGTCGCATGACTCAAATGGTGTTCCACTACGTTACCAGAAAGTGTTAAGACTTCTACAATACCACAACTGATAACGGTATTGGCTACAATGGTCTCTGTTTTCTTGCTGCTGAAGAAGCTACAAGCATTGAATCAGCACTGAAGGGGGTGTGTTCTTGCTGCTGAAGAAGCTACAAGCATTGAAGAAAGAAGCACTGAAGGGGGTGTGTTGGAAGAAAGCCATGGAGGAAGAGATGCAATCTATCCACAGAAACGACGCATGCGAGCTTGCTACTCTACCTAATGGTCACAATGTCATTGGGCTCAAGTGGGTGTTTAAGGTCAAAAGGGATCCTGTAAGTAACACTGTGAAGCACAAAGACCACCTAGTAGCTAAAGGTTATGCCAGGACAGAGGTGGATTTTGATCAGGTGTTCGCTCCGGTAGCGCGTATGAAGACGGTGCAGATGTTGATAGCGCTTGCGGCTTATGGAAGTCGGGAGGTACACCATATGGATGTCAAATCGGCATTTCTAAATGTCGAAATTGCCAAAGACGTGTATGTACAACACCCATCCAGTTTCATCAACGACAAATGTGAGATTACATGTTCCATTCAGACTTTGCGTTTCAATCAACCGAAATACATGTCTTTGTTTTATGAATAGCGTTTCTATTGCGAGTTAAATTGTAATTTGTAAAGATTTAACTCGATAACTTGTCTGCATAAAAGTATTTGTATCAGAGAAGTCATTATACGTGGCACTTTCTTATGAGGTCCTCATAATATGGTTTAAGGTGGGTGGCAGGCTCGACTGCCAATTTCTGCGGGAATATCAATATTTTAAAGATACAAAGTTCGGCAAAAAGGAAATTACTCTTTAAGAAATAGCTTACAGTTGTAAGAATTCTTTTAAAAAGTCACCTTGTCAGTCGGCAGTTAATTCTTTTCCAAAAATAGTATTTATCGAGTTCTCATTCGCAAGCAAAAAACTAAGTAGGACAAAGACCACCGGAGTTCAGCTAATGAGGTTTACTAGTGGAACTTTAGAAGAGTTCGTGTCGGAGGACATGTTTGGCAATATAATTAGCTCCGTGGTCAATAGCTTATATTACACCCATAGTGATCCTCGTGTTGTGGCATAACACAACTATATGTTTAAATTTGTTAGGTAACTTATTTTATGCTAATGTAAAAATTACTTTTGTTGAGTGTTTTCAGTCATATGATATGTGGAAGGTGTATCATGATACAAGCTATGAGGGTTGCATGCCATCATAGTAACAACTTTGACTATATCATTGATGAGATATGGGTGTTTGAGGAATTCATTTTTGACATCTTAAATACACTTGGGGCCTGGGATTTCTTACGTCATGGAGGGGCATGTCCTGGACATTAAGCTTCTTGTTCGTGTTTTTTAATCACCTACCATTACAATGAAGAGAATCTCCCGTAGTTGTTTTCTTGCATTCTCTCACTTGTTAAAGACAACTCATCATAGAGTGCTCTTTGATACGGGTTTTGTAGCTGCATGAGAGAGGTTGTTACTTTTTCATTATTGTATATTAATGGCTTTCATGCCTCATAAAGGTGTTTCGGCCTCAAAATAGTTGAGACATCAGATATGACAATAGGGAGACCTTGTAACAAAATCATATTTGGATCTCTCTTAATAATCGGAGAGAAGTGGGTGGTAACTTCATGTCAGTGAACAATGTGTTGCACGTTGTAGGATAGGTTGTTGTTGAGTGTGTGTAACATGCCAAGATTTGGCTACCATGACTCCAGAAATACTAATGCCATGATTAGGAGGTTAGTGTGCTTGGATCTTTAGAATTGGACAAACAAGGTTAAGAACGTAACCTAATACACATGTGTGCACCCTCATGAATATATAAGGTGCATATAGTGAGTAATTCATATGTGTGTACCCTAATACATTAGTTAATGACAAACCCAAATACGAACCCTAATTATGCATGCATATAGAGCCTAACCCATGGTTTGATGCAAACCTGCCTATGTTGGAGATCAATACACCATAATGTAATGATAGGTTATGTATGTAACCTAACCTTAGACTTAATGGATGTTGATTAGGTGTATTTGATGTATAATGATAATGTAGAGCTAACCCTGGATAGAAGTTGACTAAACCTAATCTACACATGCCTTATATATGTCATATATGAATACATTAGTATATTGGGTGTCATAATCCTATATCATATATGGGACCTAATCACATAAACGTGGCACTATACTAAAATCATTTCAACAATATGTAACATATTTCACCTTGTTCACTAATATATATCTAATGACTCAAATATGGACAAGAAGTTATTCGATTGACATAAATCTTCATAGTTGTCTAATGTTAGGTTAAATGTGCATAATTAGTATCAATAAGTGAATAAATATGAATAATTAATTCATGTGGACAATAATTTTTGTGTAAAGAGTGTAAACCACCCTCTACTAGATATGGTAAACAAAAACCAATTTGGATAGCAGTGGAAGTTAAAATCTTGACTTTATTCAATTGTATAGAGAGTACATTACAATTTTCCTAATAAGGGTGTACAAACTTTATACATACAAAGGATCTAGGTAGAGGAAGACTAAAACTACATCAACATGTCTCCATTAAAAACAACTATATATACATGTCCATTATAGAATGATGAACTCCATATCCCTAGCTTTAGATGGTTCACCATGCTTCAGATGTGCACTCTGATCCTATACATGGGTGGTTGGGATCACCCAGCAAGAGAAGATAAAAAGTATGTGTCAAGCAAGAGAAATAAGGACAAATATAAACTAGAACATAGCATAATAAAAAGTTCACTATACTAAGAGAGTCAAAAGTATGAGGCAAGATATCAAATAAGAAATAAGAATTCTGCCATACTTCAACAACAATAATAATCAGCATAGCATGAATGATATTATGATGCAAAATAAACAAATACAGGGTGAGGCACCTACCAGACCTCAACCAATAGGTGAGGGGGAGTGGTCACATTCCCAAACACCTACAAATATATATAATACGAGGAGAGTGGTCACATTCCTCGGGGGAGAGTGGTCACATTCCCCTAGGACAAAATTACACATGCCCTCTATTGGTGGTTTATACTTATGTACACTACATTGTTATTTGGCCAATAATACTTCATGCTGAATGATTCACTTAGCAGTAGTGAAAATATAAATAATATAGCATCATAGCATTGGGGTTTCAAAACCCAAAGAGTAATTCAATTAAATGAGCCAAAGGATGGCAATAGATGATTCAAGTAATTTAAATAAATGAGCCAATGAAAGGCAGTAGAAAGATTCCAAGGCTACCACATGCCTCGTTAGGAATATAGGTTTGGATAAATACCCAACTAAAGGATAGGTGTATTTGCACATGCTTCCATAAGATTTCACATGCATAGGTTCCATATACATAAATAGGGTCCACATACCTCATTTTAGATTCATATTCATCACTTTGACCATTTAGATTGTATCCAAATCAACACTTTCCTAATTACATGTTATTGCACATATATTAGGGTTTATACAACATAAAGAGTAAGAAACACCAATTTTAGACCTTATTTGCAACCTTTGATTTAGGACTCAAAACATATACCATATGATTACTTGGACTTCATTGATTAGGAAAACATGTTTCATTTCTTCATTTGGAGTTAAAATAAATTAGTTACATATTTTAGAACATTTTACATGATTAAAATGGTATTCAAGATAAACATCAAAATAGGAAAGTAAATCAATACTCAAAAACCATAAAATTAGATTCTAATTGAAAAATGCTTTCCAAAGAGTATTTATTTGCATTTTTCTAACCAAGACTCGATTTAATATGAATTAAACAAGACTGGCCAATGAGAATTCATTAAAACCATAGTGTGACATTGATTCGAGTCGAAAATAAATGTGATGTAAATAAATCGCAAAGTGACCAAAGAACCTTAGGCGCGCGTTACGTTTGATTAATCATGTTGCGGTAAACTCGTCATTTTGATTTATCTAAGAAAATTCGTGAAATAAAAGAGATAGGAACTGGGACTGTGTTTATTACCCTAGCGATGTTAATGATCTCATCAAATGCTCAAGGGCACCATGGTCATTGACTAACCACAATTGTTCCCTCATTGGCCATGGCACGAGCTCGACTCTGGGGTCTAGACCACAGATCATAGCCTGCCGATGCAAACCAAGAGCATCACACTCACCCTCATTGCTCAATGAACTTGACGAGCCCAAGATTTGGTCTTGCAGTGGTCAGGAGCTCAGGAAAGATCCTCCACCGGCAAAGAATATGGGAAGGCATTGTGGTCTCCAACAGTTGATACCATGTCGAAAAGGACACAACTCAAACCTCGAAGATGCTCGCGATGGCAAGACGAATCTACTGGACCAATATCTGGGGTCAGAGGGGCACTGAGGTTTCAAGGCAACAAGCGTTGGCGAGAGCCTATATGCACTTCTACAATATGCGGCAACATAGAAAAGCGTAGAGGAAACTAAGTATGGAAAAGCAAAGAAGAAGGGTCAAGGATGCTTACGAGCTTGTCAATTTGAAAAGAGGTGGTGCAACACACCGGGGCAAAGCCGTCATCACCGGAGGAGAAGGGGGAGAAGGTAGGAGATCTCCAGGGTAGTAGGGGACCAATTGGAATGGAAGGAGGAAGGTTTGAGGGCTGAGGGTCCTAACACTACTCTTATATAGGTGTAGGGAGCACTCTAACCCTTTATGCATAGCCACGGAAGAGAAGAGGAGAAGGTCAGGGTTAGGCATTCTGACTACAAACAAAGGTAGACGATGAGTTAGAGCTTATCTAAGGTAGTATAAAGAGAGGAATCCAATGGGAGTTAAATCTCTCGAAATGGTGGAGAGGAGAGAGAGATCGAGTCGGGGATCTGAGGAGGCACTACTGTTGCTCGGACATGCGAGCAACTGGAGGAAGAAGATGAAGTCAGGCCGTTAGATCAGTGTATAGACAATCATAGGCCATCAGATGTGTGTCCACTATGGACCGGGTCGCATGACAGGAAATATCAATCAAACTATAGCATTACAAATCAAATAAATGATATCGATTAATGCACTATAGTTACAATATATTAAAAGCTTATAAAATTGATTTGAGGGGTCAAACCAAGTCCAAGAGACACCAAATTTGAACCATAGGCTCATATGAATGTCTAAAAAAAATCTATGTAACACATTTTACTTAAGTTTTGGCCATTAATTACCATATTGGCTATTAAAGCATATATTAATGTATTAAAAAGGGTAATTTAACATGAAAAGGTTCTTTTAATGAAATCTTAGATGAGTATGCGAGATAGTCATTACATATTAATATTCAGAACAATATCTCACCATAATATTCCATTTTCATGTATTTTTTCCACTTTGGAAGAGAGAGAAAGAAAAGAGGGTTAATCTCTTAATTATTAACTCAATTACACATATTTACTCATTTCTTATCTCAAAAAGATATGAAAGCTCCAAATTAACATTATCCACTAATTATATCTCATTAATGGCCATTTTGCATTATTAGCCCCCAATTAACTCATTAGTTGTTATATTTGTGCAAAAACCCATTCATTGACATGAATGTGGGTGAATATAGATTACACCGTAAAAAATGCTCAAATTCAACTTTGAGGCAAAAAAGGATACCAAAGATAGGTAATTTTAGGAAAATGGTCCAAAAGGACATAAAAGCAAATAAGATCTTGAAAATGGGTAAATTGCAAAAAGGACCCCGATATTCAGTCTGTTACAGCACTCCACCCCTTAAAGAGGATTTCATCCCTAAAATCTCAATAAGAGGGAAGGGTGAGTGTGTAACATCTCAACCTTAAGAAACTAGGTTGGTACTTCACAATCTCTATTCATAAGTCAAGTATTACTAAGGTTTCCACCACACATGAACCCTTTTTTATCAAACGTAACATAATAGACATTTTGGCTCATTAGCATTATCTCCATTATGAACATGTATTATCTTCAATATTCTATTACTTGTGTCATATTATGCTCACATTGTTGTCCAAAGAATTACATATCAACATTAAGCAAAAAACATATATATTTTCCTTATTTATCTCATTAAGGGTTTTAAGCACAATTAGGGTGTACTAAGTCATCTCAATATTTATTAATGTATTAGGTCACAAACCTTAATAACTTGAATTAAATCTCTATTATCCAAAAAGTATCATCATGTAGAATTATCACAGGTTATTTTGTAAGAATCAGATGATATGATCCAACAAGTTATTACGTCTATAATAATTTCAAGTAATGTCACATTAGTTTCTTATAACTATATTACACATGGTCATATCACGTTTCATACTCACATTAATGACATCACTAACCATTTTCTCTAATGTATACTTCATATTATACATTATTCATTTAAAACCACATTAGGCATATTGATGTGAATCCAATTACTCTTTATCATATTCGAGCCATTATATGTGTTCACATAAGGTGAAACACTTTGTTAATAAATTGATGCTTATACCAAATTATTATAATGTGATTATTGAGGTGTGTTTTAGAGAACAAGGTAGTATGTCTTACATATATTGAAGACTTAATTAAATTATGATTATAATCCATTTTTATGGGTCAAGGTATATTTTCTAATGATAGCACCTAATGTCACTTGTGACATCCCACCATCACAAAGACAGTGAAACGCCACACAAAAACGTGTGGAACCGTCATAAACAAAATATTACCAAAAACACGGGTTAATTAAAACCGATTGCAGAAAGCATCATAAGAAAGGAACTATTACAACCAGATCCACAACATGCAAGGAAACATGTTATATATACATAAGCATGATATTTGTCTATCAACACATTTGAACCGTCTGTTCCATATACATCAAGGATGCGCCACATATTTATATACATACCAGACCTAGACAGGCCAACAACCAGTTATAAAAAGCCATACTAAGATCATACATTGTGAAACCACGTCAAAACACCTCCAAGGGCCTGAGAGTACAGGGAAGACTCTAGGACTCTACTACCAAACAACCACAACAGCATATCCAACCTTGCCTTCTACTAATCTTCTTTCTGCTCGGCTGCAACCTCATGATGACCACCACGTCTAGCTGAATCACCTAAAAAGGTTGAAACCAATGGGGTGAGACACACAGTCCCAGCGAGAAACATAACTCCCCTCCGAACTATAAAACCTCACATAAGCTAGAGCAGATAAAAAACATAGCAGATATAACCAAATCATATATGGAAAATGAAGAGCAGGGTTATATATAACAACTTACCATGATATCTGAGAAGCATATAACTAGCTGCAAGGAGTACTTAGGGCATGTATATAAAACAATCATACATTATGCCAGGCCTCAACCAATATTCCGTGTTTTCCCTAAGCAGATACACTATACGGCTGAATTACCATTTATTATGCCCTGAGGTAGTGAGTTGTACCGCTCAAATCCAACCTTCGATTGTGAAACCCAGCCGGTGCCATACACGGTCAACAGAAGAGTCAGACTCCACGACCTCACCCCTCGTGGTCAGTGTACGAGAACCAAAGTAGGACCGCAGTCTCTTGGTTAAGTGACCTTAGTTACAAGGTCAGCTCCGCAGGCTACCCTTTCCTATAGCCCGCCTTGGTATAGGTCTAGACACTAGTATATCTTGAGCCGCATGCCTGTTCACTATGCTCCCTAGCCATGAATGCATTCATGCTCTATCACACTGAGCCATGGGTCTGTTCACCATGCTCTTATACACATCTGGTGTCTACAACCACAGTTGCACTCTAATCCTCCTATTTTCAGCTAGTAGAAACCCCGTATACTCAATAATATGCGCTCCAGGTTAACCCACATGAGAACCTATTTCACCATCACCAGATCCTGACGATGATGGATCTATGGCCAGGACAAACTACATGAAAGGGTCATCTGTAATTAATTAATGTATTTTAAGTGGATTGTTTGGGTCAACAAGTTGTATTATGCAAACCACAAAAACAAGAGTAAACAACGTAGATTCCTTCCTTTAGTGTCACACTTTTACTGTTATTCTCAATGCCATCAACATCATCATGATCCATCTCAAGGATCCAACATCATATGTTGCCACTTGGCCTCTTTCCAATCATCATGATCTATCATAAGGATCCAACATCACAAGGATTCAATCCCATCATTAAGCACATGTTACTAACACATAGGCAACACTCATCATGTAGTTCTCATAATACATAGTGTTTCTCAATATCAAGATAATGTCACCAAGGACATCATTATATCTCATACCTGAGTACACATCTCACTTGATGAAACATGCATGGTTAGTATGGTCAAGAGTAAATAAACACTTCATCGTCGAGATATATTTGTGCCACATTAGATGAGCAGGCATATAACATCCATATATAAGCATTCAAAATTGATATTAGGGTTTCAAGCATAACAACAACATATCGGGTAAGGGGTAACCCTCACCAAAACATACCACAACCCTCACCAAAGGTGCAGCGACACTCACCAAAGCATATCGGGTAAGGAACTAGCCCTCACCAAAAGATCATGCCACAACTCATCCTTATGCTATAGGTTAACCAACAACTAACCACAACTTGCCGTATCGGCCAACACTATCAGCCAACACCCATATTGGGCAAGCCATAAGCAAGCTGATAACGAGCAACATCCTACCGTTCAACCTATATTGCCCAAGCGACACACCCTGTCGTGCAACACTGTGTCGGTGATGCTATGCCAGGCAACGCCAGACCATGTCTCCCAGCCAAAGGGTCAGCACCCAACCAAGCAAACACTAAGCTAAAGCACAGATCGGTAATGGACAAAGCATCTAGCCAACTGACATCAACAGACTGATATCAGGCAATCCTTAAGCAAGTCAGTATCGCCCAAGCTAACAAAGGTCACGACACCATAACAGATGATGCCACATCCAGCAATGCAACGTCTCAAGACAACTGATAACGACAAACACCATGGCAAGCAACATCAAACGGCCAACATAGAACAACATATCAGACAACGTCCTATCCAAGGTTCAGTTCTAACGTCCAAGGTAGACGGTGGTCAAGACACCAATCACAACACCATATCGGCCAACGCCCTCAAGGGATATCGGGCAGCACCACCCCAGAAGGTACCGTGCAAGGCAGCAACAATGCCATGCAACGCCGGGCAGCACGTCACAATAGGGTGTCGAGCAGCACCATCCATGAGGATGTCGTGCAAGGCACCAACCAACCCTAACGCCCAACCCAAACCCCATATCGTCTAAGGGATCAACAAGGCGTCCACCTACTATATTGCCCAAGCCCTAGCTCAAGGGAAAGAAAGGGATATCATTTACCACACCTACAACCATGCAACAAGCTCCAAGACACAACCAACCATATCGGGTTACTAGGGTTAGAAGGTCTCAACCTCATTACAACCATCCACATCATATCGCCCCAGGATACCAAGACTGTTGGATCACCTCTCAACAGCCAAGTGAGAGGGGTTTTTCACAACCTCAAGCATATTAGACAACAAGGGTAGAACAACACCCTATCGGCCAACCAACTCAACATATGGCCCAAACATCTAGGCCATAGGCTCACCTTTCAACAACTAGGGAGAGAGAGGGGTTTTGCCCAAGAAACTAAAGCATAGGCTCACCTCTCAAGTCCAAGGAGATAAAGGGGTTTTTCCCAAGAACACTCTACACACACCTTTGAACTAAGGCACCCTAAGCTCACCTCTCAACTAAAGCGAGAGAGGGGTTTTGCTCAAGATCCCCTAATCCAAAGGGTAGGCCGACACAAAGGGAAACTTTAACATCCCTGAACTGGGTTATGAGGTAACCCTATTTGTTTTGGCTAAATAAGTTTCTTATAACTTTAATATATTCCTCTAAGGTGTTTTGTTATCATGTGACACACTTATGTTTCAAGTTTGGTCCTGATTGAATGTTGTTTGAGTAATATTCCTTTATTTTGGACCAAAGTGCAAATTTACCCAAGTTGATGGGTTATATTGCAATATGTCATATGTTGAACATGCCTCATATGTTATAGCATCATTATAGAGAGAATGATGCAAGTTGGTGGCTGGTGGAAAGCCCAAATTCCAAGTTTAAACTTGTTTGAATAATGTTGAAATAATATTTGCTTGTTTTGGACTAAAGTGCAATTTACTCAAGTTGAAGGCTTAACTTGCAAATGTTATATGATAAAATGTTCCTCAAGTGTTTAAGCATCATAAGAATGAAAATGATGTAGACGTATGGCTTTTGGAAGCCTGAGCACCAAGAAAGAGCTTATTAAGCAATGTTTGTGCATTAAAACCTAGTTTTGGTGTAATGTGCAATTTACCAAAAACCTAGGGTTCAATATGCAAAATACCACCTCTAGAGAGTCCCTAATGTTCCTTAGTATCAGTTATAGACAAGAAAATTATAGGGGCGTCTCATTTTAATCTCTTTGGGGGAGATAGAATCTTGATATTAAAATAATCAAGATTTAAGCATAATTGAAACCCTAATTCAGTTTAAGGCAAAAATAAATATATTAATGGAAGTACCCTTCAACCAAAAATGTGATGGTTGAATTTATATAAGTATGGACTTTCTTGTGCCTTGCAATGGCACCGAAATATCTAAAGTGAGTGGAGAGCCCACTCACATTAGTTAAAGAAAAAGTAATGTCCACTAATTTTTGGATATTATTATTAAATTGATTAAGGTACTTAATTGTTTTCTTTTAATTCATGGATAAAGAAGAGGATTTCGAAGGGGAGGCTGATGGATTCGTATGCAAGTAAGTGAGGGGGATCAGTGGCACCAATTTAGGGAATTAAAGGATTTTTATAACACTTTCTCTCTCTTAAAATTCCCTTATATACACTCCATTCTTTCACCCACATGAAAGGCTTTTTTGACTCTTCTTTCTTTACTTGCTTTGGCTGAACACAAGGGAGATTAGGACCAACAGGAGGACGTACCCCAACCTGTAGGTGAGCTCCTCAATCATCTTCAACATTGATTTCATGGTGGAAATCGAAATTAAATGCTTATTTCCTTCTTTTCTCCATTCAATCTTCAACTTTAGCCATTCTTTTCACTCAACGACTTGAGGAAGGACCTTGGGAAGTTGAGAAAGCTTCATTCACCATTAAAGACGTGAATCTTGAAGCTTGGATTCAACTTTGAAGGCGGGTTATATAACTTGAACCCTTAAATGTTATTATTGACTTCATTTCTTCATCATATGTTGAATCTTTCTTCTATCCCGAAATTACTTTTGATTAGTTGATGAAATCACCATAAGAATCACAGTAATTTTAGAAGGTTTGAAGCTTGAAGATGATGATGTAATCTTAGCACACACCACAATAAATATCATGAGCAAATAGTTTTTAATTTTGATGACCAAACAGTCTCAAGACCGTTTGGTGATCAAACAGTCTCAAGACCATTTGAGGGCAGACGGTCTCAAGACCGTTTGAGGTCAAATGGTCTCAAGACCATTTGGGGTCAATTTCTGGTATGGATGGATGAAGATCCAATGGATCGAATTGATCTAATCATAATGGTTACAGTGATGGATGATCCATTGATTACAAACCCTAATCGATTGATTGACCTAATCGATTGATTGAAGAAACTTATCTTGCAATCACCATTACGTACATCATGTTCATATTGTCTCTTATATTCAGATAAGTGTACCTTAATGTTAACTACTAATACCATTTCCATAATCAACAATGATATTCTTTATTATATTAAAACAATTACATTGGAATTAGGTGATATTCGTAAGACTCATCATATTCAATTGAAGTATTAATATTTTCAACTTCAGCATTTGATCACATTTCAAACATCATAAACAAGTTCTAGCTTTATCACTCATAATATTCTTAATAATAAACTTTTAGGGTTTTCAAGAAGTCATTCCTTAGTTCAACATATCATAAGAATCATATCATTCAGTAATCCAATCATGTCTCAAGGGTTCATTAGGGTTATTCACAAACATGGAAACCCTAGTTTCCATTTTCACACATTTCATTCATCAATCATAAGTATACATTGATTAATTGACCCATTTGATTCACTTCCTCAACACAAATCCTAATCAGGATATGTGGTCATTCAAATCCATTAACATTCAACAATACACTTGTATGATACAATCTAGCACAATTCAGATATGAATTTATACATGTCAATTCAATTCCAAGCATATCGGCCATTGGGCTGATTTTTAGGAAAATTTCACATGAAATACCATATTCATCTACCCATAAGAATACCCATGCATTTTCAACCAATATAACATGAACTAGTCAAGTTTCAATCAATGAGAAATAATCAAAATCAGTAAAATTGGATTCCCCAATATCTTTCCCAAATCAAATCCAATCACATACATATATAAACAAGGTTTGTGATTGTTTTAGCCGCATTGAATTAGGCTTTCAACATGGATACAAAGCTTAGGAGGGAGAAAAACACTCACCTCAGGTGTGAAACACCTGAAATTCGTAGCCCAGCTACTACTGCTAATTCTTGAATCAAGTCCTTGCTTCAAGAAAATAGTTGCTTCCTGCTCCTCTTCACTCAAGAACCTAGAAGAAGAAGAATTGAAGAAGAAAGAATGAAAGAAGAGATAAATTTGGATTATTTTGATACAAATCAGGGAAGTGATGAGTTCTATACATAGGAGAGAATAGAAGCAAATAAACCTAGTAAAGATTTATGATCTATACAGAATTTACCAACCTTGGAAAGAGAAAACCCAGAAATCTGAAATTTCTACTTCAGATTCTCCAAACCCTAAAATATCCTCCTCTCTCAAGAATTACGAGGCTCTGAAGTGTGGGACGGAAATGAGAGGTTCTTGGGTCGTAATAGAGTCCTATATACTCATTAAGGTGCTTGGAATAATTAATTATAAATATTTTTCAGTCTTTTTTTTATTTTCCAGAAAAATCTGGTCGGTCAAGTTTGTCTCTCTCAGAACTCGACCGAACTACATGTTTCAGAACTAAAACCTCATCCAAAAATTATGAAACTTTATAACAATGTCTAAAATTAAGTGTATAAGATACAGTAAAAAATTTAGATCATTTGGAGTTACCAATAAATAATTAAAAATCAAATACCACACTGCTATATTGCAGTCAGCAGCATGGTCGGTCGAGTTTGTCCTGCACAGAACTCGACCGACACCCTCACTGTAGAGATCAAAAGTTATCAAAAAATTACACAAATTTAACAGGGTATCTAACATTGTGTTTTTCAAGAACATTTAAAATTTGAGATCAATTGTATATTCCAATAAAAAGATAAAATTCAATTACCACACTTAGATATAAATCTGAAAATATGATCGGTTGAGTTTGAAAACCGACCGATAAACAGGTCAGAACATTCTTCCAAAATTCTGATATTTTTCAAGAGTGTTCAAATTTTATACATAAAAATCATATCCAAATTTGAATTAAATCAGAGTTACACAGAAAATACTAAAAATCATTTAGTGAGACACTATATTTATCAAATTCTGTATTCATATATCACCAAAACCCTAATTTGGGCCGATTAGGGTTTCTGAACCATTAACCCTAACTATGTGAATCAAAGTATGATTAAAACTTCTCATTATATTTAAAACATGAAAATTTAACTACCATCACTAATCAAGCTTTAAACAATGATCAACTTAATTAAACATACAATTATCTAAGTGAACCCTAATCAGATGACTAATTTGAAAACGGGTCATTAAAAATTCTCCCCTCCTTTTAGGATTTTGTCCCGAAATCCAAGAAAAGATATGGAATAATATCATATCATCTAATCGTTCACCTCTATGAGCATCAAATTATAAATACTTTCATTTTATATTTCTTTCATATGACACTTTCTTTTTGCATTAGATGGATATTTCATCCTATGTCATCATCATATCTCTCCTTGAGTATTATAAACATTTGAATCACTAATTTTAGTAATACATCATTTATCAAGATCTGATTCACATCACCTTTCACATCTCTTTTTTCTATTGTGTATCTCATGGATTAAGGTTATGACTCATTCACATATTATCATCTGCATTCATCAATTTCCTTTATAAAGGAGATCATCTAGTATGCATCTTAGTTCATAGTTTTTTCTCACAATTTTAGATTTCATATTCAAGTTCAAACTCATTAGAAATTATGTTCAGAATCCACTAAGCTTTCATCTTTATTATACGAAATTTCATGCTTTCCATAGGTTTCATATTGAATTATAAAAATCCTTTTCTCTTTCACCATTTTATCGTCATTCTTCTCTTTTTCATCATGCATCTTATTATACTACCAAACTATGTTCATCTAGATACTTGGTCAAGGCATCCAGAAGAAGTATAGTCGGCAGTTCCATACTAGCTTAGCTCAATACCCAAATACTTGACTAGAGTATCTGGATACTGAGTTCAGTCAGTATGCACATCATTCAGGTTATATTCAACATCAATATTATCAATTAGTCCTAAATCCTATTGTCCCTGTAGACTCATCTAACCTAGGCTCTGATACCACGTCTGTCAGGACCCACTCTTTTGATCAGCATAAATACCAACCATTAGAGATAATCCCAAACCTAAACCCAGATTATGAAATAAAACAATGAATTCTCGACAAAGGCGATTAAACAATATATGAAAATCACAGATAATTTTTTTCCTTTTTCTTTGTTCACAAACTCATAAATCAATGTCACATCAAGGACATCACATTCAGATGTCACAAATCATATTCAACTCCATTAAATCCATAATCAAATCTTGTTCTCATATGCGGTTCAGTTTACATCAGATACATGTACATTGATGAGCAAACAAAATCTACAACCCATCCCAGGAAAGAGAGAGTACAGGGACATTCTAATCTATATAGATTATGCTATTTATATCTTCTTTGTCACGACCTCTCCGCTGGATAGCATTATACCTAAAAACATTTGAAACAACCTCATGAGACTCATATAGAGCCCCAGTGAGTGGATACCTCCCACTCAAGCTAGGTACATGCATCAGCATCAGATTAAGTATAATAAACTTAACAGAAACATGTTGATATTGAAAAGCCCAACAGATAGTTCTATCATGAGTCAAATCTATCTTACAATGGTAATCTAATCCAACAGATAAATTTATCACTTAAACCAATTATAAATTTGAAACATCTGTTAAAGCATGTCTATGAACAAATTAGCAGATACTTCTCAGTTCAGATTAATAGCCCTACTGCATGTGAAATAAGATAAGTTCTAAGCATTTTTGAATCAATACATAACAATAATATTATCTTTGTGACACTCCACCAGTCGGACATGAACAAATCAATAGATACTTCTAATTTAGATTAAGAATCTTACTACATGAGTAATAAGTCAAGTTTTAAGCATTTTGAACCAATACATAACAATAACATTATCTTTGTGACACTCCACCAGCAGAACATGAACAAATCAACAGATACTTCTAATTCAGATTAAGAATCTTACTACATGAGTAATAAGTCAAGTTCTAAGCATTTTGAACCAATACATAATAATAACATTATCTTTGTGACACTCCACCAGTCGGACCAGGAACACATCCTGTAGTCCTAAAGTTGAAGTACACATAAAACGTATCTACCAAACAATACTATCAAATAGTAAGCTATCCAACTCATAATCAGAATGGATATGAATCCCATCATTTATAACTTGTCAGCATGACATATCATAATATGAAATAGAGAATATCCATATCAACATGATTACTTTCCTCAACAAGAAGCATAATCAACAATAACAAATCATCAAGTAGCAGTACAAAGAATGTAACAACCATTCATATCATGTTCTATACGGCTTATCATCTTTTATTCATTTGCCCTGAAACTACTTGGCTTGTACCTCACCAAGTAGAAGTCGCCACGCCTGATTCTCGTGTCAACGACTCACCGTCACTATCTTAGGGTTTAGCCGGCCACCCTAAGATATCAACAACAGACCCTGGCCACCTCAGGGTTGCCTAAAGAGGCTCACGTCCTCATCTCGGGTACATGAGATAGGAACCAGCAAAACAATATATCACATATCACAATATTTCACATATTTTTCATTTCACATTTCACATATTTCATTTCAACAGAGTCTATTCCATCTGGACATAGACTTTCACAGCAAGGATTTAGGGCCAGAGCCACTCCAGATGACTCACTCCTAAATCCTGGTGGTCTAACCTTTAAGGTCTCGATCCACACTCCGGAAATCCTTCTCATAATCCATCGATTACTACAAGGAGATCCGTTTTGTTTCCCTAGTGTGGTCCTCGGGGGAAACTCACGGTGTTCAGGGCACCTAACTAGATGTTCAATCATTTCACTGGTTATTAATCTCTTTCAGTCATCTTAGAAGAATTCAAAACATCATACATCATATCTCTGTATTCTCACGTGACTATAATAACATGAAACAGATTAAGTTTATCAATAAGGGCAATGATCAAAGCAAGAAGCACAATAAGTCTATAGATTGCAACAAATATGATTATTTCTATCTTCTACATCAATTCATAGCAATCATCAATAGTGGGCCTTCAACCCAAGACATAATCTTATTGTCCATCATTTACCCCGTCAGGGTTTTATCATCATCACTGGGCCTTCAGCCCTAGACATAATCTCATTATGCAACATTTACCCTTATCAGGGTTTCTCAATATAAGGAGTGCATATTAAATTCCATTTCAACATAAATCTTATCAGCTCATTGTATATCACAGTTCTGAACAAATATTAGCAGTGGCATTAAAACAAGCAACAGTAAAAGCATATAGATATCATGTATCATTCCTCATACCCAGAATAGATTTATCATACAACATATGCATGTTCCGTCCAATCTGAATAGATGCCAATAAATTTCATGCATATACATGCATACCAGATTTAGTTCTCTTCTTCTTTTATTTCACATTCTTCATATGGGGTTACTAGTCATCACATGTTCACTATCAATTGAAGTTTTTACTATTAGTCCATTCTCAGAGTACAATTCACAATTCGAGAACACATTCTTATAAATCAATTCAAATACTTGACTTTCATCTTTTAGTTGAATTCAATTACAGTTATGTGCGTCTCTTAATTCCCCATTTGATATTATCATTCACTAGCATCATCAAACTCATCATTTTAGGGTAAGAGTTACATTCTTAGAATCATCTACTAATTCTTATCTTTTTCCATAATTTTATACGTAGTAGTCTCAACTTCTTTCATTTCATGTTCATTACATTATCTGGACCAATCTTTCTTGATTCACTTTACATGCAAAGCTTATCTTCTACATAACATTTACTAAAATATAGTTCGTATTATATTTCATTTAATTTGGGTTAAGCCACATGTAATTAAAACAAAAGATAAAATACTTCATCATACTATCTTCATTAGTTTCATCTTTATCTTGCAATCACCATTACGTACATCATGTTCATATTGTCTCTTATATTCAGATAAGTGTACCTTAATGTTAACTACTAATGCCATTTCCATAATCAACAATGATATTCTTTATTATATTAAAACAATTACATTGGAATTAGGTGATATTAGTAAGACTCATCATATTCAATTGAAGTATTAATACTTTCAACTTCAGCATTTGATCACATTTCAAACATCATAAACAAGTTCTAGCTTTATCACTCATAATATTCTTAATAATAAACTTTTAGGGTTTTCAAGAAGTCATTCCTTAGTTCAACATATCATAAGAATCATATCATTCAGTAATCCAATCATGTCTCAAGGGTTCAATAGGGTTATTCACAAACATGGAAACCCTAGTTTCCATTTTCACACATTTCATTCATCAATCATAAGTATACATTGATTAATTGACCCATTTGATTCACTTCCTCAACACAAATCCTAACCAGGATATGTGGTCATTCAAATCCATTAACATTCAACAATACACTTGTATGATACAATCTAGCACAATTCAGATATGAATTTATACATGTCAATTCAATTCCAAGCATATCGGCCATTGGGCTGATTTTTAGGAAAATTTCACATGAAATACCATATTCATCTACCCATAAGAATACCCATGCATTTTCAACCAATATAATATGAACTAGTCAAGTTTCAATCAATGATAAATAATCAAAATCAGTAAAATTGGATTCCCTAATATCTTTCCCAAATCAAATCCAATCACATACATATATAAACAAGGTTTGTGCTTGTTTTAGCCGCATTGAATTAGGCTTTCAACATGGATACAAAGCTTAAGCGGGAGAAAAACACTCACCTCAGGTGTGAAACACCTGAAATTCGTAGCCCAGCTACTACTGGTAATTCTTGAATCAAGTCCTTGCTTCAAGAAAACAGTTGCTTCCTGCTCCTCTTCACTCAAGAACCTAGAAGAAGAAGAATTGAAGAAGAAAGAATGAAAGAAGAGATCAATTTGGATTCTTTTGATCCAAATCATGGAAGTGACGAGTTCTATACATAGGAGATAATAGAAGCAAATAAACCAAGTAAAGATTTATGATCTATACAGAATTTACCAACCTTGGAAAGAGAAAACCCAGAAATCTGAAATTTCCACTTCAGATTCTCCAAACCCTAAAATCTCCTCCTCTCTCAAGAATTACGAGGCTCTGAAGTGTGGGACGGAAATGAGAGGTGCTTGGGTCGTAATAGAGTCCTATATACTCATTAAGGTGCTTGGAATAATTAATTATAAATATTTTTTAGTCTTTTTTTTATTTTCCAGAAAAATCTGGTCGGTCAAGTTTGTCTCTCTCAGAACTCGACCGAACTACATGTTTCAGAACTAAAACCTCATCCAAAAATTATGAAACTTTATAAAAATGTCTGAAATTACGTGTATAAGATACAGTAAAAAATGTAGATCATTTGGAGTTACCAATAAATATTTAAAAATTAAATACCACACTGCTATATTGCAGTCAGCAGCATGGTCGGTCGAGTTTGTCCTGCACAGAACTCGACCGACACCCTCACTGTAGAGATCAAAAGTTATCAAAAAATTACGCAAATTTAACAGGGTGTCTAACATTGTGTTTTTCAAGAACAGTTAAAATTTTAGATCAATTGGATATACCAATAAAAGATAAAATTCAATTACCACACTTAGATATAAATCTGAAAATATGATCGGTTGAGTTTGAAACTCGACCGATAAACAGGTCAGAACATTCTTCCAAAATTCTGATATTTTTCAAGAGTGTTCAAATTCTATACATACAAATCATATCCAAATTTGAATTAAATCAGAGTTACACATAAAATACTAAAAATCATTTAGTGAGACACTATACTTATCAAATTCTGTATTCATATATCACCAAAACCCTAATTTGGGCCGATTAGGGTTTCTGAAACGTTAACCCTAATTATGTGAATCAAAGTATGATTAAAACTTCTCATTATATTTAAAACATGAAAATTTAACTACCATCACTAATCAATCTTTAAACAATGATGAACTTAATTAAACATACAATTATCCAAGTGAACCCTAATCAGATGACTAATTTGAAAACGGGTCATTACACTAAGGCTCTTCCTAATAAGAAACAACTACCACTTGTGCTCTTGCGATCAATTCGACAACCCACGTAGTCGGCATCAGTATAAGCTTTAAAGTCCAAGGATTGTCCTTTAGGATACCATAAACCATAACATGTGGTGCCGGCTAAATATCGTAAAATCCGTTTGACGGCTTGAAAATGGGTTTGCGTAGGTTGTGATTGAAATCGAGCACAAAGACCAACTGAAAACATGATGTCTGGTCTAGAAGCGGTTAAGTAAAGCAAACTACCAATCATGTCTCTATATAAGGAATCATCAATAGGTTCCCCATTTTCATCCTTATCAATTTTAGTAGAGGTAGCCATTGGAGTGGTAGCATGTTTGCATTAATCCATCCCAAAGCGTTTTAAGAGTTCATTGGTATATTTTTCTTGGCTTATAAAAATCCCGACGGGCGTTTGTTTAATTTGAAAACCAAGAAAGAAAGTCAGTTCACCCATGAGGCTCATTTCAAATTCTTGTTGCATAATATCACTGAATTGTTTACACAATGATTCATTTGAGGCTCCAAAGATAATGTCGTCAACATATATTTGAACAACTAGAAAATCAGATGCATATGTTTTGAAAAATAAAGTAGAATCTGAATTTCCAATAGAAAAATCGTTATCAAATAGATAGTTCTTGAGCCTTTCATACCAATTCGTAGGTGCTTGTTTCAAATCGTAAAGTGCTTTCTTAAGTTTGTATACATAGTCACCTTTTTCTGGTATTTTAAAACCAGGTGGTTGGGAAACATATACTTCTTCTTGGATTATTCCATTAAGAAATACACTTTTTACATCCATTTGGAAAAGTTTGATGTTTTCGTGTGCATCTATAGCTAGTAGCATTCTTATGGCTTCAAGTCTTACTATTGGTGCATAAGTTTCATCAAAGTCTATCCCTTCTTGTTGATTATATCCTTGTGCTACTAACCTAGCTTTATTTCTTACCACTTCTCCTGCTTCATTTAACTTATTCCTAAAAACCCATTTAGTTCTAATAATGGTTTTATCTTGTGGTTTAGGAACTAAGTCCCATACATCATTTTTAATGAATTGATTTAATTCTTCTTGCATTGCTATTATCCAATAGTCATCTTTGAGAGCTTCAGTCACCTTCTTAGGTTCAATTATAGAAACAAATGCCATATTTGCAACATCTTTAAAAGAAGAACGGGTTTTGACTTTATCATTTGGATTTCCAATGATCAAATTTTGAGGATGATCCTTAATGAGTCTAGGAACAGGTTGTTGTGTCTCAACTTGGTGAGTATTTTTGTCACTATCATTTGGTATGGATAAATTTTCTAATTGATGAGTGAGATCAACTATTTCAAGATTTTCATATTGTAGCTCTTCATGAAAAGTAATGTGAATGGATTCCTCAACTTTTCTAGTAATAGTGTTGTAAACTCTAAATGCTTTGCTAGAGGTGGAATATCCCAAGAAAAAGGCTTTATGTGATTTAGAGTCAAACTTGTCTCTATCATCTTTTGTGTTCAAGATATAGCATGTTGATCCGAAAGTATGAAAATAGTCAACCCTAGGTTTCTTAGTATATATGACTTCATATGGTGTTTTCTTCAAATAAGAGTGAACGGTTACTCTATTTAGCACATAGCAAGTTGTGTTTACCGCTTCAGCCCAAAATGTTTTAGGTGTATTGTGTTCGAGCATCATAGTCCTAGCCATTTCTTGTAGTGATCGATTTTTCCTTTCAACTATGCCATTTTGTTGTGGAGTGCGTGGAGCAGAAAAATTGTGAGTGTAGCCTTGAGATGTGCAAAATTCTTCAAAAAAATGGTTCTCAAATTCTCCACCATGATCACTCCTAATTGTACATATTTTGTTTTGTAGTAGGTTTTCAATCTTGGAACAAAATTTTATAAAAATTTGAATAGCATCATCTTTGTTTGCAAGAAAGTGTACCCATGTATATCGACTATAATCATCAACAATAACAAAACAATATCTTTTTCCTCCAATAGATTGTATATGCATAGGTCCAAACAAGTCCATATGAATGAGTTCTAGTGATCTACAAGTGCTAAGTACATTTTTGGGTTTAAAAGAGGTTTTAGTTTGTTTACCCAAAGTACATGGTTCACAATTTTTAGTTTGATCAAAAGATAATTTAGGCAAACCACGAACTAGATCATATTTAACTAGCTTTTTGATAACATGTGAACTAGCATGACCCAATTTTCTATGCCATAGTTGTAAGGAATTTTCATTTGCAAGTAATCATTTTCCAACTACATATTGCATAGAGTTAGGTCTAAGAATATAAAGATTTCCAACTCTTTTTCCTTCATAAACAACATTTGTAGTATTTTCTATTAGTAACTTGCAACAATTTTTGTTGAATAAAACATCATATCCACTATCAAATAATTGACTAACACTTATTAAATTATGGTGCAAGCCATCAACAAGTAAAATGTTCTTTATTTCAAGGTTTGTACTAATATTACCTATTCCAACAATTTTACCTTTACCATTGTCTCCAAAAGTGACTGTTCGACTTTTCTTTTCCTCAAAAGTTTGAAATGCCTCCTTGTTGTCGGTCATGTGTTTGGAACATCCATTGTCAACCACCCAACCCTACATTAAGATGTAGGTTTTGGTACCCATGTGATGGACCGTTATGGTTAGGTACATTTAATGACAAACTAAACATGTTTTAACAAAGAAAACTGAACAGAACTTCATTTGGTCGACAAAGGTTCGACCGACAGGTGTCTCGGTCGACCAATTTTTCGATCAAGAAAGTTGTTGTTTTACAGATTAAGACTGAATAGAAACAGAAGTCTGTTCGGTCGACCATTTTTTGATCGAGTTTTGCTTCGATCGATCTTTTCTCGACCGGAATAGTTGCTATTTTACTAAGATTTCTGCTGTAGATTTTGGCTTGTCACAGGTATTCGCTCGGTCAAAGTGTTTCTCGACTGAGAGTATCTCGATCGAACTATTTTTCGACCGAAAGTGTTTCTATTTTTCTCAGTAATTTGTTTATATCAGTTCTGAGTTTAAAATAACACATGAAGCTATTTGTGTCATTGAGATAAGACATTTTGATTTTCAAAACTAAGCATTAGATCATATCTCAACTAAAATACATTCAAATCTTCTAAGTTTGAGGTTTGGGGACCCAAACTAACTCATAATATTTCTTCTTATAAGGGCATGAAAAAGAGTAATGTCCAAGACGTAAACAGAAGTGACAAGAAATAAAGTCAATTACATTTCTCTTTCTAGGATTTGGAATGCTGTTCTTAGGTACAAACACGATCTTAGTCTTGGATGCTCTTTTAGGTTCATTTCTTTTTGGAACATAACCTAAGCCTTTTATTCCATTGTAGCTAGAAGAATATTTCAGAATATTATTAAGAACATCATTCCCCCTTAAGCCATTAATTTCTCTTTGTAGCTTAGCAATCTCATCCATTTTCTTATTAATATATGTCCTTACTTGATCTAAGTCAGATAATAAAGAGTTTCTTTCCTTAACAACATTATCATATTCAAAATGACTACATAGAATGGTTTGAGTCTGAAAATTGTTTAGTTTAGCAAGCAAATCAACCTTTTCTTGAGAAAGAAGATCATGATTCATTTCTAAATCAAGTAACTTTATATCACAATCATCTAAAGATTATTAGTCAAATTTTCAAAAGCAATATTATTCTTTTCAGAAGAAAGATCATTTAATCTAGCATATAGATCCTCATTTGTTTTAGTAGCCTTCTTTAGTTTCTTTTTGCAGTCAACATACTTATCATGAGTTTATTGT
The DNA here is from genome assembly GCA_963693085.1 of Alisma plantago-aquatica. NCBI lineage: Eukaryota > Viridiplantae > Streptophyta > Magnoliopsida > Alismatales > Alismataceae > Alisma > Alisma plantago-aquatica. Next base: position 935,466,681 of record OY856413.1, on the reverse strand, counting down.
AGACTAACAATTAGATCTTCTTTTGGCAAATCAGGAAGGCTTACCTCTTGAGAATCATCATTATCATCTTATTTTGCCATGATACACTCTACATTCTCTTCTCCACTTTCACTATCACTTGATTCATCCCACGCAGCTTTATAAGCTTTTTCTCCCTTCTTCTAAGATGAGCTTTTCTTTCCTTTCTTTTCTTTAGGACATTCATTTTTTAGATGTCCTTTCTTTCCACATTCAAAGCACCTATGAGGGGAAGAAGAAGAACCAACAATTTTATTAGATCTAAATCTTCTATATTTCTTACCATTAACGATTAGAGCTTCTTCTCCTTCTCCATCACTTGTTTCATCACTTTCTTGTATAACGATTAGAGCTATGAGAGCTATATATTTCTTTCTTCCTTGTTGAAGTTCACGCTCTCGTCGTTCCTCTTCCTCCAAGGTTGCCTCATGGGCTTCTAGGTTGCTAATGAGTTGCTCCATCCTTAGTCGAGTGAGATCATTTGCTTCTTCAATGGCAGTCACTTTGGGTTTGTACTTGGGAGGGAGAGATCTAAGAATCTTTGACACTTGGTCTTCCTCACTAATCAATTTTCCTAAAGCATTCAAACCATTTACAATAGAAGAAAATTTTGCATACATTTCACTAATAGATTCATTTTGATCCATACGAAATTGTTCAAATTTCTGTTTAAGCATTTCGATTTTAGAATTCTTAACTTGAACAGTTCCTTCATATGTTATAGAAACTCTATGCCATATCTCATATGTCATTTCACAATTTGATATTCTATTAAACTCACCAACGGAAATTGAACAATATAGTATACTTACGGCTTTTGCATTCATTTGGGCTGACTTTACCGTATTTGCATCCCGATTTGCATACTTCATTTGAGAAAGTTCATATGGAGTTGACACCATTCTCCATAAGTCCCAGTTGATTCCTTGGAAGTAGAACTACATCCTCCTCTTCCAGTAGGTGTAGTTGGTGCCATCAAAAGTTGGAGGTCTAGCCACGAGTGTTCCTTCCAAGTTGAGGTTGTTGAGTACCCTGTCACCCATTCTTCAAGACTTTGTTGGAGTTCCTTGAAGTCCTGCTCTGATACCAATTGAAAAACCACTAGAGGGGGGTGAATAGGGTTTTATGGATATTTTAAAATAATTTAACTCCAACAACCACAATTGAGACAATAAGAAGAAGATAAGGTGTTTAGAGTGGTTCCAACCTTAGCAAATACTAAGGCAGTCAATCCACTACCTGGTTGCTTACCCAACTGGGATTTTGAAAGTATTTCATTTTATTACCTTGCAAGGATATTACATAAAATTACAACACTTTCAACACCCTTTGGACAGCCTTCACCTTGAATTAGGCTCACCAACTTTGAAGCATCCTTCCTCGAAGTAACTTCAAGCTCCCCCTTGAAGTAGCCTCCCTCTTGAAGTAGCTTCCCGTTGAGACAGCCTTCTAGAAGTAGTCCAAAGATCTCTTTCTTCACCAAGAAGATCAAACTCTCTCCAATCCACAGCCTCCAACCCTAGGAGTAGCAAGGAGAGTACAAGCAATAAGAAAGAATAAGAAAGGAAATGGAAATTACAATTTACCACTTGAAGCACAAGGCTTGATTTCCTATATCAAGCGTATTGATCTCCTAACTAATGAGTATGGAAGTGTAGGTTTAGTGGATAGGAGATTCTAGCCTATAGGACACGAATTTGGAGCAAAGGAAATGAGTAGCAAGTACTAGTGTTGCTCAATTGCTCAAAATAGATTGTCAATTGCAAGTATGAAAGCTCAAGTATTGCACAAGTGTACTCTAGGTGTCCTATGGCTTGACCTATTTATAGGAATGGCCTATGGATGCTTAAGGACATTCTAGACACTTTCTAGGGGGTTCTTAGTTCTTAACTAGCTGTTAGGTATCCATTAGTTGCTTTAACAACGGCTAGTTAATTAATCCTAAAAATTGCAGACAGAGACATTCTCGGTCAAAGATTTATCGACCGAGAGTCCTTCTCGATCGAGGACTTGTCGACTGAGGGACTGTCTGGAGCAAGTGTATATAACGTTCTGATCCAACTTCCAACTAACTTGTCTGTTGTTTCTAACGGCTACCAGGGTCATTCTCGGTCGAAGAGTTTGTCGACCGAGAGTGCCTCGGTCGAGAATTTTGTCGACCGAGATTAACCCTGTTTCAATGTTTTAATCCAAGTACTAAGTGTGTGTATGAGTATGCAGTTGTGACACTATTGTAGGGGATGACCTATCTAAGTGTTTGTGATTGGCTATGGAAGATCTAATGCTTGATTTACATGATGTCTAAGTACTTGTACATTATATATTTGTACAAGTTTTTACATTTGATTACAATCATGAATTAAAGCAATTTGAGCATATAGATCTTCCAAGTAGTTTGTCATCCACCTAATTCCTGCAACACTCAAGTAGCACGTTAGATCCACAAGAATGAAATGTTTGTCATTATCGAAACAAAGGGACTTAAATGATGTCCATTTAGCCAACAATGGCAATCTAGTAGTTAAAGAGCAGACTGTCTAGGAAAAGATCAAGGATTCTTCTTCCACAACACAGTTAGGAATGATCAATAGGCATACAATTAATGTCAACAATTACAAGATCGACCCCGGTTTGGTGGCACTAGTCAAATCACAAGAATTCCATGGCCACAACAAGGAGGACCGATGGCACACATTAATAACTTCTTGGAAAGTTGCGATATGGGGAAGATTGATAAGATTCCATCAACAATGATTTATTTGAAGTTGTATCCTTCTTCATTGGTAGATAATGTGATGGCATGGTTTATTGGCTTTCCACTAGAGTCTGTGGAAACGTGGGACCATTTTATTGATGCCTTTTTTGAATGCTACTTTCCTCCCCAGAAGACTAGCTAATAGGGAAGATTTACAACTAAAGCAGTAGGAAGAGGGTTCCTATTCTAAAGCATAAGAGAGATTCTAAAACATGCTGAGGAATGTTCCTCATCATGGGGTTGACCTCTCTGGCCAGGAAAAGACCTTCTATTATGGGCTGCATAAAGGAGAAAGGACCACACTTGATAGTGTTGATTCATGATTTTTTCTCGACAACAAGCCATCTAGGTGTCATGAGATATTGAAGAATGTGGCTAAAAACCAGTCATGGGGTTAGGAAAGAGAATTCCCAACATCTGTTAAAAGCATTGGAAAGTCTAAAGTCATTACGGTATTGATTGAGAAGTTTGACAAGATTTCCAAGAAACTAGACTAGAAATCTAGAAATTCCTATGGAGGTGAGGAAGGGGAATGCATGCACGTGTGGTGGCAGAACTACATGGGAAAAAAGGACTACTCTTGGAGGAAGGATCACATGTTTTCTTGGAAGGATCCCAATTACTTTCAACAGGACCCGTCTCAAGCACAACAAGACAAGCCACAACATAGCGCTACGCTATAGTAGGAGAGGCCCCCAGTAAGATAGACTACATTGAGCACATGTTAGGCAAGTTGGTCAGTCAGAATGAGGTGATCATAGGCTAAACACAAAGAGACTTGCAAAATTGAGGAGCTCAGATTCACAGTATTGAGAACCAGATTTCACAGCTGGCAAATGAAGTTGCATCATTGAAGAAATCAGGACAACAAAGATTTCTAGGAAAAAATGATGTTCCATCAGGAGACCATCAGGTGAAAGTAGTGTTGTTGTGCAATAAGAAGACATTGTTGAATGAATAGAAGACAATTTCAAAGGCAAGTAATAATGCAGGTGAAACATGACGAGTGTTGACTACGATTTTCATTTGATCTAGATGCCACAACACAGGAAATAGAAGCTGAAAGAGAGACTGATGAATCAAAGGAGGACAGGAAAGAGGAATTTGTCTCACCACATAAAAGGAAGTTATTGACTCCAGTGCCATTTCTAAATAGTTTTGAAGCAAAAAAGGGATGACAAAAAATTCCAGAAGTTTCTAGATAATTTTAGAAAACTGCATGTCAACATCCCTCTTATTGATGCAATTAAGCAGATTCCATCTTATGGAAAGTTTCTAAAGGACATAATAAATAACAAGAGGAGGATGGTCAATTCATATGTAGTATTGTTAAGAGACGAAGTCAGTGCTCTCATTCAAAGGAGGTTTCCACAGAAGAGGTAGGGTCCATGTTATTTCAATATACCTTGTTACATTGGGAAAACAAAGTTTGGGTAATCTTTATGTGACTCAGGGGAAAGAATAAACCTCATTCCCTTGGCTACTTTCAAGAATTTGGGAATGAAAGAATCCATGAAGAGCTATATGGACATACAACTAGAAAACAATTTAGTGGCCAGGCCATATGGTATCTGTGAAGATGTTCTTGTCAAAGTTCACAAATGTGTGCTTCTAGTAGATTTTGTAGTCATGGAGATGTAGAACGATCATGGCAATGAATTACTCCTAGGGTGGCTATTTCAAGATACTACAAATATGATCATAGAGATGGGCAAAGGAAGACTGACACTGGGTATTAAGGATGACTATTTTGAAATCAATATGTTAGACTCTTCACAAATAGCAGGTGATAGTGCACAATGTCGCATGTTGCAACACTTACAAGGAGAGGTGTCTCTTCTCTAGCATCATATCCAACCTTCAATAGCTACTGCTCTTCTTGCTGTTCAGCCTCAGCTATATGAACTCTACCTCCTCATGTATGACCACCTAAAATATATATAACCAACGGGGTGAGACAAACGTCCCAACGAGAGATATAACTCTCCACCAACTTCTATTATAAGAAGATATAGATTAAGAGGAAAGATAGAAAAATTATCAAGTTAAGAAGATTAAGCTAAATGATATGAATAATGTAATCACAACTAGTAGGCAATTAGGGCATCTATATTTAAATAGTAGATCATCTTATAATTTAAAAGGAATACGAAGACATGTATATCTTCTACCAACTAAACTGTATAAAAGCAAGGAAAGGGCTCAACCAATGTTATTCGCATATGAACCTATGCAATTATGCCACATGATTGTATTACATCTTCTATTATTATTATTATTATTGTTGTTGTTTTTGTTGTTGTTGTTGTTCTTGTTGTTATCATAATTATTATTATTATTATTATGCTCAGAGGAGATGCAGTATACCACTCATGCTTCAACTGACCCCTACCAAGTCAAAGTAAGTGCCATACAAGATCATTGGAAGAGTCAAAATCCATGATCTCATACCCTCGATCAGTTTGAGTCCACTACATTGACATGTAGAGTCAAACTACAGAAGCAACCTAGCCTTCCTTAGTATATAGGCACAACGCTAGTGAAACTGGGATACAACGCACAGTCGCACTCTTGTCAGGGTATGGCCCACAACCAATCATGTGAAACATCATAAGTATGTACTGTATTACTGAGCTATAGCCTATAGTCACACTCCTGCCAGGGTATGACCCGCAACAAATCCTTTGAATGTGTATACTCAACAGTATATAACTCTGAGTTTCCACTAAGGGAGAACCCATTTCACCATCCAACAAGTATTGATGATGAAGATGGATCTATGACATAAGGTAAACTATATGATTAGGTTCCACTTGATTAATTATGCCAATTAAGTGTCTTTTAGCATCAGTCAAGTTATAACATACAAACCACATGCAAACTCTACAAAAATAAGGGCATAATATAACTACAAAGAGTATAAAATGAATGAACTATAAACGGATTACATCATCTCATGGCACTGTGTCACTGCCATTGACAAGGCTATCACCTTCATCACATTATCATTGGATATCAATCCCTTGTCTCAATACTGAAGGATAACACCTCAAACTAGGGACTAAGCATTTTCCAGGTCATAGGACCCATCACATAATCGCTGCATATACAACATCACATTATGCCTCGACATTGTTCATAATCACTACCCATACAAAAAGAAGTTCCATTAGCATTCACATAACTAGGTCATTAAGTTTACATCACTTGCAAGGTTAGGGGTTCATACATAGGAGAGAGAAAATATCTTAACATGGTAACCATTCCAAGAGAGATAAACAAACACATCAATTATCCCTAAGTTAGGTTAGGATTCCATGCATAGCCAATTAGGGTTCTATATTAACAATCAATTACCAAACTATAGGTACACCATCTCCAACTTTCTTGGTGCATATTAGGGTTAGAGAAACATGATTAGAGGTGATTAAGAAATCATCCAAACATTATTATATGAGATTCATTACTTGGTTATCATGCATATGTATTAACCATGTGATCGTGTATGTCTCTCAACTACTCATCATACACATGTCTTGACCAACTGCATCTCAAGTGTCACAACCATGACACTACTTCGTGTCATGACTGTGATAAAACCATGTTCATGACCGCAAACACCCACAACAGCATGCATTAGGTCACGACCTACCCCTTAGGGTTAGGGTTTTGACCACCCAATAAAGAACATGTCGTGACCTCAAGAAAAAATGGGTTGTATCAACCTCAAAACAAGGATATGTCACGAACAAAACAAAGCATGCCTCAACCTCCAACCAAAGGCATGCCATGACCAAAACAAAGACATGTCTCAATCCAAAAACTAGGGCACCATCTCGACCAAACAAGGGATCATCTTAACAATCACCACCAAGCGTCTAGTCCTCAACCAAGGAAAGCATCTCAACCGAAACAAACCACGGCCATTAGGAAGCTAGGTGTCTCAAACCAGATAGAGGTAAGTGTTTTGGTCATCATGGAGTAGGATGTCACAACCATAACTATGTCATATGTCCTGACTAAAAACCACACATGTCAAGGTGTCGTGACCCAAGGAAAAACAAGGTGTAGTGACCACTAAGGGTCATGCTACCACCAAGGCGAAGAATCATCATCAAACCAAGGGTAAGAAAGGTCAAAATAGAAGCAAGCCATGGTAAAAATAGAATAGAACAACAAGAAAAATGACCATCCTCAAGAAGGAAAACATCACCCAAAAATTAGTTATAAAAAACCCTAACACAATTACATGAAATCACCATGAAAGGAAACTCATGCAAGAGATAGAAACCATGTTTAACACCACCAAAATAGAACCTATACATTATGGAACATCAAGGTACACAAGAATCATGAATGTGATTAAAACTGAGTTCAAGAGATAGAAGAAAACGACTTTTTACATAACAATCACTAAAATTGGGTTCAAAAGATGAAAAATTCAGATTTAACCAAACCAAGCATGATAACCAATATAATTAAATTTCTACATCATAGTATAGCATGTTAGGAAGAAGATTTATGGAGATAATAGTGGCATGAATGTATGAAAAAGTGCAAAAAACATAGAGGGTAGCGTGTTATGTAACTCGCCTTAAGGAAGATCACTCCAAGGATCACTAGCTCTAAGCACACGATCACCAAGGATGATGAATCTCCACCAAAGGCTCCACTTTCGGCCACAAGGTCACCTCAATAAGTACAACACACCATGGTCAAAGATATCTCAAGAAAACAGAGAAAGAAGTTGTAGGCTGAACCAAAAGAAGAAGGGGGAAGAGAGAAGAAACTTCCTCTCACTTGGGTCTACCTTGTCAAAACATGGCCTATGACCCTTGTGATGAGAAGTTTCTTTCCAAAACGACCACCACGGATGATCCATGGTCTATGTATGAGAAATGAGAAGAAGATGGGTTTGGGGATCCAAGGAAAATGTCACAAAAGAAAGGAAAACACTTACCAAGGTTGAAGAGGATCAAGAGTCACCATATGTAAGAGATCTGATCACCAAAAGCTCCAAGATCAACTCTCCTTTCTCCACCAAGCTTTAAGGATGAGCAAAAGAAAGGGAGCAAGAAGAAAGGCCAAAATTTTCACTTTCTGGGAGATAATAGGGTTTACATACTTGAGGGAGGAGGGAAGTAGGTGGTTTATGAGGTGTCAACACCTAAAGGCACCAAAAGGATACTTGTCTACCCAAGAAACCAACATGCAACCACTTATACCTTGCATGCATGAGATGGTGATGCAACAAATGTTGTGTCTTGACCACTTGGGTCACCCAACATGTTCATAGTCATGACACACACCAAGAACACCATCCCTAGTCAAAACAAGACACCAAAACATCAATAGTTCGAGACAAAAGGGTCAACACACTCCCTAGGTTGAGACACTCCACAAAAAGGCAACTGTCTCAACCCAAGACCACCCAAGGCCATCTTGGTCGTGACCAAAACACCTAGATAGGGTGTCTCGACTGTGACACCCAAAAAACTCACCCTAGGTCACACCAGCTCACAAGGTACGCATGACCGAGACAAAACCCTAGAAAACCCTAATCACCACTAGGGATTCCACCACTCATCCAAGAATGAAACAAGGTGCCCACTTTTTTATCTCTCCTAAGGATGATGTCAAGGTATGGAATATACACTCTAGAAGTGACAAATTGCACATTAACCCTCTACTTTGGGGAAATTGCAATTTGCCCCAAAACCAGCACACAAAGCACAAACATCATCCAACAAGCTCAAACTGAAAACTTAAGCTCTCCACTAGCTCTAAAAACATCTCAAAAGATTAAATAAAATTTCTAAGCACCTTAATCAAGCAAAAAAATAGGGTTAGCCCAAAACACAGGTCAAGGGTCTTACAGTTCTGTTGTGAAAGTGCATTTGTCAAGGGGTCAACCACATTGTTCTCGATTGGTACTCTACAAAACTTCAATCTCCTCACTGTACAACCTCTCATATGAGATGTAATCACCTTTGCATATGCTTGGAATACTAAAGTCATCTAGGTTCCTTAGCTTGTGAAATAGCTCCATTATTGTCGCAATATACCTTAGTTGCATCGTTGATGCTTGGAACCACTCTGAGTTCAAATATGAACTTCTTGATTCATACAACCTCCTTTGTTGTAATGGATGCGGAAATATACTTGGACTTTGTCGTAGAATCTACAACTATCTCTTGCTTGGAACTCTTCCAAATCACAACTCTATTGTTGAGACAAAACACAAATCCTTATTATGATCTGTAATCATCTTTGTCAGTTTCGAAGCTTGCATTGGTGTAACCTTTTGCCACCAACTCTTCCTCACTGTCATAGATAAGGAACTGATCCTTAGTCCTTCTCAAGTATTTAATGATGTACTTCGTGGCTATCTAATGAACATCACCTTGATCTGACTGATATGTACTTGTCATGATCAAGGTGTATGAGACATCAGGATGAGTACACAACATTGCATACATGATGGATCCAATTGTTGATGCATATGGAATCCTACTCATGCATTCCCTTTCTTTACAAGATTTGGGACATTGAGCTTTAGAGACAACAACTCCATGAGACATGGGCATGTTTTCTATCTTTGAGTCCTCCATGTTGAACCTCTTCAACACTTTGTCAATGGATGTACTCTGACTTAGTCCAAGAATATTTCTAGATCTATCTCTATAGATCTTAATTCCCAAGATATAGGATGCTTCACCTAAGTCCTTCATAGAGAATATGTTTCCCAACCAAGTCTTTACCATTTATAAAGTAGGGATCTCATTCACCATCAATAGCATGTCATCTACACACATTATGAGGAATAACATAATGCTCTCACTAACCTTCTTGTAAATACAAGGTTCATCTTCATTTTGACTAAAGCCAAACTCTTTGATTGTTTTGTCAAATCAAAGATTCCAACTTCGGGATACTTGATTCAATCCATAGATTGACCTTTGTAGCTTACATACTTTATTTACATCCTTTGGATTTATAAAACCTTTAGGTTGTCTCATGTATACATCCTCAATATGATTCCCATTAAGGAATGCAATTTTAACATCCATCTACCAAATCTCATAGTCATAATAAGTTGTAATGACAAGCATGATCCTGATGGACTTAACCATGGCAACTTGAGAAAAGGTTTCATCATAGTCAACACCTTGAACTTGTCTGGAATCCTTTGCAACCAATCTACATTTTCAAGTTTGTACATTACCATCCATGTCGGTCTTTTTTGTGAAGACCCAGTTGAAAATTTCTTAATATGTGCTTAATAGGCTTGTTGACATGCTTAGTTTCACTTGTTTTTGGGCTTTTCTCTAATTTCTTGGTTTTATTGCCAAATAGTACCCAATGATGAGTGATATGTGCCTAAGTATGTTCAATATACATAATAGACTTGAAAAAGGAATTTAATTGGCATGCATATGGCTAGAAATTAAGCTTGATGGTTTTATGTCAGGTTGACCATCGGTCGAGTTTCTCCCAGGACAAACTCGACCGATCAATGGCCGAGAGCTGTTCTTTTTTGGACCAATCAGTCAAATTTCCCACACTCAGAACTCGATCGATCTGTGGGCTGAAGCCAACTTAAGTTTGGATCGGCCGACTATTCTCCCTCTCAACTAGAGAATAGACGATTGATTCCTCTTCTTCTAGCCCTAAGCTCTCTACCCCAGCCCAAACCCTATCTTTCCTAGCCCTTTCCTGACCTAGATAGGTTGTTCTTGACCATCCTAGTTGCTCCCAGGTGGTTTTTGGGCGGATTTTGTGGTTTGCTTTTTGTGTTTGTTCATTTCTCTTTCTCTTTTTCGCCTCCACGGCCTCCTAAAGGAGAAAACAACCTACCCCAAGAAATGCACCTTTTTCTTCTTCGTCTAATCGCTTGATTCCTTTCGATGATACCTCTTTTGTCTCAATATAGGTTGTTAATAGGTGCAAGGACCTTCTTCCTAGGAGTCATTTTGCTTTTCACGCCTTGTTTGAGCCAATCCCTAGGCGTCAAGAGGTCATAGACCAAGTTCCTAGGTTTCTTTCCGTCCACCACCTTTCCACCTTGGATGTCAAACGTGATTGCTTTTTCAATTCGATGACCAGTACAAAAGCAATTCACGAGTTCTACGATAATTTGCATTGAAACTACGACTCCCTCATACCCCCTTTGAATGCTCAAGTGATCCTAACCTCGGCGATCACGGGTAAGTGTTTTCAAATCTCTAAGGATATTTTAAATGTCTTCTTTTCTAGAGATGAGAAAAATGATACCTGGTGCAAGGATTATGGCAAGTACCTCAATCTTTTGGTCCCGTAAGGTTACTACAAGCAGAATGAACTTACTCTCCCTGACATTCATCACTACTTGAATGAACCTGACGTTCCATATAAGAAGAAGAGAACCCTACCTTCCTCCTCCCTTGACCTTAGGAAGTGCATTCTGGCTTTAGTGATCAACTACAACATCCATCCAAAGACAAATCAAACGGATATTGTAGAGAACACTACTGTCATTATGTATTGCATCCTAGAGAACATCAGTGTCAAGTGGGCCAAATACATTCTACACCCCGTGACCTGCTTTGACACTGGTAAGAACACCAAAGGCACTGATCCCCCCTACCCAGCCCTACCCAGGTAGTGATTATGCTTCAAATGAATACAATCATTAATATCCTACCCCCGAGCCTTCCATTGTTGCTCCTCGTCCACCCTTCACCACTAGTAGCTCTACTCCTGCCTACCTCCCTTTACCTACTGGCCCCCTAGCCACCTTGTCTGCCAGCCTTGGAGACTCTGCTCCATCCTATCCTCATGTCAGTGAGCTCTTTGCTCTTGGTATGACTTGGGATGAGAAGAAAGCTCGTTGTCCCGGTCACCGCTTTAGCCCTCCTGCTGATGAGGAGATGCTTGACCAAGATGATGATGCTGAGGCTGCTAATGATGATGTGGTGATGGAGAGGACGCTTCTGATGATGGTGATGGTGATGGTGCTGATTCTAGTGATGAAGGCACTACTGCTTCACCTTCTGATGGAGACAATGACTACGAGCCTGGAGCCGATGATGATGATGATGTTGATATAGACAGTTTAAATGTTTAGCTTGTTTCTTAGTTTTTAGTCTAGCATGCTAATCATATACATCTTTCTAGGATATTTTGTATAAGAAACATCTGGGCACATTATCTGAGTTGTACTATTTTATCTTCTATTTTTCATCTCTTCTTGCTTGTAGTTGCTTTCATGAGAACATGCATCTAAGTTGTAATATATGAGATGTGCACTCTTGCTATTTACTCTGATATATCTTATGTGTTGGTACCCTCTTTCACCATATTTTGATTATGGCTAAGATTGTATGTTGCTTTAGTCTCTGTTTGACATATTATATGAGATTGCTTGTATGTTTATCTGGTGATTGTATTTTGGAGAAAACCTGGATATATGCACTTCTACCCCCTACTTTTTGATAATGTCAAAAGGGGGAGAGAAATTTCAATGTCTTGAAACTCAATCATATTGTTATTTGTTGTTATACTATTGCTTATTTCTAATGAGATCCTTTTCTTGTTCATTCACTGTTTTATCATGTGACTTGCAAAGGACTACATAGTACATGTATGCTATTATTGCTCTATGTAGATACACTAACCATGCAGGTTAGAGGAAGCCTAGATTGAGGGGGAGAAATTTTCATTGTTCACATCTTGAATCCCCTTAATTCACAAGGCAAATGTATAACTTCTATATCCTTTTCAATATGTTTGAGGAATGGTTTGTCATTGTCAAAAAGGGGGAGAATGTTGACCTAGAGGTTATACATTGTCCATATTTTGATAATGATATAACCATTCCATTCATATGTATCTAATATGTGTATTTAAGATTGATTTTAGGTGTTAGGTACATGAAAAGGATCAAAAATCAAAAGCCCTAATTTGCTCAAGTTCAAGTCAAAAGCTATACAAGTGTGTAATTTTGGAAATCTATGTAAACGGCCTTAGAAGATTTTTGTAATCACTTGTATTGATGAATTGACTTGTAACTAAGATGATAAAATTGATTGGGACACTAAACACCAAGTTTTAATCACTTTAGATGTACTTTAGAAAATTGATCACAGATAGTCAATCGGTCGAGCTGCAAACTCGACTGATCCTCCTGGATTAGTTTTCTGATGAAGACATCGGTCAAGTTGTGGTTTCACAGAACTCGACCGATCGAGTAGATGACCAAATCGATCTTCAATGGTTGGTCGAGTTTCCCCAGGACAAACTCGACCAATGGTTTGAATATCAGCTTTGTCTTTTACTCTATCGGTCGAGTTACCTTTATTGAAACTCGACCGATTGCACTATATGGAATTTGCAGAAAAAGTGATTGTGACCGTTGGTGTGTGTTTTGAGAAAAAATAGAGTCGTTGCTTTGAGCAAAAATGGCTATATTTCGTATCTAAGTGTCCCACAACTTAAAGGGGGACCCTCAACTATAAATAGGACCTCTTGGAGTTCATTCCAAGGTTGCTCATTCACTACATGCTTGGTCCTAGCTTAGTTGAGAGTGTTCTAACCCTTTGAGCCCCTTTCTCTCTCTACCTTCAAGTCAAATTCGTGAGTATGAGTGAGATAGGTTCATTCGTAAGAGAGCTACTCCATGTATTGATGTAAAGCTCTCCTCCACCATCTTCCTACCCTCTTTCCTATTGAAGAAAAGGTTGAAGATCTTCTCCAAGTGAAGGAGAAGGAGTTGTTGTTCTTCAAGGTTGAAGAAGGCAAAGTGTTCTAGATCTCCAAGTGAAGGGGATAGGCAAGGAAAGTTCTCAAGAAGGATAGGAAATCCCTTGAAGGCCGAAGACTTGAAGAAGGAGTGGGTAAGTCCATGTTGATGGTTGATGACTCCATGGTTCAAGTGGGTAAGCTCCTTCTATAGGTTGAAGATCCTTGCTTGAGGTACTAAGCCCTTGGATGATTGTGGTTTTGTCTTGTAATCTTATGATGGAATATAAGAGTACCAAGATTGCAAATCCTAGAGATTAACTACCTCTAGGTAGTGGACTGACATTGCTGCTAGTTAGGACATGGAACCACTCTAAACCACCTTGTCCATGTGCATGCTCTTCCTTGTCTCTCATCCTTGCTATGCTTGCTGGCTAAGACATCAAATTTATTGTTTTTTTTAAGTTTCTACACTTAATTTAATTTGGTGGTCTAACTTGTTTTGTGAGATTTGTGAAGCTCTATTCACCCCTCTAGAGCCATTGATCCAACAGAATCAACCTTCTTTTTTTGGTTGGAAGCCATGAATGGCAATTTTGAGAGAAGAAGTCAAAACTAGGAGAAACCACCACCAAAGGTCGTCTAACCACCTAGGATAGAGAGAAAAAAGGCTAGGTAGGTCAAACAATGGTTGGATAGGGCTAGGAGAAGGAAGGTTGAGGCAAGGGTTGAGGGATTATGGGGGTTGGAGTTAGGATCGATTTACTTTTCTCTAGTTGAGAGGGATAATTGTCGATCGAAACCTATTTGAAGCTTAGTCCATCCCAGCCATAGGTCGAGTTTTGAGAGAAGGAAACTTGTCTAATTGACTTTTTTGCATAAGCCCTCGGCCATGGATCGTTCGAGTTGCCAACTTGACCAACAATCAACCTTTCCCAACATTATAAATTTTAGATTCTAGACATTTGGGTGCTAATTAATTTCATTTCTCTAGTCCATTTTGCATTTTAAACATATTAAGGCAAATTTCACTCATCATAGGGTACTATTTTGTGATAAAATAGTTGTTTGCAAAAAATACACGAAACAAGCGAAATAAGGCATAAGAAATGGAATTTTGGCACTTTAGCAAGCAAAGTTGATCAAAACATGAGAAAAGCATATAGGACAGGTTGCAACAAGCTAGATGGCATATTAGTTTCATCCAAAGCAGTTATGAGCAGTTAGATCTAATAAAATGAAAATTCTCTCTACCTAGAGGTTTAGTAAAATGTCCACCAATTGATTTTCTGTGTCCACATGCGTGATATAGATATCCTTCTTAGCAATGTGGTCACAAAGAAAGTGGTGATGGACCTCTATATGCTTGGATATACTATGTAATTTAGGATTGTAAGATAAATGTAAGGACCCTGACCCACATTTGGGGATAACCTTTTTTTTTGCTTAAGTATGTTGCTTAGCACCTTGCTCTAATCATTTGAGATATTATTAGGGCATGTTGGAATTTTGAGTGCCTTGTTGGAGCTTGATACTTGTGTTTTGCAGAGAGGTTTGGTGCAAGTTGCAATTTACCCAAGATAGGGGTTGGCGTGCAAGTTTTCCTTCTCTCAAGTGTTCCTTCTCTCTCTTGGCATCATCTAGAGGAAAGAGAAAGAGATGGGCACCTTGTTTGGACCTTGGTTGTATGATGTCATCCTTGGTGATTCTTTGGACACATGTTTGAGGTGTGCCTTACACCTAGAAGTGTTGTCTCAGGCTTGAGAGACTTGGAGAGGCCTTATATTGGTTTGTGGGTGTCTTGAGAGACATCCTATCAGTTTGTGGTATCTAGGGTTTTACCCCTATCAATTTGTGAGTATGTGGATATGTGTATCGACCATGACCATCATAGGTAACCTAGTGGGCAAGACATAAATCTTATCACCTCCTTGCACAATGTTACATGTGGCTCTTTCTCATAGACAAGTGTCACCTATGGTTCTAAGGTGGTGACACCTTCCCCTTGATTTCTCTCTCATCCCTCTTATATATACCTCTTTCTCTACATGCAAGAGAACTCTTTTGATTATCCTTGCATTCTCTCTTTGGTGGATGACCTTGAGCTAGAGGATCTTCTCTTTTGGAGCTTGGTGGACAAGTCTCAAGATTTTGGTGTCTCCTTCAGCCTCTACCTTTGTAAGCCATGATCCTTAAGCTCTCCTTCTCTCATTTCTTCTTCTCAGCCATGGATCTTGGTTACCTTCTTTCTTTCTTCTTCGAACCCTCTTAACCATGGTTCCATCTTCTTCCTTGGAGGTGTTGTGGAGAATCAAGTTTGGGAGATCTTTTTATACCTTGAGCTTGTGAGCTTGGAGCTTGGATCTAGTGGAGATCTTTGAGGTGGGTTATATAACTCTAATACCAGATGATATGCATAGCCAGATATGAGATATGGTGATTATAGTATGTTTGAATAAGCCTTGTAAGGCACATGTTGATTAGTAATACATAAAGAGGAGGAAAATTGGTCTTATGTCCTGATGATGGTTTATTGCCTTATATGAGATGAATATTTTACTCAAATGATGAGATAAGGGGCTATTATCCCAAGGTATGTGGTCCTTGTGATGGTCATATGGTGAAAGATAGACATAAAGTGATGATGTGGTCCTTATGTGATTTAGTATGTGCTGGTGATGTGTCATGCCTTGTTTATATAGATCTTGATTTAATTTTATATGTTGTAACTTGATTGATGCTGAAAGTTGCTTAAATAACCTAATTAATCAAAGTGGAACCTAATCTTGTAAGTTTTCCCTATGCCATAGATCCATTTAGTTTCAACACTTGCTGAATGGTGAAATGAGTTTAACTCAGAGTGCATATTGTTGAATATGCGGGGTGCAAGTTGAGGTATCTCCTTGTGTCCTGACCTCACAGGATTGCCTGTGGGCCATACCCTGAATAGAGTGTGGCTACAGGCCGTAGCTCAATAATATGTGATACATGATTGGGCGTAGGCCATACCCTGAATAGAGTGTGGTGGAGGGCCGTAAATTAATAATATGTTATACATGATTGGCTATGGGACGTACCTTGATTAGAGTGTGGTTGTGGGTCGTAGCTCACTAGTGTCATGACCTGTACCAAGGCAGGCTAGATATGTACAACTAGACTATATGTTGCTGATAGCAATCTGACTTATGATGTCACTACATGTTCTCGTACTAACTGAGGGGGTGAGTTCGTGGATTTTGGATCTTCCATTTGACCTTGTATGACATCAATTTTGACTTATCAAGTGCTCAGTGGGGTTTGGGTGGTATGACTCAAATCCTTGGGGCATAATAAAATGCATAATCAGTCGTGTAGTGTACTTGTGTAGGATCAAAATATGGAAACATTGGATGAGGCCTTGCTTGATTTTTTTACAATGTTGTTGATAGGAAATATACATATTCTTCGTATCCCTTTTAAATTATTAAGATGTTTCATAAATAAGACAGTAAATTCTCTTCCTGTTAATCATAATTACCTATTTCACATAGTTATAATTATACTTCTGCTTAGTTTATCTTATCTATGATAATAATAGAGTTAGTGGAGAGTTATATCTCATGCTGAGATTTAGAATCTCACCCTGTGAGTTTCTCACACCCCTTTTTAGGTGGACGAGAATGAATAGGTAGAAATCGTGCAGTGGAGGTTGAGCAACAACAACAGGAGCAATAGCTGACAAGGTTGGAAGTGCAATTGGATGTCTTTTTTTGATAGAGTCTGAGAGTCATCCCTATACACTCACGTCCTTAGGGATGTTTTATAGACATTTTGTGAATGTTCTTTTGACATGTGGATGGCTCGTGTGCCCTTTCTATGTATAGATATAATGGATACATGTATATATGTTCTGGAGCAAGTTCTCTGGTAACAGGTTGATAGCACAATTGGTACGCACTTTGAGGCATGAAAGCACATGTATGTAAAGGTTCTTGTTGGTTGGTAGGTTTTATGAAATGATTTTAATTTTTAGTGTTTGCTAGTAATCTATTCATTAATATTTCTTCCACGGTTATGTTTTGAGTAATCTCACTTTGTGTAGAAATGGGTGTCACATTTGGTTGGTATTCGAGATTTAGGTTCGCTGAGTCTACAAGAACCTAGGACTAGGGTTTGTTTCTCTTCTAGTATCTTACAATCTGTCTTATAGTCACTTCTTCTTATGAAGAAGAAGAAGAGAAAGCTTAAAGAAGTCTCAAGAATATGAAGAACATGTTGCTAAGAGCAGTGTTGCAACATCAGTGGTGGTGCAAGGAACTAGGCATGAGAAGATCGGGTGCCTAAAAACTGAAGTCCCCCAGTTTGACCCAACCATGGTTCAAAACCTCACCTTTCAATCTCTTTTTGTGCAGTTTATGGAAACAATGAATCATATGGTAGACAAGATGCCTACACCTCAGCCTAGGGTATTGGTTCCCAATGTAGAGTCATCGGGTACTAGGAAGACTTTCGAGTGGCTTCGCCATGTTGGAGTGGTTGAGTATGCGGGGACAGTTGACCCGGAGGATTTAGATATGTAGCTCACTAAGCTTGAGAAGTCTTTTAAGATCCTAAGTATCCCTGAAGAGGCTAAGGTGAAGCATACGGTGTACCTTCTAGAAGGGATTATTGGACATTGGTGGGCCATAGAGGAGGAGAAGAGACCTAGTGTTGTGATCAGTTGGGAGGAGTTCCGACATGAGTTCATTAGTTGGCACTTTCCTCAGACGTATCTTGACAATAAGATCAGCCAGTTTGAGAGGATTCGACAGGGATTCATGATGAAGAATGAGTATGAAGTAAGGTTTATGGAGTTGTTGAGGTTCTGTCCTCACATGGCTACCACAGAGGATAAGAGGATTCGTCATTTTAAGAAGGGGTTGAATAATGAGTTGTCTACCTGACAACTTCTTTGGAGAATCGAGAGAGGTTTGCCATGTTTGTGGAGTATGTACGAAGGATAGAAAGGTCTATGAAGGAGAAATGGGAGACAAGTGCCAAGAAACGACATGCATAGTTCCAAGGGTAGTCGTCAGGTGGCTTTAATAAGTTGAGGTTTTCTGCACTGCTAGTATCATAGAGGTTTAGTGCCTAGACACATTGGTCGCCGAGTCAGGGATGAGGTTGTAGTTTTTGACCTATAGGATCTCACAGCACAACATATATATCAGTGACAGGGCCATCTAGGCCACAGTATGAGACTCAAACTTTCCTCAAGTGTGGACAGATTGGACATTTAAGGTGAGAATGTCCAATGAGGGGTGAAGAAATGGCCCAACAATTGAGGCAGAGTCAGTAGGGCTAGCAGAGATACTAGAACAATGGAAAAGGAGGATGAAACTGTGGCCAAGCGTCACAAGCCGTATCATTTACTCAGAGAAGTAGAGGACGGGGGTGACAACTAGCAACGACTAGGTTCTATGCCATGAGTCATCCAGAGGTGGAGGCCAACCTGTGAGTGGTGGCAAATCAGATGGAGTTATTTCATAATAATTTGTCTTCTTCTTACTTTATATCTATTTTGGTTGACCCGGGTGCAACACACTCTATTATCGCTCGTGAAGTGCTTAACAACTGTCTTTTGCCTTTTAGTTGCAAGGGGAATAGTTTTTTGTTAGAAACCCCATTAGTCAGTTCTGTAGTGTTGCAAGATGTATGTCCTTCCAGTGTCGTCTCCTTTTTAGGGCACAACATTCAAGTGGATCTCATACCACTTGACATTCATGGATTTGATGTGATCCTTGGAATGGATACATTCGAGAAGTACAAAGTAGTCTTGGATTGTAGTTCCAAGAAAGAAACATTTGCAGATGGTGGTGAGACATAGATCTTTCAAGGAGATAGGAAGATCCCTCTGATGTGTCTGGTATCAGCCATGGTAGTAAGGAAGCTTTTGAGACAAGGTTGCAAGGCATTCTTGGCAGACGTACTGGATAAAGAGACGAGGAGTCCTAGTATTTAGGAGGTACCAACTGTTAGGGAGTTTGAGGATGTGTTTCTGAAGGAGTTTCTAGGTGTACCCCACCCCAAAAGATTGATTTTAAGATCAATCTGGTCCCTGGAATACAACTGATAGCTCAGACATCGTATATGATGGCATAATAAAGATGGAAGAGTTGAAGAGACAGTTGTAAGAACTGCTTGCCAAAGGTTTCAATAGACCGAGAACATCACCATGGGGTTCTCCATTGTTATCTGTGAAGAAGAAGGACAGATCTATGAGGTTGTGTATAGACTATAGATAGTTGAACAAGGTGACGATAAAGAATAAGTATACCTTGCCGAGGATAGATGATCTGTTTGACCAGTTGCATGGCACGATGATGTTCTTAAAGATAGATCTATGGTTGGTTTACCACCAGTTAAGGATCAAGGAGGACGACATACCTAAGTCAGCTTTTAGGATGAGGTATGGTCACTACAAATTCGTGGTTATGTCGTTTGGACTGACCAGTGCACCAACAACATTCATGGATTTCATGAATAGAGTGTTTCAACTCTTTCTTGATCAGTTCGTGGTGTTTTCATAAATGGCATCTTGACATACAGTCGTGATAGTCAACAACATGAACAACATCTCCGTCAGGCATTGACAATGTTGAGACAACACCAACTTTATGCCAGGTTTAGCAAGTGCAAGTTTTAGTTGAGAGAGGTGGCTTTCTTGGGACATGTTATATATATAGAAGGAGTATGTGTGGATCCTAAGAAAGTAGAGTTTGTGACAGAGTGAGAACAGTTGAAGATGCCAACTGAAGTGCATAGTTTTCTAGGTCTGACACGATATTATTGGAGGTTCATCAAGGACTTCAGTGCTATCGCCTTACCCCTAACTAAGCTGATGATAAAGGATGTATTTTTCATCTGGGATAATATATGACAATGTGTTTTTCAAACATTGAAGGAGAAGTTGACCAGTGCACCAGTTCTGGTCCTTCTTGAGCAAGGAAATAGATACATAGTCTTCAGCATCCAAGAATGGTCTGGGTTGTGTGTTGATGCAAGACAAGCAAGTGATTTATTTTGCTTCTCGATAACTTAAGAAACACGAGGAGAATTACCTGACCCGTGATTTGGATTTAG
This sequence comes from Alisma plantago-aquatica, assembly GCA_963693085.1. Lineage (NCBI taxonomy): Eukaryota > Viridiplantae > Streptophyta > Magnoliopsida > Alismatales > Alismataceae > Alisma > Alisma plantago-aquatica. The sequence goes on along the minus strand of OY856413.1, from coordinate 935,446,088 downwards.
ATGTAGTGGTTCGTGTTTTGAATATTTGTAGGCACTATCTGTATGGGGAGAAGTGTCAAATATTCACAGATCACAAGAACCTGAAGTACATCTTTTTACAGTAGGAGTTGAATATGAGACAATATCGTTGGATGGAGTTGATAAAGATTACAAATATATGATTGATTATCACCCAGGAAAGGCAAATGCCATGGCAGACACATTGATAAGGAATTCTTCATCCTCATTTGTAGATAGAGGCCAATTGAGTTCTTTGATGTGCCACTAGCAAGACATGTTTGTCTCATTGCATCAAATGAATGTCAAGTTTCCTTATTAGTTGGTTTATTGGCACATCTACAGGTGAAGCCTATGCTGAGGCAGTAGATCAGAGAGGCACAATAGAAGGATGTTGTGATACAATAGATTATATCAGAGTTTGGCAACAAGAAGCGTGATGGTTTTTATGAGTCAGATGATGGGATAGTTTGTTTCCATGATAGGATAGTTCTTTCTAAAGTTGATAACATAAAAAATATGGTGTTGTAGGAGTCTCACTCGTCCATGTATGCTATGCATCTAGGTAGTACCAAGATGTACCACAATTTGAAGGATATGTATTGGTGGTCAGGCTTGAAGAAAGATGTAGCTGAGTTCGTTGCAAGATGTGTGGTATGTCAACAAGTCAAAGTTGAGCATCAGAAGCCTGTAGGATTGTTGCAACCATTGCCTATACCACAATGGAAATGGGATCATGTGACTATGGACTTTGTGGTTGGTTTTCCTAGGATAGCCAAAGGTTATGATTCCATTTGAGTGATCATTGACAGGTTAACCAAGTCAACACATTTTCTTCCTGTAAAGACAACGTTCATGATAGAGAAGCTTGCCTAGACCTGTGTGGATGAGATAGTGCATTTGCATGGTGTTCTAGCAACTATCGTGTATGATAGAGGTCCTCCGTTCACGAGTCATTTTTGGGAGTGAGTACACACAGCTTTGGGTACGCAATTGAAGTTCAACACTACTTTCCACCTGTAGACAGATGGTCAATCTAAAAGGTCCATTTAAACTTTAGAGGATTTGTTGAGGGTCTGTGTTCTTCAGTTTCTCAAAAGTTGGGATGTACATCTCAATTTGATAGAGTTTGCCTTCAACAATAGCTATCAGAGTAGCATTGACATGGCATCATATGTGGCATTCTATGGGAGACGTTGTAGATCTTTGTTGTGTTGGTATGAGATAGGTGAGTATCTACTTCTTGGTCCTGAGCTTCTGCAATAGACGACAGAGAAGATCAAAGTGATACAATAATAGCTGAAAGTAGCACATGATAGACAAAATTCATATGAGGGTAATCGGCATAGAGCCTTGGAGTTCTAAGTGTGAGATAAGGTATATCTAAAGGTCTCTCCCTGGAAGGGTGTTCTGAGGTTTGGGAAGAAGGGTAAGTTGGCTCCTAGGTATATGGGACCTTACCTTGTGATGGCATGTGTTGGGAAGGTGGCTTATTGGTTGGAGTTGCCACCTGAGTTGTGCAGGTTGCGTCCAGTGTTCCATGTCAATATGTTGAGAAAGTGTCATCCAGATACAAAGTTAGTACTACATCCTATGGAGGTGGAGCTTGATGAGGATATGACCTATGTTGAAGGTCTAATGTTGATCCTTGATCAGAGAGTGAAGAAGCTTAAGAGGAAGGACCTTGTGTTTGCTAAGGTTCTTTGGTATCATTGTGGTGTTGAGGAAGCCATGTGGGAGCTCAAGGAAGAGATGAGGAGGAAGTACCCCTCCCTTTTCACTAAGGATTTCAGAGGCAAATCCCTGTTAGGATTTTATGGCTTGTAAGGACCCTGGCCCACATTTTAAGATAACCCTATTTATTTTTCTTAAGTATGTTTCTTAGCTCCTTGCTCTAATCATGTGAGATATAATTAGGGCATGTTGGAACTTTGAGTGCCTTTTTTGAGCTTGATGCTTGTGTTTTGGGGAGAGGTTTTGTGCAAATTGCAATTTACCCAAGATAGGGGTTGATGTGCAAGTTTGCCACCTCTAAAGTGTTCCTTCTCTCTCTTGGAATCATATAGAGGAAAGATAAAGAGATGGGCACCTTGTTTGGACCTTAGTTGTGTGATGGAATCTTTGGTGATGCTTTGGATACATATTTGAGGTGTGCCTTACACCTAGAAGTGTTTTCTCAGGCTTGAGAGCCTTGGATAGGTCTTGTATCAGTTTTTGGGTGTCTTGAGAGGCATCCTATTGGTTTGCGTTATCTAGGGTTTTACCCCTATCGGTTTGTCATTAGGTGGATATGTGTATCAGCCATGACCATCATAGGTGACCTAGTGGGTGAGACATAGATCTTATCACCTGGTTGCATGGTGTTGCATGTGGCTCTTTCTCGTGGACAAGTGTCACCTAGGGTTCTAAGGTGGTGACACCTTCCCTTTACTCTCTCTCATCCCTTTTATATATATACCTCTCTGTCTCCATGCAAGAGAACCCTTTTGGTTATCCTTGCATTCTCTCTTTTGTGGACAACCTTGAGCTAGAGGAGCTTCTCTCTTGGAGCTTAGTGGACGAGTCTCAAGCTTGTGGTGTATCCTTCATCCTATACCTTGGTAATCCATGATCCTTAAGCTCTCATTCTCTCCTTTCTTCTTTTGGGCCATGGATCTTGGTTACCTTCTTTCTTTCTTCTTCGAACCCTCTTAACCATGGTTCCATCTTCTTCCTTGGAGGTGTTGTGATAAATCAAGTTTGTGAGATCTTATTCTACCTAGAGATCATGAGCTTGGATCTTGGATCTTGTGGTGATCCTTGAGGAGGGTTATACAACTCGAAATCCTCTTTGTTATTATGACCCCTTACTTACTATCTTATTCTTTATCTTTGGATCATTATCCCTTGATTGGTAGTATTTCCTTCTTGGTGATTTTGCATTCTATTTTGGAAGAAGAGTCTTTCTTAGTTACTTCCCTTGTGTTGCACCTCTTTTGCCTTGCTTGAAGACACATGTTCTAATGTTGAATATGATGAGGCTGATAGGTATGTTAGGTTGATATGCTTTGTGTGGTTGTCATGACATGTGATGCCACTGACTGTCACTCCTTTTGAAAGGTCGTTACAATCTCGTCAAGGCCTAGAATGACATGTTTTGATGATAGTCGTAATGATCCATGAGTGCCCTAAGCTGAGATGACTCTTAAGTGGGACACTTGCATCTAAGATGTGTTACAATCAAAGACGCATTGCCCGTCATGGCTTAGCCATCATGACTTGTGATGCTCTACTTGGGCAGAGACTAACACACCTTAGGGAGGCATTGCTGATATGCGATGATATGGGGATCAAGATGTGTTGATGAAACCCTAAGCAACATGTTACCTTGTCATAGCGATATACAAGCATTTCCCGATACCCCTAATGCCCATAACACCATGTAATGTTGTTTCCCGATAGGTTAGGTTGGTCGATACCCTTTTTCCTTAAGTGTTCATGCCCGATACACTACCTTAGATGACATATCGATATGCCTTGTACTCCAAAATGATACACCCTCCTGAGTTGGTAGGCTGACACCTTGCTTACTCACATAGTATATCCTTAACTGATACCCTGTCTTAGGTGGTTTCCTGACACATTTAGGGTTAACCGATATTCTTTGTTATAACCCTAATTGATGTCTTGTGATGGTGTTTTTGATACATCATAATTGAAGATAGGGATAAGTGATAAGATGTGATACCCTATGGTGTTATTGTATGTATGATAATAAGAACTATGTTTCTATATCTCATAACATACCTCATAATAATTATGGAAGTATTGATCTAAGAATGGTTGTTGATCCAACCTTGTAAACCCTAATCGAGTATAGAGAAACCCTAACCTGATAGACATAATGAAACATGTATGGCATGCGTCCTATGAGATGATGGTGTTGATGATGTATTGCCTTCTTATTTTTAGTTTCTAACCATGCATGTAATACCATATGATATACATAACCAGGTACGAGCTATGGTGATTATAGTATGTTTGAATAAGCCTTGTAAGGCACATGTGGTGTAGTAACACAGAAATAGGAGAAAAAGTGGTCTTATGACCTGATAATGGTTTATTGCCTTATATGAGGTGAATATTTTACTCAAATGATGAGATGAGGGGTTGTTACAGCAAGGTATATGGTCCTTGTGATGGACATATGGTGAAAGACAGACATAAAGTGATGTTGTGGTCCTTATGTGATTCAGTATGTGCTGGTGATGTGTCATGCCTTATTTAGGCAGATATTTTAAGTGTATATGTTGTAACTTGATTGATGCTGAAAGATGCTTAAATAACCTAATTAATCAAAGTGGAACTTAATCTTGTAAGTTTACCATGTTCTATAGATCCATTCTGTGTAAGCACTTGCTGAATGGTGAAATGCGTTTAACTCAGAGCGCATATTGTTGAATATGTGGGGTGCAAGTTGAGGTATATCCTTGTGTCCTGACCTCACAGGATTGGGTATGGGCCATACTCTAAATAGAGTGAATTTGTGGGCCATAGCTCAATAATATGTGATACAGGATTGGCTTTGGGACATACCCTGAATAGAGTGCGGCGGCAGGCCACAGATCAATAATATGTGATATTAGATTGGCTACGGGCCCTACCTTGATTAGAGTGCGGCTACGGGCCATAGCTCACTAGCACTGTTACCTGTACCAAGGCAGGCCAGATGTGTACAGTTGGACTATATGTCGTTGATAGTAGTTTGACTTATGATGTCACTGCATGTTCTCATACTGACTGAGGGGGTGAGGTAGTGGATTTTGGCTCTTCCATTCGACCTTGTATGGCACTGATTTTGACTTATCAAGTGCTCTGTGGGATTTGTGTGGTACGACATAAATCATCAGGGCATAATAAAATGCATAATCAGCCATTTAGTATACATGCTTAGGATCAAAATACGAAAACATTAGATGAGGCCTTTCTTGATTTTTATACAATGTTGTTGATAGGAAATATACATGTTCTTCATATACCTTTTAAATTATTAAGATGTTTGATAAATTAGACAGTAAATGCTCTTCATGTTAATAATAATTAACTATTTCACGTAGTTGTAGTTATACTGTTGCTTAGTTTATCTTATCTATGATAATAATAGAGTTGGTGGAGAGTTATATCTCCCACTGAGATTTGGAATATCATCCCGTGTGTTTCCCACACCCCTTTTAGGTGGACGAGCACGAAGAGATAGAGATTGTGTAGTGGAGGTCGAGCAGCAAAAAGAGGAGCAGTAGTTGGGAACGTTGGAAGTGCTACTAGATGTCTTTTGTTGATAGAGTCCTAGAGTTGTCCCTATACACTCGAGTCATTGGGGATGTTTTGTAGACATTTTGTGAATATTCTTTCGACATATGGATGGCTCGTGTACTATTTTTGTATATAGATGTATTGGATACATGTATATATGTTCTGGAGAAGGTTCTTTGGTAACAGGCTGATAGTGCACATGGTAAGTGCTTTAAGGCATGAAAGCACATGTATGTAAAGTTTCTTGTTGGTTCACAAGTTTTATGAACCAGTTTAAAATTTAGTGTTTTCCAATAATCAGTTTGTTAATCTTTCTTCAGTGGTAGTCTTTTCAGTAATCTCATTTTGTGTGGCAATGGGTATCACAGTAAATTAATTGCACTAGTATTTTCACAATAAATGGGAGAAGCATCAAAATTTCTTGGAGCATTTTCTTCATCCATAGGACTTGGCACAACAAATCCCAACTGCAATGTACTCATCCTCGGTAGTTGACAAAACCACTATGCTCTGTTTCTTGAAAACCCAAGACACAAAGCATGGCCCTAGGAGGAGGCAAGTGCCAATTGTGCACTTTCAAACATCCTACGTATTCGACATCACTATAGGCAGTTGGAGTAAACTCCTTTGACTTGGGATACCATAGTCCAGAATTTTGGGTTTTAGCTAAGTACCTCAAAATCCTCTTTACTGCTATGAGATGTGATTGCCTAGTACTTGATTGAAAGAGATCACTCAATCAAACACTAAACTTTATGTCACGTCTAGAGGCAGTTGAATAAAGTAAGGTTCCAATCATACCTCTATCGACCTTCTCATCCACTTTGTCACCTTCTTCATCGTGATCCAATTTGGTGGTTTGGACATGGGTGTGTCCATTGGCTTCATATTTTCCATCCCAAAGCACTTGAGACTTGTGTATTTGCATTGATTGATGAAGTTTCCATCTTTAGTTTGCTTGATTTGAAATTTGAGGAAGAATGTAAGCACATCCATCGTGCACCTCTCAAATTCACTTAGCATAAGATAATTGAACTCCTTGCAAAGATCAAGATTAGTTCAGCCAGAAATAATATCATCTACATATCTTTGAATCATAAGAAAGTTGTCAGAAGTATGTTTGAGGAAAAAGGTAGAATCAACTTTTCCCATGATATAGAAATTATCTAACAAAAAGTTCTTTAGTTTCTCATACCAAGATCAAGGTGATTGTTTGAGTCAATAGAGAGCCTAGAGGTTGCAATATATAATCATGGTTAGGAAAATTATCATGTTCAAAGCCTAGAGGTTGAGCAACATATACTTCCACCTCAATTGTATCATTCAAAAACACACTTTTAACGTCCATTTGATATAACAAGGAATTTTTGTAGCTAGAAAAGGTAGGTATCATTCTATTAGACTCAAGCCTAAAAACAAGAGCATAAGTTTCATCAAATTCAATACCTTCCTGTTGATTGTAGCCTTGAGCAATAACCTTGCTTGGTTTCTTACCACCTTGCCACTTTCATCTAGCTTGTTCTGGTAGACCCACTTGATTCACATGATCTTTCTATCACATGGTCTTGGCACGAGAGTCCAGACCTTGTTCTTTTTTAATTGCTCTAGCTCTTCTTACATAGCTAGGATCCACTCATAATCCCCAAAATCTTCTTTGACATTCTTTGGCTTGAGTTGTGAGATGAAGGCACCGTTGGCTTGTTCTTTGTTGTAGGCAGCCCACATCTTCACTCTTTCAAAAGTGTCACCTATGATAAGCTCTTTAGGGTGATTCTTTACAAATCATGGAGTGTGATCCTACTTTTCTTCATCAATCTCTTCCTCTTGAGTGACCACCTCTTTTTGCTTTTGGGTGATGTTGATTTCTTTTAAAATAGGAATTACCTCATTTGCAGCATCATCATTAGCAACATTCTTGGAAACAAAGGGGTTAGTCTCAATAAATTAGACATTAATAGATTCTTCTACTTTAGATAGATCAATGTTATACACTCTATAAGCTCTGCTAGTAGTGTTATAGATAAGAAAGAAAGCCTTGTACTATTTTGGGTCAAACTTGTCAAGAGAATCCTTCTTGTTCAAAACAAAACAAGGACACCCAAAAATGTGAAAATACTCGATGGAAGGATTTCTACCACGCCATAACTCATAAGGGGTTTTCTTCAAAGAGGGATGTGAGACAACCCAATTTTACACAAAAAATGAAGTACTAACAATTTCATCCTAAAACTTCTTTGGAGCATCATACTCTAGAAGCATGGTTCTAGCCATTTCCTATAGCGACCTATTCTTCCTCTCTATGAATCCATTTCATTGAGGTGTTTGAGGTGAAGAAAATGTATGTGCATATCCAGGCTCTTCACAAAACCTTTTGAAAAGACCATTTAGAAGCTCTCCCCCAATGATCAATATGGATAGAAATGATGCATCAAGAAGCTTCATTTTCAACTCGTTTGCAAAATCTAGAGAAAACATCAAGCAGTATCGTTCTTAGAAATGAGAAAGAAAGTCCAAGTATATCGTGACAAATCATCAACAATAACATGACAATACTTGGAACCATGAAGTGATTGAGTTCTAATACGTTCAAATAGATCAACATAAAAAGTTCAAGGGCTCTCTTGGCACTAAAAATTCCTTTGGATTTGAAGGAGGACTTAGCTTGCTTTCCTTGTGTGCAAGGTTGGCATTTTTTGTCCTTTTCAAAATCCAATTTGGGAAGTCCCTTGACCAAGTTCTTTTTTCTCAACTTCTTCAGTTGATGCATATTTACATGACCTATCTAGTGATGCCAAAGAGAAATACCATTCAAATTGACTACACGACATCTACCAACAACAAGCTTAATAGAATCAAGAATGATTACATAAATATTATCATTTCTAGTTCCCTTATATATGGCAATGTAGGTGAGGAAATCCAGAAGCAAACATTCAAAGGAAGTAAAAAGCACAAGGTAACCGTTATCACGTAAAATACTAACACTTATTAAATTGTGATGTAGCCCATCCACAAGAGAACGTTCTTGATACACAAGGATTCACCTACATCACTCTCACCTTTAATTCTACCTTTACTGTTGTCCCCAAAGGTAACCGATCCTTCTTTCTTCTTTGTGAAATTGTTGAAATGACTTATATAACTAGTCATGTGTGTTGAACAACCACTGTCAACTATCTATCTTCCTTTTTCTAACAAGAAAGGAGAATGTCGGTCCCTAACTCAAACTTTGAGATCTAGTGTTAGCTTGGGGACCCATATCATCTTTGGGTTGGTTCCCTTAGCCTTATATGGACAATAAGTAGAATAGTGATCATCACTCTTGTAATGAGAACAAATCATAGGGTTCTTGGAGCTAAAAGACTCTCCATGGAATAAGGAAGGTTCATTACTCTTTTTCTTACCTTTTTCCTTACTCTCGCATTTAGGGTCCCCCCCTTCAAATCCCAAACCACTTGCACAAATTTCTTTGGTAGAGTGATATAGGATTTCATTAAGGGATTTCTTCCCTTTGAGGAATTTCTTCAGAGAGGCTCTAAGTCTATGATTGTAATCACTAAGATAGATAATAGTAGAAGACAAACTAGGAATATCATCTTGATCATGTAAAAGGTCGGCCTCAAAATAGAGGGCTCTAGTCAAATAACTATCTTTTTTCAAAGAAATAGATGCAAATTCAGTGCTAGGTAAAATAGGTCTAGAATATAGATCATTAATTTGAGCAAGAATCTTAGCATGTTTAATTTTAAGCAAAATACGCTCATCAAGATCAATTCTATTTTCATCATTAAGAGCATCATAAGCAAGATTAAGATCAACATTTTAAGTTTTAAGTAAAGCAAACTCATCTAAGAATATCTGGTTGTCTTTCTTAAGAGATTTGATGTTCTTAAGATCGAAACCATTCTCTACTTCAAGTCCATTGTATTGGATCTCAAGGTCAAGAAATTGCTCTTATAGGGAATGAATACAATCATGATGTTTCTTCTCATTTTGCTCAAGGATATCAATATTAGAGTACAAGTCGTCAATCTTATTTACAAGTCATATCATCCACACAAAGGATTACAAAAATGTTCTAAGGTGATTTGGAGTATTTTCCAAAAACGTGCATTTGCATTGATTTTAACTTGAACTAAGGCAAGCTAGAGCTTAGTGAATTTGATCCTTTTCATGTACCTTATACCTGAAATTTATCTCAAACAAACATATTAATACATATGAATAGAATGGTTAAGTCATTATCAAAATATGGGGAATGTATAACTATCAAGTCAATATATGTACCATGTGTGCAGGTTGTAGTGCTTTTGGAGTGAATCCATGAACTCAAGCATCACTTTTGGGTATGCAGACCAGACCAAGTAGGTAATCTGGGATCTTGTGAAGGATGTTGTTGATGGAGTTACAAATGACCAATGTGGTGAGTGTATCACCACAAGCCCGCAAAGGAAGGATTACACCCAACTTTGACATGTCCTCATGACAATTGTGTCAGATGATGTTAGTGAATTTCTTGTATTTACCCAGAAGGGGGGGAATGTGCTAGCAAGTGGAGGTAGATTGTTGTGGTGGTGCAACTAGAGTCCGGCATGTGGAATAGGGGGAATCAACTTTGGCAATCATCTCATCGATAATGTGATTAGATGTTGCACTGTTAGGATAACTAGATCCGATAGTGTGTCTTGGATCCTCAATGTGGATTCCACTAAGGCTTCTCAGGTGTGAGTGTGGTGGGGGTTACAAGCAATACGCTTTTGCAGCTTCTCTTACCCCTTCTTTAGATGGTTGAAGACCTTCCCCCCTATCCAATTTTTCTTGTGAGATCTTGATTGGTATAGAAAAAAATACTCAACTAGTTGGGTGATGAGTCTATCAACTATCTTTTAGAAGCTCAGGCGAATCTCTACTCTAGTCAATCGACCAGTGCAGTCGACCATTTGACTCAAATGCAAATTTTTGGGCAGAGTCGGGGCAAACGTTGTGTCTGTTGGCTCAATTCCAACCGACCAACTCAAGATTTACTCAATTTTCCTAGAGAGGATGAATTTTTGGGAAAGATGAAAAATCAATAATGAAGAGGTTGAGCGGCAAGCTGATTGGGTGGTTGGCAGAAAACCAAAGCATGATGGAGGTAGTTCAAGATGTGATGGAGGTGGATCAACTGTGAGATGAAGATCCCAACCTTTAGATCGGAGCTCATCAGTGGCTACTGATGTGTAGTTGGGATGGCGTTGGTTAGTCAGCTTGTGTCTTAGCTAATGACAGTGCACAAGAAGAGAAGGAGACAGAGTCATATATGTTGGTGCAATGGTGAGTCAGTCAGCCTGATGCTTCATTATTTGTGGAAGATTGAGCTGGGGTGAGAGTGGATTCTTCTACTCTCATGTACACTAGGGTTAGAAGGGAGTGAGGTGACCCAATTATCCCCTGATAGGCCTTCTATTATAGAAGAATTTGGGAATGTCCCAATCTATTTTTTGGAAGAAAAAAACAATTTACTAAAGCACAAAAAATTGACCACGTGATCCAAATAATTTTGCTCCTTCAATAGAACGATTGGGAATCTAGGTCACCCATTTTAATTCATGAAAAATTACTAACCCCAACAGAAATTTCTATAAACCAGTGGGTTGATTGGGTCACCAGTCGGTCTACTCAAAAGCTAGAAATTGGCCAACAACTTCAAGGAAAAATTGTTCCAAATCATCCAACTGATAGGATTTTTCAAAGTGGTCAGTTGAACTTAAATGTTAGAGTCAGCTCTCCCAACCAACTGACCAGCCATGCCAATCAATTGGTTGGTTGGCTAGATTATGGATAGATAGAAGTTTTTTTATGCTCTACAATGTAAGGACAAGTGAACCAATTTATTGAAGAGTAAACCTCCCGACAAGCACCCTATTTAACATTGAAGGCATGACGCCCAAAATCAGGACATCCTTGTCTTAGAGAGGAGCAAACACTTTGACTCTCTTATCTCTAGATCTTCTGTGATAAGAGAACACTTCATTCCTTGTGCCAAAAAACCATCAGCTATTAAGTAGAGCTTGATTCAGTCTTCATTACTACAAATTCTCCTTTGAATTTGACCCAAAGAATGAAGGTTCCATGTGGATAGGCATGTTTCTCTAGATAAAAACCATACCACATAGAGTTGAGTTTCCTAGAAACAATCTTAGCCTCGATTTGTTCACTAAGACTTGATGCCCCACTTTGATATTCTTTCTTATCATATGGTCATCGTGCCACGTATTCATTTTGTCCTTGTAGATTCTTTCACTTTCATAGGGGGAGATTCTTACTTCTTCAAGTTCCTTAACTTGGAATAAATGTTTATCACAAGATATAGATAGATCATGTAACATACTAGATCTCAAACCCTGCCCTATAGGTTTGATCTTTTGGACTTATCCAAACAAGGTTTAGTATAACCTTAATGAGATAATACATGAAAAAATCACCCTAATGTAACCCAATGTTCTCACATTAGATTTAGACCAATAATGGAACATAAAAAGTGTCACATGGCAATACATGATAATTTGAGCTTAATCACCACACATCAATCTTTAACAAAAGTCTTGAACATAATTAGATGGATAAAAATAATAATGATGATAAATGTGACGAAATAGGCTCAAATATTAATTGTGTCATAACTCATTAAAAGAAATACCAAAAGTGGAATCTAAGTTAAAAATTGTCTTCCTTGGGTCCTAATTGTCTTGGGAGTCAACCTTTACATTATTCACATAATAATAATTAATTTAATTCGTTTAGGAAAGAAAAGATCCAAGTTTTCCCCAAAATATCAAATTAAATAATAAATGACTCCAAAGGAGTAAAATAGTCTTGGATTCGTAATCTACATTATAAATATAGCCTTTGGGTGAATTTTCATCCTTTTGGAGAAAGTTTGCTTAAAAGGTAAAATCAGGAGAGAGAAAGTGTGTCGAACCTTCAAAATATTAAATTAATGTACAAACAACTCCAAAATGTAACATTGTTGGAAAATTCGTATCCAACACATTAAATATGACTTGTGGGTGAAGTTTCATAAAATTTGGAGAATCTTAAACTCATTAATGCATGAGGAAAGAGAAAATATGATTTGATTTATTTAACACATTATAAGTTCTCAAAAATTCAAATCTAATTGCATAATAAAAATCTATATGATTTAATTAGTCTCCGTGCAAAATTTCATTTAATTTGGGATTCGTTTGCACCCTCAAATAAGGAGAGAGAAAAGAGAAATAAATTTAATATATCATATTAGTTGGTTTCTGATTGGGATATAGTTTTGATTTAAATGCTTATCATGCCTTCTTTTATTTAGCACGTGAGATCAGGGTCGTTAGATAGGCCATCTGATGGCTACTGAGTGTCTTCAACCTCTCGACAAATAGGCAGGTGGCCGCTGAGTTTGGGATAATTTTAAATGGCGATTCCTCCCTCTACACTCAATATTTCCCTTGATCTTTTCCCCATCAGTTTCCTCTTCGAGAGATGCATCTATTAATCTCCTACTCGGTTCCTAACTCTAGGTATCTAGGTTTGCCTCTTTCTAACCTCCACCTTCTCGGAACGTCCAGTTGCAGAAACCTTAATAGGTGATCCAATGAATAGTTGAATCCCGCTCTGGTTCTGTTGGGTTCCAAGAGATCTTTCTCTGGTTCCAATTCCACATTTCCTCTCATTTCATCATTGTCGATCAAATTTTTTGGTGTTGCCTCGCACCTCCCCTCCATGCCACTCTACTTCACTAGGGTGCAATTAACTTACGGGTAAGCTTCGCTGATCTTCCTTCTTCGACCCGTACTAGCCAAAATCTTATACGAGTGATCAATGTGGGTTCCCTCATCTCAGCTCGGTGCTGTTGTGGTTCATGTGTGGCCATGACAGGAGCTGAGGTAGGGGGTGGCCTGCTGTGATTTCCCTCTATTACCCTCACTTGCCTGCACTTTTTTAGTTTTCTTAAAGGGTTTATTTTGATATTTTCCGCCTTTTATTCTTTTGCTTGAGCTAGGTCTGGTGGGTCATTGACTAGTTAGTTGGCCACTCATGATTGGGCCAAGTCACCAGGCCCCACCTCTCCCTCTCTCTCTTTTTGTCTCTCGCCCTATATGATGATGTGTCTTCTTCTAATTGGTTGATTTTCGAAAATCATAACTTTTTATTCCTTTGTCCAAAAATGGAAAGAAAATATGTTTAGGAATAAAAAAATGTAGGCTTTCTAATAAAAATACTTTTAAGGCTAGGTTTTGAGTTTTATCATAAGATGTTTTCTAAAAATGAATGTAATAGATAAAAATCACCAAAAATGCACTTTTAATCTCATAACTCTAAAATAGACAAAATTATATGTTTTCTTAATTTGGAGAGCCTAACACAATCAGTGGTGATGATTTCAGAATCTAAATCATAGTTTTGTGTGAAAAGTCCCAAACTAGGGTTTTCTTTACATTAATGCATATGCAAACCCTATTACATGTGAATAATTTAATTAGGCAAGGTTGATCTTGGAAACAACTAATTTGGAGAAGAGTGTTTCTAGGACACATGTTTGAGGTATGTTTGCATCTCCTATTATTCTATGTTGAGAATTCACCTATATTCTTCTTTCTCTTGGTCCTATGGACATTAGCCTAGACTATACTTTCTACTTGCCTCTACATTTAACATTCCATGTGATTCAATAGCACTAGAGTAGTGTAATTGCATTGGTATTGGGTTATGTGCCCTTTATGCTTTTGGGATGGAGGTTATGTGCCCCATACCCGGGTTTCAAATTTATGAGGTTTGGCCCACATTATATATATTGGGAGTTTGGCTATGTGCCATTCTCTATCAAGTTTTAAGTTTATGAGTCTTGGCCACTATTGTTATTTATATTGTTCTAAGGATATGTTTATCTCACATGCACGAAGGATGATGATAATTGATTAAGGTTTATGTGCCCTAATCTCATGATATGTGCTTATGTGGAACAAGTTTATTGTTTTATTTGTGGCAAGTATTATTTTGTTATCATTAGTTTGCAATTCAATTCTCTTGATACCCACTTGGGTTGTCCTTTACTTTTCTATGGGAAGCATTTTATATTTGTTGTCCTTTACTCCATATATTGCTCAATTTATTTTTAGTTTGCACATACCAGCCTTTGCTGATGCCATCTATTTTCTCTTCTTACTGGGGTATGCTTCCTACCCTAGGTGACGGACTTGGATGATATGGCATGAAGATTTGGATGTAGCTTAAGGAGTTAAATCTTGGAGACAAAGTTGCTATGGTTTAGACTTCCCTCTATCTTGTATCCTTATGTTGTATCATACATGTAAACCCTATGTGGGAGATTTAGATATACTTTTGTAATCTTGTTGAGAAATTGAATATAGTCATTATTTTCTTTTGCTGATACACTTTGGTTGTTTTGAATATCATTAATAAGATTTGAAAATTTTACACCCACTCCAAGATACCTTAAGGTTGTGTTTGGATTGGAGGTTTTATTCTTCAATTTTTTAGTAGAGAGTGGTTCACCTCTGGGATCCCACTCCTTACATATCAAAATTTAGTGTCTTTATGGCCCAACTGACCTTATCCTCTATCTTTATAGATAGGTGACTAGATTTCTCATAGACTAATAGGAATTGGTATGGTTCCCAAAGATGTTTTGAATGTTGTTTGATACACCCACAATGCATAATTGAGATTCAAATCCCAATCCATCCTTATACGGTTCACAGTCTTTTCCAAAATAGATTTGATTTGGTGATAAGAGACTCCAATTGGACACTTGTCTAAGTATGATGAGGGGAAGCAACCTTGTGGAGAACGTCATACTTCTTCATCAATGTCTCAAGCTACTTCTTTAGAAATGTGATCCATCATATAAGATCATTGTGTGAGGTCCCCCAAACCTAGGTAAGATGGTGTCTTCAAAGAGCTTCATCATAGGATTGGAGTCACTAGGTTTTGTAGGGATAGCTTCCACCCACTTGGACACATAGTCAATAGCTACTAGAATGTAAGAAAAACCTTAGCACGATGGGGAGGTTTAATGTAATCAATTCCCCATACATTAAAAGCTTTCAATTCTTGCCACAAAGTCATGAGAATCTGATCTGACTTGGTGGAATTGATCACATACAAGGACAAAGCCATAAGAGTCCTATAAGATTGTTTGCCAAAAGAATCCACGCTCATGAACTTCTCTAGCTGTCTTTTGTGTCCTCATGTGTCCCCCAGTTGTATAGGAGTGACATTTATCCATAATAGCTTAAGTCTCCTCTTTGGTAACACACCTATGGTAAAGTCTATTTATGCATTGCATGAATAAATATGTGTCATACCTACAAAATTTCCTCACATCATGCAATAATTTATTCTTTTATTGTCCTTTACACTCAAAATGTATAATGTTGGTTGTAAGATAATTAACATAATCAGTAGACCATGGAAATCAAGGGTTCATCATTCAGTAGATAATCATCACGTAAAGAATTGTCAATATGTTCCCCTCCACTATCTTACAAACTGAGCTAACTAAGGTGGTCCTCTACATCATTCTTGAAACCTTTATCATGAATCTCTAAGTTGAACTCCGACAGAAACAAAATCTACCAAATGATCCTTGGCTCGACACCCTTCTTTGTCATAATATAATGAATGTATGCATGATCCATATACATTATCACCTTGGATCCCGCCAAGTAAGATCTAAATTTTTCAAAGGCTTAGACTATCTCTAATATGTCCTTATCTCTTATGGTGTAATTCCATTATGCATCATACATGGTCTTCAAATCATAATAAACAACATGGTGGTTCTTATCAATGTGTTGCCCAAGAATATCTCCCATTGTGTAGTCTCTTGCATCACACATGATATCAAATGGTTGAGACCAATCCAGTGTGCATATAATAGGTGTATTGGTGACGGTTGTCTTTAGGATATTGAAGTTGGTTATGCAATCTTTATCAAAATTAAAAATGCTCTCCTTCAATAAGAGATTAGTGAGGGGCTTGGAAATCTTGGAGTAGTCCTGGAAGAACCTCCTATAGAAGTTGATGTCCCAAGAAAGCACATACTTCCTTGATGTTTAAGGGTAGTGGAAGCTTTGCAATAACTTCAATATTTTCTCTATTGATCTTTATTCCTCTATTGTTTTCCCGATGGCTGAGGACAATGCTTTAGATCGTGAAGTGGCATTTCTTCTAGTTTAATACCAGTTGTATTATTTGCATTTTTCAATATCAAAGGATACGTGATGTTGGCATGAATCAAAGTATTCGTTGTAGATGGAGAAGTTATCTACAAAAACTTCCATTATGGTTTCTATCAACCCAAAAAAGATGGCGGTTGTAAAATGTTGAAAGGTAGTAGGAGTGCTATAGAGACTGAACGTGATCATCCTTAAGGCATAAGGACCAAAAGGGTAGATAAATCTAGTATTCTCTTGTACATGTGGGAGAATAAGAATATGGAAGAACCTTGAGTAGGTGTCAAAGTAGAAAAAAAAATCTTGATGTGTACGATGATGTAGGACTTGATCAAGGAAGTGAAGAGTGAAATGGTACTTACATGTGGCCTTTTTTAGTTGTGTATAGTCAATGCACATCCTCTAACCCATTAAAGTATTGGTGGGAATGAGATAGTTCTTGTCATTTTTAACCATAGTAGTACCACCCTTATTTGGAACAACTTGAATAGGGATAACCAAGGAGAGTCTGAAATTGAGTAGATGATCCCTTGCGTGAGGAATTTAATAATTTCAAGATAGGAAACCTCTCAACGTTTTGATTTAATTTGTATTGAGGTTATCAAGATGGATTGTAATTTTCAACAATAGGAATCTCATGCGCACAGATGGCTTGGATGATTTTTATCAAGTCAGTCATTTTGTATCTCAAGGTCCTTTCTTTTTCTCAACCTAGTCATAGCTTGTCCTCTTACTCAAGTATGAGATCTGAATTTATAATCACTAGAAACATTTACTGCTCATCTAAGAAAACATATTTAAGCCCCTTAGTCAGGGCATTCATCTCAGGAGCCTTTGGTGGTTTAGGATTCTCTTCAACAATAGAAACCATCTTTAATTCTTCGAATTCAGTGTAAGGTTCTTCTTCAAAACCATCCAAATGGAACATGCACTAGTTGACTTGATTATCATAAATAATGGATTTTTTAGGAGTGGTGATAGTAGCTTGTAATGGATCCTCAAAAGAATCATCTTCCTTCTTGAGATGAGAGAGCTTGTCAATCCAGTCGAGTAGGAACACTTCATCATGAATGGCATGGGCCTTCATGGTGTCAAACACCCCAAACTCAAGTGTCTCTCTTCCTAGGTGTAGAAGAATAGTGTATGTCTCTACATCAATCAAGGCCCAAGTTGTAGCAAGGAATGGTAGGCCAAAAAATAGAAAATATCCAAGATATTCTTGATGCCCATAATCATGAAGTCACATGGGACAAAGGTGTCACTTCTAACCTTCACAAGAATATCCTTAATGATACAGATAGGTTTTCTCATGGAGGAATTAGCTAGATGAATACTCATGGTGTTGGACATAAGCTTGGTGATCTCCATTCGCTAATACAAATTGTACAACATTATGGATATGCTTGCACCCAAACCTACAAGTTATTTCCAACAAGTGTTGTCCCCTAGATAATAGTCAATCCCTTAAGGACATGAATCCTTATGCTTCTTGCGACTCTTATTCAAAATAATGTCGGAAGTAGTTATATCAAGTTTTACAGTCTTAAACTCTTTAGTGGTGCATTTATTCTTCAACATATTCTTCAAATACTTTGACCAAGCATGAGTTTCAGAGATGGCATCCAAAAAGGGGATGTCCATATGAAGGTTCTTCATCGATTTCTTGAATCTCAAGAATATGGCAAGAAGTCTTGTCTACCTAAGATGTGCTTGATAAGGAGGGCATGGTTTGTAAAATGGTATGTCACGTTCAAATTTTGCCACTTGTGGTTTTACATCATTTGGTTCTCTTCTTGCATTAAAATGAACAATTTTGTCTCACACTTGCTCTTTCTCTACCATAACAGTATCATAATGATAAAAGACAATGGGTACGATGATTGGATTCATGTTGGGAAATATCAAGACAGAGTAGGAAGTAGAAATAGAAATTTTCTATCCATATTTCCTAACTAGCATATCACATTAAAAAATGTATCAGAAAAGAGGGTGCAAGATGTACCTTGTCTTGGCGAAAGTTCAATGACAACCCTTTCGTGGTGATGTGCTCCCTTCACAAGTAGCACATGAATGGCAATCAACAACATCCTCCTAGTGTAACAACCACAAACAATGGCTGATGACATCCTCGTAGCATAGAAACAAAAGCTTTAATGCCTCTATGTAGTCCATCTAAACCACCAGGAACTCCACATCACATCTCTTCTGCTAGTGTGAAGGAGAATACCTTTCATTTATCAACATTCCAGCACTAACTTCCTTCTCCCTTGATGTCTCTCCCTTCCTCAGGTAAAACTATTTAGGATCTCACATTACCACAACTATAAAAAGAGAAGTGTGTTGAGAGCCTTGACCACCCCCTCCTTATATATGAGTGGATGGACTATGATTTCAAAAAAAACCTAGGAGATTAGAGGTCACATTTTCTTGACTAGAAGATGGGCACGCACAACTAGTCTATCGACGGGACTATCCAGTCAATCGACTGAAATAGCTAGTTGGTCAAATGAACAATCTATTTGGTCAATTGGCTTGGTTAGCAGAGCAATAGCACTAGCTTTAATTCAACTATTAATTGACATCATTACACCTATCATTAAGCATTTGAACTAGTCCAACATTTTTTGAATGTTTGTTTGATCTAGTCAGATTGGTTAGTTTGAATCAGTCAGTGGAATGGACATTCCAGTCAATCGACTAGTCTCTAGTCAATTGACTAGATATATCAGTCAATCAACTAACAACATGCATTACTCATGTTGATTACCCAAACACTAGTAGCCAACTTGAATCTTTTCCATTAGTAAAATCCTTTTGCTAGAGCATCCTATGTGTGTGACCCTATATGTAAGGCCCCTAAACTTACTTAATGAGTTGAACAATCTTAATTATCATAATTGAATTCTTATAACCCTAATATAACCTTTTGATATTATTTTAAATCATAATACAAGATTAAGTTTCAAATTTGGTCCAATTTGGACACTGTTTGAGCAAGTTATGCAATTTTATGCACATTCTGGGCTTTTCTACAATTTACCTAATTGAGAGGTTTTCTTTGCAATTTATCACTTGCATTATATTCCTTTGATATTTTATCACCATTCTTGAGCTTTTTGAGCCATGGGAGCCTATTTAAACCTTGGTTTGAAGGTGTTTTCTCCAAGGGTATTTTGGGGTTTACCCCTTCATGGATGAGCTACCTTTAGTAGCTATCAACTAATGAATTATGCGATTGGATGGGAAATTTGACAAAATAAATCTAAGAAGGTATATACATATATTTTTAGATCTGCTTGTGCGTGTGCTTGTATATTTTTAATATATTAAGGCCATGGACACTTGGATAGATACTACAACTTCAACTTTTTCTTTTTACTTTATCTTAAAGTTCATATACTTATCCCCAAGCACCAAAATGAGCCATTTTCTCTCTACCACTTCCCTACTTCTCTCAACTTCATTCTCCCTATGTTCTTCTGTGAATTGCCTGCCCAAGGAAGAATAAAGTGGGGATCTTCTTGGAAAAACAATTCTAGGGTTGCAATTGATTTCCTTTTTGGGTCTAAAAAGCTTCCTCCTAGTGATCTTGACCTAAAAGTGTATGTTTTACCTTATTTCGTCCATTTATTTCTTTTTTATCCTTCCTCCTACGTTTCTCCAGGTTGGAACCTTGTTTTTCCGGGTAGAAATTGCTCTAAAGCTCGAAAACCCTACCTTTCTTGCTCCTTATGCTTAGTGTTTGCTCATTTGATGAAGAAAGGTGCTAGACGGATGAATTCATAGTTTATTCTTGAACTTTCTACCCTACCTGCTCGAGATTTCTTCTGTGTAGGGTTTCATCTTCTCATTAGAGGCAAGTTTTATAGCTTGCTCCACGTTTATTGCTTACCATAAGCTTTCTAGATCATGTTCTTGCTTGAAAATGGTGATCCATGCACTAAAAGCTATGCTTGACTTGGATTTTGATTTTTATAATGTTGCATGTTCTGATTTCAGTTTTATATGAACATGTGATCATGTGTACGTTAATCCTAAGATATAATATGACTTGTATCAGGTTGGTTTGACAACCTATGGTGCTAAGCACCTATCAACCAATGGTCAATTTTAGGGTTTTAAGCTGAATTCTTCTATAGACCCATGACCCAATGATGGTACCATTGCAACAATCCTATGGTGTTGTCTTCATGACAACTGATGGTCATGATCAAAGGTGTCATATGATGGTGACAACCTATGGTCACCCCTTAGGTCAGGTTTTGGATCAATTAGAAGTATCATGATCAACCATTAAGTACCCTACTCATGTTATCAATCAATGATGACATCAGCTTAATATTTGATGTTGATTTATAATGTTGATCTAACAAACTATGGTGATTTAATGGTCACTAATGATGGTAGATCAGGCCTCTACAACCTATGTTGAGTTAAGAATTGTAGTTTTAGCATCAAATAAGGCCTTAGACCAATGGTTTATTGGGTCACTTGATGTAATGGTCGAACCTATACTGTAATTGATGGTTTTAACATATGAGCTTGACCCAATGGTCAAGATATAATGTTTATTCATCCAGTAAAGTGGAATGATGGATAATATAATATGTTGGTCCTAATAATGGGATTTATATGGTTTCCTTTATATGATCATCTTAAGGAGCTTACTTGTTGACAATGGGTGGCTTGTTTTAACTGAACAGTCAATTGTGGGTTTTACCCTACTCTCAATGGAACTTTTTGTGTTGTTAATCAAGGGATATCTAGGGTTAGATGGTGAATATTTCTAGAGAACAAATCAAGGACTTCATAAGTGGTTTATACAAGGTGTTTACTTATGTAAACAACCAATGGTCTTACCTTTTAAACATCCAATGGTTCTGGGTGACACTGTGGTATAGTGATATGGGTTGAATGATGATGGAACAAATGGAGGGTTACCCTTAATAAGGTAGTCTTACTTATTTACTCATATGAATATAAGGTATAATAATCATATTGTGTTGATATGTAACCCTAATGAAGTATAGCTTGTTAAACCTAGCTTTAATATAACTAAATGATGGTAATTGGGTAAGAATAGTCCTTGAATGATTAATACAATCATGTAGTACTCTCTTATTGTTGTTGAAGCCCTAGTATGCTATAACCTGATGGTTACACCTTAATTTGCATGTTGGTTCATAGTTGATAATAGTATGGAATGTGATATTGATGCTTCACGTTATGTACCCATGATCCAATGGAGATTCCATGAGTAAGGGTTTAGGTATAAGTGTTGATTAGTAACATTGATATAATTTATTATGTTGAACCTAACTCTAATGTAAATAGATAAAGATGTGTATTCATGTTTAACATTTTTATATGATGGAATAATGGTGGAATAACCTCCTTAACATGATCATAAACTTAATGTGTTAATTGGTGGTTATCATAGACACATGGTTGATACTTTCTTATGATAAACATGTGCATTATGAATATGAGGAGTGTTAATCATACCTAGATACATTGCATGTTGATGTAATAAAGGAATTTTCTTAATGTTATCCTAGCTCATTAATGCAATATTGTGTTGATCTGGTGTATTATATGTTAGTGATGTTGTTGAGCCTTGTTATAAGGCATGGAAAGATAATGATCATCTTTCAGGGAATAGTATGATGGTCTTAATGACCCTTGGGCATGGTTGATCCCTGAATGAGGTGCAATCCTCTTGTGTTGATAAGGGTTGATACCCTATGATATTGTGAAAAGGATTTATATCATGTGATAGTATGATGGTCTTAATGACCTTTGAGCATGGTTGAGCCCTGAATGAGGTGTAATCCTCCTATGTTGATAAGGGTTGATACCCTATGATATTGTGAAAAGGATTTATGTCTTGTGATAATATGATGACTAGTGTAGTCTCATGAATTGAAAGTGAATAGTACCATGTGATGATGATATGAGAAATTATGTTTCATACATTTTATATCTTTTCAAATTTTGATATTTATATGCTTTCTAGAAGTGAATTAGGGTTTGTATGTCCACTTGTTTGATGTAGCCTTAATTCACCCAATTAATTCCTCCTATATGTCTTGAGATTTGTTATGTTGGAAAAAGTATATGAGATAAGTATGTGAGTTCCTCATAGCACATGAGGTGGATACCAAGGTAATGAATCCTAGTATCCAAGAAGTGTCAATAGTATGGGAAGTATGTGAAGGTTTGAGATATTTATTAAATGAACATTCCAAGTATTCCTATCCCTTAGAGAGAGAGTGTTGATGATGACCCTCTAAATGTTGTTTAAAAAAAAGTGATTTTATAATGTTGTGTGTGGTTCAGTGATAGCTGGACAAGACCACTATCAAGGATAGATGGTTTTTTGTTCAATAGATATGTGATATTATGTTCCTTTAAGATAAACCTATTATCAAATATCAATGCATAAGATTTAGATTGGATGACATAATTCACATGACCATGATGAGTTTAGAGTTATGTCCTATAGACTAACCAATGTACAAATAGAATTTATGAATAGGAGGAACAGAATTTTCTAGTAATGTCATACAAGTTATATCAAGCTTTAAATTATGACATGTCAAAGTATTTCAAATATGGTCAAAAATATGATCAATATTTATTCAAAAACCTTAGGGTTGTCGAAGCAACAATTGCTATGAGAACAAGTTGAACAAGAGTGAGACGGGGTTGATGAAATTTCTTTATGGGATCATGATATGTCTTCTAAGTAGTTTGTGTAAATCCTAGTAAGGTGAAGATAGTGTTGTTGTTTCACCCCTAACAAGGTTGACTAGGAATGATGTTTCCTTGTATGGAATGACAGCTGTCAGCGTCAGCATTTCTTTTGATGCTGAAAAAGAATTGACAAGAGTTCTAGTGTCAGTGTATACAAAAAGGATGGATACATTGCCTTTTTTATGCTTCAAGGAATGGTATGAGACACATGGCATGATTGGTAAAAATCTAGCAAGTATGACTTTTGAGTAATGTGTTGATATAATAGATATAATTTTTGGATGATAGCTAGAATTTAAAGTTGAAAGTTACTATTAGATTTGTACAGGTGGCACAACAAGTTTCTATGTTCCATATTTGCAAATATCTTCTTATGTGAGGGTTTTGTGCTGACCCAAGATGAGATATGCATTAATAATGTGACATTGCTATGATATGTAATTAATCATGTGAAGGTAATAGTATGAGGTGCAAAGGAAGTACACATATTTGTTTACCTTGGATTTTGGGGGTGAAATCCCTGTCAGGGGTTTATAGTTGAAGGCCCCTAAACAAACTTAATGAGTTGAACAAGATTAATTATCAAAATTTAATTCTTATAACCCTAATATAACCATGTGATATGCTTTTAAATCATAATACAAGCTTAAGATTCAAATTTGGTCCAATTTGGACACTGTTTGAGCAAGTTATGCAATTTTATGCACATTTTGGGCTTTTATGCAATTTACCCAATTGAGAGGTTTTCTTTGCAATTTATCACTTTAGTTATGTTTCTTGGATATATTCTCATCATTCTTGAGCATTTTGAGCAATGGGCGCCTATTGAAACCTTGGTTTGAAGGTGTTTTCTCCAAGGGTATTTGAGGGTTTACCTCTTCATGGATGAGCTACCTTTAGTAGCTATCAACTAATGAATTATGTGAGTTGCTGGGAAATTCGATAAAGGAAAGATAATAAGGTCTATACAGATAGTGGGAGATCTTCTTGTGTGTGTTCTTGTATATTTTTAATAAATTAAAGTCATGGACACTTGGATAGATACTAGAACTTCAACTTTTTCTTTTTGCTTTATCTTAAAGTTCATATACTTATCCCCAAGCACCAAAACGAGCCATTTTCTCTCCACCACTTCCCTCCTTCTCTGACCTTCATTCTACCTATGTTCTTCTTCTAATTCCCTTCCCAAGTAAGAAGAAAGTGGGGATCTTCTTGGAAAAAAAAATTAGGGTTGTAATTGATTTCCTTTTTGGGTCTAAAATGCTTCCTCCTACTGATCTTGAACTAAAAGTGTAATTTTTACCTTATTTCCTCCATTTATTTCTTTTTTATCCTTCCTCCTACCTTTCTCCAGGTTGGAACCTTGTTGTTCCACGGTAAAAATTGTTCTAAAGCTCTAAAACCCTACCTTTCTTGCTCCTTATGCTTAGGGTTTGCTCATTTGATGAAGAAAGCGTACTAGATGGATGAATTCATAGTTTATTCTTGAATTTCCTACCCTACCTGCTCGAGATTTCTTATGTGTGGGGTTTCATATTCTTATTAGTGGCAAGTTTTATAACTTTCTCCACGTTTATTTCTTCACATAAGCTTTATATATCATGTTCTTGCTTGAAAATGATGATCCATGCACTTAAAGCTATGCTTGACTTGGATTTCATTTTTATAATGTTCCCTATTCTAATTTCAGTTTTATATAAACCTGTGATCATGTATATATTAATCGTAAGGTATAATATGACTTGGATCAGGTTGGTTTGACAACCTATGGTGCTAAGCACCTATCAACCAATGGTCAATTTTAGGGTTTTAAGTTGATTTCTTTTATAAACTCATGACCCGATGATGGTACCATTTCAATAACCCTATGGTGTTGTCTTCATGACAACTGATGGTCGTGATCAAAGGTGTCATATGATGCTTACAACCTATGGTCACCCCTTTAGGTCAGGTTTTGGATCAATTAGAAGTATAATGATCAACCATTAAGTACCTTACTGATGATATCAATCAATAATGACATCAGCTTAATATTTGATGTTGATTAATGAATATAATGTTGATTTAACAACCTATGGTGATTTATTGATCACTAATGATGGTAGATCAGGCCTCTACAACCTATTTTGAGTTAAGAATTTTAGTTGTAGCATCAAATAAGGCCTTAGACCAATGGTTTCTTGGGTCACTTGATGCATTGGTCGAACCTATACTGTAATTGATGGTTTGAACATATGAACTTGACCCAATGGTCAATATCTAATGTTTATTCATCCAGTAAAGTGGAATGATGGATAATATAATATGTTGGTCCTAATAATGATATTTGGATGGTTTCCTTTATATGATCAACTTAAGGAGCTTACTTGTTGACAATGGGTGGCTTGTTTTAACTGAACAGTCGATTGTGGGTTTTACCCTACTCTCAATGGAACTTTTTTTGTTGTTAATCAAGGTATGTCTAGGGTTATATGGTGACTCTTTATAGAGCACAAATCAAGGACTTCATAGGTGGTTTATCCAAGGTGTTTACTTATGTAAACAACCAATGGTCTTACCTCTTAAAACATCCAATGGTTCTGGGTGACATTGTGGTATAGTGATATGGGTTGAATGATGATGGAACAAATGGAGGGTTACCCTTAATAAGGTGTACTTACCTATTCACTCATATGAATAGAAGGGATGATAATCATATTGTGTTGATATGTAACCCTAATGAGGTATAGCTTGTTATACCTAGCTTTAATATAACTAAATGGTGGCAATTGGGTAAGAATAGTCCTTGAATGATTAATACAATCATGGAGTACTCTCTTATTGTTGTTGAATACCTAGTATGCAATAACCTGATGGTTATACCTTAATTTATGTGTGGGTTCATACTTGAGTATAGCATGGAATGTGGTAGTGATGCTTCACCTTATGCATGCATGATCCAATGGGGATGTCATGAGTTAGGGTTTGGGTATAAGTGTCGATTAGTAACATTGATATAATTTATTATGTTGAACCTAACTCTAATGAAAATAGATAAAGATGAGTATTCATGTTTAACATTTGTATATGATGGAATGATGGTGGAATAACCTCGTTAACATGATCATAAACTTAATGTGTTAATTGGTGGTTATCATAGCCACATGGTTGATACTTTCTTATGCTAAACTTGTGCATTATGAATATGAGGATTGTTAATCATACCTAGATTCCTTGCATGTTGATGTAATAAAGGAATGTTCTTAAGGTTAATATAACCCTGCTATGATTGTTTATGAATATCTCCTAGCTCCTTAATGCAATATTGTGTTGATCTGGTGTATTATATATAAGTGTTGTTGTTGAGCCTTTTTATAAGGTATGGAAAGATAATGATGATCTTGTAGGGAATAGTATGATGGTCTTAATGACCTTTGGGCATGGTTGAGCCCAGAATGAGGTGCAATCCTCTTGTGTTGATAAGGGTTGATATCCTATGATATTGTGAAAAGTATTTATATCATGTGATAGTATGATGATCTTAATGACCTTTGAGCATGGTTGAGCCCTGAATGAGGTGTAATCCTCCTATGTTGATAAGGGTTGATACCCTATGATATTGTGAAAAGGATTTATATCTTATGATAATATGATGACTAGTGTAGTCTAATGAATGGCAAATGAATAGTACCATGTGATGATGAGATGAGAAATTATGTTTCAAATGTTTTATATTTTTTCAAGTTTTGATATTTATATGTTTTCTAAAAGTGAATTAGGGTTTTTATGTCCACTTGTTTGATGCAACCTTAATTCACCCAATTGGCATAACTAATCAAGTGCAACTCTAATCATGTAGTTCCTTATGTCGTAAAACCATCTTCAGTGTCAGAACTTGCTAGATGGTGAAATGAGTATTCCTAAGGGAAACTCGGAGAATTTACTGTTGAGTATGTGGGGGTGGCAGGTTGAAGATATATCCTTGCCATCCACAATGCAGATTGTGGAGGTTGGATATGGTCATGCCTCATACATCCGATGTGATTGAGAACGGATGTGGTCATGTCTTGGTGATTATAACATGATGGGATTAGAGGACAACTGTAGTTGTACCTCAGTGATTGGGTTTGAATACCCTAGTTTCTAGTGTCATGACCTGTACCAAGGTCAGACTAGTGGTTATCAGCTTGACTATATGTCATTGTGGTGGCAGATTTGACTGATATGTCACTACTTTTTTACTTGTACTGACTGAGGGGAAGATATCTTAGGATATCGGCACTCCTAGATCTTGTACGGAACCGAATAGTCCTTCGCAGGGGTCGGTTGGACTTTGAATGGTATATTTCAAATTTCCCAGGGTGTAATAAAAGATGTAATATAGCCATGTAGCATATTTGTTTAGGGTTATACATGACGTTTCACATTGGATGATAACCCTTGTTTGTTATCTTTACATAAAGATGATGCTTAGTGCAATTAAGAGATAGTAGATATACCTAGGTTGTGGATATGCTTAAGATTGTAGATGCGAACATAAAGTAACTATGCTTTTTTTGATAACTATACTGCTACTACTGATTATAATCATGATTCTAGCTATCTATGTTTAGTTATGTTTAGCATACTAGCCATGCCTTTGTAACTAGAGATACATATAGTGCTAATCATGCTTATCCAGATAGTTGTGCGTATGTTGTTATCTCTTCTTATAATGTTGATATGTTCAACCAATCATGCATGCTCATGTTGTTAGCTATGTTGTGTTACTAGACTTACTCATGATGCTAGATATGCATATGCTACTAAATTGCTTATATTATCAACAAGATAAAGGATGATAGTCTGGCTAATGATGATAGTAATTATTTGCTCCCTTGTGCATTTTGTTAATCATCAGTGTTGATGAGCTTATTTTTTATATCTAATTAATTTTCTTAACTATTTAATTACTTTAAAATGTTATAATCAATAAACATTGTTGGAGGTTATATCTCTTGTTGGGACTGGGTCTCACCCTTGTGGTTCACTGCATTTTTTTAGGTAATCGAAAGTGACGAAAACAAACATATGGCAGCAAAGAGGAGCTATAGCAATGAAACTTTGAGAAAGTTGATTAGATATCTAGTGTGTCCTAGAATCATCCATGTACTCTCAGGTCCGGGCAGGAAAAGTTTGTATATGGTGTTTCAAATGAATTGAAATTTTGTTAGCATGTTAATGCTTGTTTGTGTGACATATATGAATATTGTTCTCCTGTGTATATATGTTGTGGCTAAGGTGATAGATCAATTTGTATCAAATTCTTGGCATAATATGGATATAAGAAAGATGTTGGGCTCTTATATAAATGTTTCTTAGCTGGTGCTGACGTTGAAATCGGTTTTAATTTACCCATATTTTTGGGTATGTGATTAATTAGTTATTGATTGTGTTTTATGTTTTGAGTAATCGCATTTAGTGTAACAGGCTCTCACACTATAGGTCCCAAATTACATTGGCAGTGAATATCCATAACCATCTTACAATATCGCAAGCAATGAGCAGTATCTAGAAACAAATCATTCCAATCCAAGTAGTTGGAAAGTTTGAGAACAACTTCAACCTACATATGTGATCAATTCTATTGTGATTATATAGTTCCTTTGTCTTAGATATCCAAAATTATTGTGAGATATGGAATTTCCATCCTCTTAATACTCAATCTATGTTTCTCATGTGAGCTCAGTATCACATATTGACTCACATGAGCATGGCTTTTGATGCACTGAGTTTTGCTAGCTTTCTACATGTTATTTTTTCATGTATTTTAATCATTATTATCCATTGTTTATTCCATTTGTGGATCATTTACCATTCTAGCTTGTGAAACATTATTGCATCAAATAATAATAAATTTTACTAAATAATGTCAAGTTACCATATTTTATTCAAACTTATGTTGGTTTTTCCATATTTTAGGTAATTCGAGCACTTACAAAGCAACTGGGTGCTACCGACTTAATGCAAAAATCCAATAGTGAGATCAATGAAATCTCAGTGCTACTAAGATGACACTTAGTTTTACTAAGACCCCGTTTCAGACATCGAAATGTGAAGTCAGTGCTACCAACTCATGGTCCATATATCAATAGGAATTGAGGTTATCAACTCAGTGCTACCAACCTAGTTATAAGCAACACTGACATTTATAAACAGGAGATGTCAAAACTCGCAAAATAGCAACTCAGTGCTACCGACCTACATGTCAATAGTTCTGACACCTTGTGAGGTATTCGAGTCAGACAGAGACTTGGTGCCACCAACTTCCTATTGGTGGAACCAACTTGTTACGATCAGTGAAAATTGAAGATCAATTTAAATCTGACAGTCAGAAATTAATGACCATCAAATTCCCAATTATGACCTAAGGGGAGTTCGGCCAGGACTAGGCATAACATTCTATTTTATTGCAATGGATCATGAAGACAAGACAAGAGGAGATGAAGGAGGCAACCATGTCCCAGACAATTAGGGAACCTTTCCAGAATGAGATGTTTGCTAGAGGAGATCTTTCAGACCTGTTTGTCCATGGTTTTTCATTATATTTCTTGATGTTTTTCTCTTTGTCTCTCTCCTCCTATATGTATTTGCCGGTAGAAATCATGTGTGGTTGATCCCCTTATTCCTTAGGACCTAGGAGTAGCCCCGTTTTGTTTTGTAATTGACACTAGGATTATATTTTTTTTCTTAAATTTTGGGCATAGATATACGATTGCTTCACGAATTTCCTATGCTTTATCACCATAGTTAATATATCAGATAGTTAATTTCTTTGAGAGAGGGATTAAGGTTGGATAAATCATATATGTACATAGCATTTATCATGCCTCGGGAGAGGACTTACGACTGTGAAGGGTATAGCCCAGAGGGTTCTTTAATGCATCTAGCTAATTCTGAAATTTCTATTGACGTGGGATTTGTTTTAGTATAGGTAGTATTTCACTTCGGAAGAGGATAATACTTTCTATAGGTCTGTTTCTATGGTTTAAGATAAATGATCATTAATGAAATAGGGTTAACTGTAATGTGAATAGAGGTCAAATTGTAATCCTAAGGAATTAATCCATTTGTGATCACAACCCACTTAATCTAGGTTTTAATTCTTGTAATTAGTTTAATTAAACAATGAATCAACTTTTCCATATTCCTATAGTAGTTCTTGAATTAAAATTTCCCTGATTTCAACATTCGGGCCTCATGGGCCTATACTACATTACACATATGTTTGCATTTTGCACGCATAGTTTTGGCGTGTCAAGTTTTTGGCATTGTTGTCGGGAAAATGGCAACTTCAGCACTACGCGTGCTACACCTGGTGATTCTAGGCCATTTTATTTTTTTATTTGCCTGTCTACCGTCTTTAAATTTTTTTATTAAACTAAAATTTTTATATCTGCAATTAAATTCACTAGTATTCATTCTCACTCACTAATATTTCATTCTCAAGTACTAGTGCATGGTTCACACTCAAACCACCCATTACAGAGAGTCCACTCCATCCAGTGTAGATCAAGAGGAGACTTTTCACAAAGCACGAGGAGTTTGGTGCTTTAGTCGAGAATCTCATCCAAACTCCATCACCACATGCAGAACAAGAATAGACAATAGACATAAACCAAAATATTGAACAAAATGTAGAAGATGGCCTTGAAGAACAAAATGTCCAGGAGAAAATCTAGGCATCATCATCCACATCACATCTGAGATCGATTAAAAAGCATATAGTTGATGTAGGCATCTATGAAATAGATCCTAGACTGGTAGCATTAGTCAAATCGCATTCATTTCATGCGCACAACATGGAGGATCCTATCGATCACATCAATGATTTTGTACAAAGTTATGACATGGTGAATATCGACAAGGTACCAACTATAGTGATATACTTGAAGATATTTTCTTGGTCACTATCAGACAATGCTAACACATAGTTCTTTAGTCTCCTGCCAAATTCCATAGTAGCCTGGATGAGATGATTGATACTTTCTTCGAGCAATATGTCCCACCTTAGAAGACAAATGAATTGGTTGGAAAGATCCACAACTTAAGCAGCATGTTGAGGAGTCTTATTCTAAAGCTTGTGAGTGATTTCACAACATGCTCAGAAAAGTCCCTCATCATGGGATTGATCTCTATGAGTAGGCAAAGATATTTTATTATGGATTACATCAAGGTCACAGGACTACACTAGACAGTGTAGGAGAAGGTTTCTTTCTAAATAATAAAGCTATAGGGTGCATTGAGATCTTGAAGAACATGGCTAGAAACCAATCCTGGGGGGGAGAGAGAAGCACCAACAGCAGCCAAAAGTGCTATGGAATCAAAAGAGATTGTAGAACTAAAAACTAAAATGGAGAGGCTCGTAAGGAAGCTGGAGCAGAATTCTGGTACCTCATCTGGAGGTGAAGAGGAAGAGTGTACGTTCATGCGATAGTAGAACAACTGAGGCAGAAACTACTATGCATGGAGGAAGGATCCCAAGTAATCATGGAAAGATCCTTACAATTTTCATCAAGATTTGTCATATGTGCAACAACCTAAAAAAAAGTAGGGAAACATGTCTTAGTAGTATCAACATGATAGGGGTCCTAGAAACAAAGATCATACACAAGACATGTTGGGTAGGTTGGTGAATCATAATGAGGCATTCTTGGACCAAACAGAATGAGAGAAATGGAATCAAGGGGCACAAATACGTAGCGTAGAAAATCAGATTTCTCAGGTTGCAGTGGAAGTAGCATCCCTTAAGAAGGCCAACCAACAAAGATTTATAAGGAACACTGATATTCCATCTGACAATCATCAAGTGAAAGCAGAGCTTCTTAACAGTGGTAAACTGTTGATGAAAGATCATAATGTGGGTCCTGATAAGAACACCACCACAACTGATATAGGGAAGGTGACACAAAATCTTCCTCTGTAGCTACCAAAAGACACCACACCACAAAAGGGGGGACCAGAAGTGGAGTCACATGAGCATAAGGAGAACAATAAGGAGTCTTACATTCCACCCCATAAGCAAAAGACTGTGACTCCAGTTCCATTTCCCAATAGCTTGAAGTCCAAGAAGGTTGATCAACAGTTCAAGAAATTTCTAAACACTTCTAGGGAACTCCATATAAACATACTTCTAGTAGATGCTCTTGAGAAAATACCTTCCAATGGTAGGTTCTTGAATTATATTATCAATAAGAAGAGGAGGATAGTGTATTCTAATGTCTTTGTCCTAAAGTTGGAAGTCTGCACACTGATACAAAGAAAACTTCCACTAAAGAGGCAAGATTTGGGGTGTTTAAGCTTACCATTTTACATTGGCACAGTCAAGTTTGGAGATGCACTTTGTGATTCCAGGGAGGGTATCAATCTGATGTCGTACCTCAAGAGATTAGGACTCAAAGAATCTAGGAAAAGCAACATGACTATTCAGCTCGCAGACAACTCTATGGTGAGACCTATTGGTATTTGTGAAGATGTACTGGTGAAGGTTGACAAATTTATTTTTCCAACAAATTTGTTGTCATGGAATGTAGGATGATTATGGAAATGAAATACTTTTAAGATGGCCATTCCAAGCCACAACAGATGTCATCTTAGATATGGGAAGAGGAAGATTGACATTGGGAATTTAGGATGAGCGGTTTGGGATTAAGCTACCTGATTATCAACCATTGAACAAGGAAGTGAACAATGCCACATGATGCAAGAATTGAGAAATCATGTATCACTATTCTTGGGAAATTGTTTCTAGACATGGATTAATTCATGACAAAGGTGGACAACAGTAATCTTGTCGTTGACACAATGGAGCATACAAAGCATATTTCTTTGGTAAAACATGTCAAGCACCATCATGGTCAAGAGGATGAGGATCACCCGATGATAGTTGTAGACATGGTATCCTATACAATGCTACATGCATATCCACAATTACCTTTAGAATCTTGTCTCATGAATCTGGTGGATGATTGTACCCTCTATCATTTATCAGAGGAGTGTGCACTTTTATAATGACCTTTTTGTGCTTTTACATGAGACACTATTAAGACCTGGGACCGCCAATGCCACCATTAGTTCCATATCAATAGTGTCCTCCTAAGATGGAATTGAATCCACTACCACCGCATTCCTAGTAGTGGATAACAAGTTTTTAGTGATAATTTCAACAGCATTGAGTGTGAAAGAATAGGAGCAACTACTCAAAGTTCTAAATAATCATGTGGCCACATTTGGGTGGCCCATTTCATACATAAAGGAGATCTCCCCTAGTTTATGTGAACATAAGATCTTGATTGAAGAAGGAGAAAAATATGTAGAACAAGCTCAGTGGCATCTAAAGATGATCATGAAGGAGATCATGAAGAAAGAGGTAATTTAACTTCTAGCAACAAGTATAATTTATGATGTCTCTGACTCTAAATTGGTGAGTACTATACAGGTTGTTACTAGGAAAGGGGGGATCACAATCACTACAAACATTGCCAGTGAATCTGTCTCGACTAGGCTAGTGACTGGGTGACATGTTTGCAATGACTGTCATTGTTCAAATGCTGCTACTTTAAAAGACCATTTCCTCCTTCCATTTATAGATTGAATTCTTGAGAGGCTCGTCGGTGCTCACATTTTTGTTTTATTGACGGGTACTTGGGGTATAATCAGATTTTTACGAACCACATGATCAAGATAAGTCTACCTTCACTTGTCCCTATGGTACATTTGCATACCCTCATATGCCTTTTGGTCTTTGTAATACACTGGCAACGTTTCAAAGATGCATGCTTGCATCTTATGGAACAATGTCTTTAGGCTTTCATGGATGATTTTTTTATTATGGAGAATCTTTTGAGGATTGTCTTGTCATTCTAAATAGAGTTTTACAAAGATGTGGGGACACTCATCTTGTTTTGAATTGGGAGAAATGTGATACGATGGTGAGAGAAGGAATTATATTGGGACACAAGGTGTACGATAAAGGAATGTAAGTCGACCCAGTAGAGATAAAGGTGATATCTAAAACTATCTTCACCATCATCCATGAAGGAAGTTACAAGCTTTTGAGGACATGTCGGATTTTTATCGACAACTTATAGAAGATTTTTTGAAAATTGCTAAACCACTTTCCAATTTTTTTGAGAAGGATGCATATTTCAAACTTGATGATCGATGTCTCAAAGCTTTTGAGGTTTTAAAAGAGAAATTTATTTTCACACCCATGGTGGTGGCTCTAAATTGGAATCAACCTTTTGCACTAATTTGTAATGCATATAATTTTGTATTTGCATATGACAACGTAAGGATCGAGCACTTTCATACATTTACTATGCGTCTAAAACACTTAATAATGCACAAATGAACTATACCACCATAGAAAAAAGAACTTGTAGTTTTATTCTTTGCCTTTGTTAAATTTAGCCAATATTGGATAGGGGGTAAAAGTGATAGTGTGGATTGATTATGTACCTATTCAGTATCTTTTGTTGAAAAAGAATGTCAAACCAAGGATAAATGTATGGATTTTTCTACTACATGAATTTCATATGAAATCAAGGAAAAGGATGGAGCAGAAAATGTAGTAGAATTTCACTTTTGTAGGTTGGAGAGAGTGGAGGAATCTGGGTTGGAGGTACCCGTTGTTGAGGAGTTCCTTGATGACCAACTTATTTCTATGAAGAAAAAGGATCCTTGGTTTACAAACATAGTTAACTATTTGGCATATAGAGAGATACCAGAGGATTGAGGATATCAAGAGAAGAAAATATTCTTCCATTTGTTGAGATTTTATATATGGTATGACCCTATTTTCATTAAACAATGCAGGGATGTATTTTGAGGAAGTGTGAGTTTAAGATCATACTTGATCATTTTCATTCCTTACCCACTGTGGGACATCATGCTAGTTCCTAGATGGAGGCTAAAGTTTTAGGAAGTAGTTTTTACAGGTTGTATTTATTTAAAGGTACTTACAACTATGTGTAGAGGTGTGATGCATTTCATCGAGTAGTTAAAGTCTCTAAGTTGTGTGTAAGTTTGTGAAGGACAATATTTTCTACATGTTTGGGGTGCCAAGGATGATTATCAGTGATGACATATCTCACTTCACAAATAGAAAATTTGATTCTTTGTGGAGTAAGTATGGATCAAGACACGGAGTAGGGGCCCTAAACTAGCCCCAAACTCATGGACAAGTTGAGCTTTCGAATAGGGAATCTTAGATGATTTTAGAAAAGACTGTCTCCACCAATTAGGGTTAATTGAAGCAAGCAATTGAATGATTCTCTATGGACTTATAGTATGACTTTCAAGACACCAATAGGCACGACTCCCTACAAGCTAATCTATGGTCAAGCATGGCATTTTTCTACAGAGCTAGAGCACAAAGACAAGTGGGATTTGAGGAAATTCAATTTTGATCCTTCATTGTAGGAAAAAAAGGAGATCAAGCTCAATGAATTCAATGATATTAATACACATGTATATGAGATCTCTAGAATCTACAAGGATAGGGCTAAGAGAATGCATGACCCTCAAATCCTTCATAGGGTTTTTCTACCTAGCCAAATGGTTTTATTATTTAATTCTAGGATGAAGTTGTATCCATGGAAGTTAATGTCCAAATGTTGTGGACCTTATGTTGTTGTCAAAGTGTTTACACATGGAGAGGTTAAATTAGTGATGGTGCTAAATCATTTTTGACAAATGGACAACACATCAAACATTAATATGGGTGAGATATAGACCATGAGGAAGGAACAACTGAAGCTCATTAAGCTTTCTTGAGCACTCAAGCAACAAAAGATCATCGAGTCTAGGATGTAAAACAAGGGAACTTCTGGGAGGCAACCTTTTTTTTATTTTATGTTATTTATTTTTCATCTACACTTTACTCTAAGTAACTATCGTATTTGCATTTTGAATTATTTTTAGATGTAAAAAATATACCTTGATCATTCTTGTTTGGGGTGTAGGTAGAGAAAAAGTCAGTACCACCAGCAACCAAGGTAGTGTTACTGAAAGATGAATAAAAATTAATAGGAAAATAATAAATATTTTGGTACCACTGATAGGGGGGTCATGGAACTGATACCTTATAAGGCAAAGTAGACACATTTTATACAAAACATTTATAGTACTGAATAATTCATCGGTATCACCTAGAAAAGGAGATGCTCTATGTTCGATATACCGAAGGGATGATTTGATAACATTGAATAAGTACAAAAAATCAACACAACTTAGCAGACACCAAAAATATATTACAATAGAAAGATTAATTCAACTCGGTACCACTGACTATATGGTTGATGGTACTGACACAAAGTAATAGTTACATGTGATAATCAACTTGGTACCACTGATATCCTTATCGGTGGCACCAACTCTTGAAGGAAAGAATTTGTGGGACCTACATCAATGCTTGAGATCAGCCACATCTTAAGGTTGTTTGCACTGATCTTGACTGACTTTTCAAAATTTGCTACCTCTGGATCATGTAAGTACCACTGAGACAGATTGATCCATGGGTCAGTACATCAACAAGTCTAGGCCTTTGTTATAAACGGACAACATACAAAAGCTACAAACAGAGAAAAACGTCAGTACCCCCGATGCCAAAGAGTCGGTAGACCGACTCGGTGCAAGAAGGATGCTCAACTCCTATACAAAGGGATGTAATGGGTGATATATTTTCACACCCAGAGCAGTCCCTTGCATCTCAAAGGAGTTTAGAGTGCCTGACTTCCCTGAGTCTTTTTTGAGATCTCTTACTCAATCCCCTTTCTCTCTTCGGCATCAATGTCTTCTTAAAGGCAAGCATCATCAAAAATAGGATTTGAAGATATTGAATCCATCAAGGATGGCTTTGAAAGATATAGAGGGGGGTCATCGAGCTTTTGGTTATTTTAAAATTTATTCAAAACTTAAATTGCAAGAGAGAGGTGGACACAAGGAGGATACTTGCAATTTAGAGTGGTTCCACCATTCTAATCAAAAGATTTCAGTCCACTATTGTCTCCAATTGGGATTTGCAAATGATCAATTTTATTACCTCTCAAGGAATTATAAAAAAATACAATTACTTCACCTACACCTCTTCTTTACTGGTACACAGAAGAAAACCCAAGGAGAGGATGATGATCCACCTCCACCACCTTGATGAAACCTTCACCTCCTTGATGTAGCGTCAATCGCCTTGAAGCAACCTTCATAACTTAAAGTAGCTCTGAATAAATCCCCTTTCTCTCTTCGACATCAATGTCTTCATAAAGGCAAGCATCATCAAAAACAGGAGTTGAAGATATTGAATCCATCAAGGATGGCTTTGAAAGATCTAGAGGGGGGGGTCATCGAGCTTTTGGTTATTTTAAAATTTATTCAAAACTTAAATTGTAAGAGAGAGGTGGACACAAGGAGGATACTTGAAATTTATAGTGGTTCCACCATTCTAATCAAAAGATGTCAGTCTACTATTGTCTCCAATTGGGATTTGCAAGTGATCAATTTTATTACCTCTCAAGGAATTATAACAAAATACAATTACTTCACCTACAACTCTTCTTTACTGGTACGCAGAAGATAACCCAAGGAGAGGATGATGATCCACCTCCACCACCTTGATGAAACCTTCACCTCCTTGATGTAGCGTCAATTGCCTTAAAGCAACATTCATAACTTAAAGTGGCTCTGAATAAGATCCCTCAGAGAACCTCCCTCACTTGGAGTAGTCAATGAGCACAATTACATCAACTTGGAGAAGTAGATTGGAAGAAGGAAGAGTAAACCAATGTAGTACAATGATTTGATGCTATATCAAGAATTTAGACCTCCTAACCACTTGGGATGGATGTTTCTAGGTGGTGGCTAAGGGATTGTAGCTTTAGGACACGAACTTATAATTCAAGGAAGAAGATGGCAAGTATAATGTAGTTATTTTGCTCTCTAGAAGGATTTCTCAAGTGTATCTTGTGTATGTTTGGTTTCCTAAGGTCACTTCAATTTATTGGAGTGGGTTGTAAGTGGATAGGGTACCTTATAAGAGTGTCTACAGGGTTCTTATTTGAGAAATCTCCATTATAGTCGAGTTAAGTTAGGGGAAATGACTAATTTAATCATTTCTAGAAAATCTTTCCAGAACCCAGTTCAGTTAACAACTTTTTTGACCAAAAGTGTCTCGATCAAGAATTTGTTCAATCGGGTGTGGTTTGAGTGCTCAAGTTTCTTTCCAATGGGTAGTAGTCACTTTGACTACTGCTCAATCTAGTTCAACGGTCAGTCATCGGTCAAGAAAATATTCGACCGAGGTTGACATAGAGCAAGTGTATTGTGAACATTCTTCATGTGCACTGAGTCCTCAACCAAGGTGTGTTCTTATCGACAATTTTCTCAATAGGGAATAACTTCGGTAAACATAATGACCCTAGACCCAAGTAGGGATCCTAACAAAGGGTTTTGGGTGGATAGAAAAAATCTAATACTTGATTTTACAGGTTTTCTAGGTACTTGTACATTATATAGTTGTACAAGTCATTACAAGTTGTATGAACATGAAAATACACGCATTTGAACATTTTACCTTCATCTATCCATTGAGTGTGATCTCCTTTAACTCTAAAATACTTAAGTGACAAGTTAGATCCACAATAATGAAAATTGTGTCATCACAAAATCAAGGATAAGCTAATGTCTAATTAGCCAAAATCTCCCCCTTTTTGAAGATGACAAATATTTCTAAAATATAAGAAAAGTATTGTAAAACCTGTGAAGAACAAATACTTGAGTATCATAAAAATGTGTGCTAATATGCTTAGAGAGATATGGAACATGATATCAATCTCTTAAGAAAATATAGCATCAAATTTATATTAGGCAAATGTATCTCTTTTTCTAAGAGAGAATATGAATTATTCATCTTAGTTCAAGAGAATAAAATTGTGAAACTCAAGGAATGAAAATGTTTTCCTTTAATTTTATTTATCTCCCTTTGTCATCCCAAAAAGATAGTCATATATGTGAATCAAGATGACTCCCCCTGAATGGGATACTGCCCCTTAATAGAATACACATATTTTAAGGTATAAATATCAAAGTAAGTACAAAGTATACAAAAATGTCCAATCAAATCCATAATATCAAGATTCAAGCTAGAAACCAAGGGAAATGATAATACACATTGTATAATCAAGAATCTTGAGAAAATATATCAAAGTAAACATTTTCTAGAGGAGTAATGAGTAACTTCCCAATAATATATCAAAATTGATCCAAAGGAAGTAGTTTAATAGAAATATCAGCCAATTGTTCCTCCGTATCAACATGATGAAGAAAGATGTTATTCTTGGCAATATGATCTCTCAAAAAGTGATGTCTAGTCTCAATGTTCTTGGCATGACTGTGTAGAATGGGATTATGAGATCAGTTTCTTTCACTAGTATTATTACATAAAACCGACATAGAAGAAAATGTAAAACCATATTCATTCATGACTTATTGCATATAAAGTACTTGAGCACAACATGAACCTGCAGCCATGTATTAGCTTTGGTGGTAGATAAAATAATTGTATTTTGTTTCTTACTAAACTACAAAACTAAGGATCTTCCTAGCAAGAAGCAACCACCACTTGTTCTCTTTCGATCAAGACAAAAACCAACATAGTAGACATCAGTATAAGCTTTCAAATCCAACGATTGACCCTTTAGATACCATAACCCAAAATTTATAGTACCAACAAGATATCTCAAAAAAAAAATTGATGGCTTGAAGATTAGAATACATAGGTTTTGATTGAAATCTAGCGCAAAGTCCAGCGGTAAATATAATATTTTGTCTAGATGCGGTCAAGTACAACAATCTACCAATCATGGCTCTATATTAGGAATCATCAATGGGTTCACCATGTTCATCCTTGTCAATTTTAGAGGAAGTAGCCATAGGATTGGTAGCATGTTTGTAATTTTCCATGTTAAACTATTTTAAGAGTTCCTTAGTATATTTCTCTTGACTTACAAAAGTTCCAGCAAACATTTGTTTTATTTGAAGATGATAGAAAAATGTAAACTCACCCATAAGACTCATTTCAAATTTCTTTTGCATGATATCACTAAATTGAGTACATAAGGAGTTGTTTGAAGCACCAAAGATAATGTCATCAATACATATTTAAAAAACTAGAAAATCTAATTAATATGATTTGAAAAATAGTATGGAATCCAATTTTTTGATAGAGAAACCATGATCAAAAAGATAGTTCTCAAGTCTTTCGTACCAATTTTTGGATTCTTGTTTCAAACCATAAAGAGCTTTCTTAAGCTTATAGACATGATAAAGCTTGTTTGGAATTTCAAAATCAGGTGGTTGGGCAACATAAACTTCTTCTTATATAATTCCATTTAAGAAATCACTTTTTATATTCATTTGGAAAAGTTTGATTTGTGGGAAGCTAGAGCTAATTGCATATGAATGGCCTCAAGTCTAGCTACGAGTGCATAAGTCTCATCAAAGTCTATCCTTTCTTGTTGATCGTACTCTTGAGAAACCAACCTAGCTTTGTTTTTAACCACTTCCTCGGCCTCATTTAGTTAATTTTGAAAAGCCCACTTAGTTCCAATAATGGTTTTGTCTTGAGGTCTCAGAACTAAATCCCATACATTATTCTTAGTGAATTGGTTTATCTCTTCTTACATAGAAATTATCCAATAATCATCTTTTAGAGCTTCATTTATCTTTCTAGGATCAACAATTGATACAAAAGCCATGTTTGAAACATCTCTAAATGATGATCGGGTTTTTACTCTATCAAAAGGATTTACTATGATTAGATCTTGTGGATGACCTTTGATTATCCTAGGAGTAGTTTGATGTGACTCATTATTTTGATCATTATTTTTTTCAATTTCTGAATTTTTATAATCTTTTGTTGATACGGTTAAGTCCTCAATTTGGTGTGTAATATCATTCAAGTTTTCATTTTCAGCACTTTGTGTTGTAATTTCAAGAAATGTTATATTAATTGACTCCTCAACTTTCTTAGAAATAGAGTTGTCAATCCTAAATACCTTGCTAGATGTTTAATATACTAGGAAAAATCTTTTTTTGACTTAGGGTCGAATTTGTTTCTATCATACTTTTGTGTTCAAGATATAGCAAGGTGTGCCAAAAGTATGTCAACTCTAGGTTTCTTGTTAAAGATGAGTTCATATAGAGTTTTCTTAAAATGAGAGCAAACTGATACAAAGTTTAAAGCATAGCATGTTGCATTTACTGCTTTGTCCCAAAAGGTTTTAGGTGTATATGTTCAAGTAGCATTGTTCTAGTCTTCTTGTAAGGACCAATTTTTCCTATCAGCTATGTCGTTTTGTTGCGGGGTGCGTGAAGCTGAAAAATTCTATGTATACCCTTTAAATGTACAGAACTCTTCAAAAATATGTTGTTCAAAATCTCCCCCATGATCACTCCTAGTGGTGCATATTCTATTTTGTAGTTTATTTTCAATCTTAGAGAAAAATTGAATGAATATTCTAATAGTATCATCTTTTGTTAAAAGAAAATGCACCCAAGTATATCTACTATAATCATCAACAATCAAAAAACAATACTTTTTACCATCAAAAGATTGAGACCTCATGGGACCAAATAAATCCATGTGAATAAGTTCTAATGGTCTAGTAGTCCTAAACAAAGCTTTAGTTTTTAAATAAGTTTTAATTTGCTTTCCTAGAGTACATGGTTCACAAATTTCAAGTTTATCAAAAGAAAGTTGTGGTAAACCATGAACAAGATCATATTTAGCCAATTTTAAATAACGTGTGAGCTTGCATGACCTATATTTCTATGCCATAAAAGATTTGTCATTTGCAAGGAGACATTTTCTAATAATAGCTTGCATATTGGATCTAAGTATGTAAATATTTCCTACTCTTTTTCCTTCATAAACAATATCATTAGTGTTTTCTATGAGCAACTTGCAGCAAGATTTGTTATAAAGAGCGTCATAGCCACTGTCAGACAATTGACTAACACTAGTTAGGTTGTGATGTAATCCATCCACAAGTAGCACCTTTTTTATTTGAAGATTTGTAACAACATTACCTATCCCAACGATTTTACCATTGGCATTATCTCCAAATGTGAATGGTACACTCTTCTTTTCTTCATGTGTATCAAAAGCTTCCTTGTTTCCAGACATATACTTGAAGCAACCACTATCAACCACCCAATCCTGCAAGATACAAATGTTTTGGTACCCATGTGGTGGTCCTTTTGGTTAATAACATTAATACATATGCCTTAAATATTTTATCATTTGAATGTTTGAAATGAATCAATATGATGAGCATTTTATAGATTTAAAATATCAACATTAATCACAAGTAAATGAGTTGATTCACAAGAAAACAATTCAGTTAGG
The DNA here is from genome assembly GCA_963693085.1 of Alisma plantago-aquatica. Classification (NCBI taxonomy): domain Eukaryota; kingdom Viridiplantae; phylum Streptophyta; class Magnoliopsida; order Alismatales; family Alismataceae; genus Alisma; species Alisma plantago-aquatica. The sequence continues at coordinate 935,403,395 of OY856413.1, read as the reverse complement.
CATATTTTTTGGTCGACCTTAACTTTGACCGGAAGGCAATTTTGTATGTTTTTAGAAGATATAGCATTTCTAGTGTGAACAATATATATCATTTTCAATAATTTTAATTAAAATGACAGAAGTAATCAATCAAATACACAAAGTGATACATGATAAAGCTCATTGCAATTGAGATAAGACACATATGCATTTCACAATGAAGTTTAGGTCAAATCTCAACAAAGTAGATCAAAATCTCTAGGTTGGGGGTTTTGGAACCCAAACCATGTCGATGCCCTTCTTCTTCTTATAATAACAAGAGAATGAAAAATGTCCAAGATGTTGGCAGTAGTTATAAGAAACAAATTTAGTTTGATTTCCCTTATCAACATTTTGGACATGTGCTATGTTGTTCTTGGGCACATAGATGGTCTTGGCTCTAGGGGCTTGTATTTTTATAGATATAGGCTTTTGATAGGACTTTTCTTTAAGTGCATATCCTATGCCCCTTCTCCCAACCTATCCATAAGTGCTTTCCAAGACTCTATCAAGGATATCATCATGCTTTAAACTATCAACATTATTTTATAAATTGGAAATTTTAGCAAGTCTCTTTGTAATATCTAAATTTTAGGTATCTCTTTCTCTAACAATGATATCATAATCTGAATGAGTCCATAGAATAGGATGAGTTTGGTAGTCATTTATATTAGCAACCAATTTAACCTTTTCTTGAGAAAGAAAATCATTATTATCTTCTAAGACAAGAAACTTGGCATTATAATCATCAATACAAGCTTTAAAAGTATCATTTTTAGAACTGAGACTATCATTTTCAGGAGTAGGATCATCTAGTTTAGCATGCAACTCCTCTGTCATGGAATCGTTCTTACCCTAATCCCAATCCCACTGCCTAGACAATGGTAAAGGGATTGAAGCACCGATCTCTGAGTGGCCCAAAAGGATCTCTCACACTGGCATATACAATAAGAAATAATAACTCACGAAACAAAGATTTAAAGAACTAACCAACCCAATTGTGAGATTTTGCAAATTTTTCTTGGCATCAGAGTTTGTCATGAGTGGAAGTTATCTAGTCAATTCTTCATAAAGATCTAATCAGTTTGCCTGAAATCAGTTAATTGAGACGCAATCAATGTAAATGCATCGCTATTCCTTGAAAAGAACAAATATTAAACAATTGGAAACATTTATAGAAATATATAATACTTGGTAGGACTTATGTTCAAAAAGTACAAAAAATGATTTTCAAAACATCAAGTTTATTTCAAACATTTCAATTTTATTACAAGTTTCACAATATGCTGATATCAAGAAGCATGCTTATATTTTATGTGGTTCCATCACCCTAATCAGATGGGGGAGGTTACCAGGCTCTTTCTCTCCACATGAGGTAGCAGGTCAATTGACATGTACAAGATTCAAGATCATTCAACATGTACAAGTTCCACCCTCTGAATGAGGAGGTTAGTTGTACTCAATATCAACAAGTATTAATTGTAGTCATAATGGCAATATCATTTATGTTTTCAAGTTAGTTGTGAGCTGTAATATAGGAAATTGGAAGACTAATCATTAGGGAACATTATCACAAAAAAATACATACCCAAAATTTTCAAGTGGTACATACAAGTATCATTCAATAACATGAGTTTGTTTAAGGAGGAAGTATAATATAAAAGTGTACCTTCTTGGTTGTTTTTCAGAGTACTAGCAGTATGCAATATTGATTCAATGATTCATATCAGATCCTAGATTGCAAGATATAAAATATTTATCAAGATCTTGGAAAATTACAAGTCATGGGATCATTACATCATGACTAGGGTTCCTAACCCTTAATTAGTCTTTCAGGTGACAATTCATCATATTATCTAGAAAAACCATCATCAATATCAATATTTAGTGTGATAAGCATGAATGAGTCACCTAGGTATTTTACGAGATTCAAGATATTAAGTGATTTAGTCATTTTCATATACAATGATGTCAAGAGTAGATTGAAATGTGATCTAGAAGTTATAATCATGTGATCAAATCATCAATATAAGATCAGAGTCTAGCACAGTTGTGATGTATACATGTGTCGAGTCACATCAAAGTTTTGGCAAGATTAGGGTTTTTAGTACTAATGAAAAACCCTAATTAAGATGTATGAAAGAGATATGAGATATCATCATTGAATATTATTCAAACATAGAAAGGAAAAGGTTTCATGTTAAAGTAGACATTTTTCTGAGGACATCAATTTTTGTGGGCATTTTTCTGATAATCGAGCTATTTTTAATGGATTTTACAAGATTGGACCAATCAGATAAAAGCTAGGAGGATAAAATGAAAAAAAGGAAAAGCCCAGGTGGCTTCATGGATTAGGGGAGGGATCTAAATTTGTGAATCCTCCCAGTGATATGCAAATCAAATCTTGGCTTCTGGGCTACACTTATGGTGAGGAAAAGGTGAAACTACCCATGATCATGAAATGCGGGTGTGAGAAGATGTGAGGCATAGTAGTAAAAATCCTCTATCGATTGTTTTATCAATGGAACTACTCACACCATTTCTTGGCAGTGAGGAGAGGGAGGAAACTTGAGAAGGCCATATGGAGGGGAAGTGCTTTGGAGGCTTTACTGAGCACTCCATTGGCCTCGGGGTGGTCGTGTGAGGCCAAAGAGCCGCTGGTGGCTCAAAACTATGTTTAGAACATGATAGACTAGGCAACAGAGCAGTAGGTGCTATGAAGAAAGAAGAAGTAGGATTGAGAGGTATACCTCAAATAGAAAGCAATAGTGGGTCAGGAAGGATTCTTGATGCACCAAGGATTCATCTGGTGGTCTCAGCTACCTTGGCAGAGGTGTGAGTTGTCGGCTGACGAGCGCCCAAGCTGGGGTGATAAAATCTCATGGATGGAGTGAGTTGGAGCCTCGTGGCTCTCTACGTTGGTTCTGAGAGCTCTGCCTGACCTCCCTGATAGTAAAGGTGTAGTGAATTGTGAGAAGGTGGCCCATGATGAGAGAGGGATTATCTGGTTTAGGCCAAGGAAGGTGAACTCATGTGGAGAAGAATAGGGCTAAATATGAACAATTGAGGGCTTAGAATGTCTATATGAGTAATGACAGAGGTATTGGGACCCTTAAATAGGTGTCTTGATGGATAGGGTTGTGTGGTGGTGACTCCCTTTCATGCATAGGCCACCGCCATTTGGGCATTTTCGAATAAGAGAACAAGGGAGGGGTTATTAGGGATCGTTTGAGAGAGAAGTAAATGATGAAACTAATGCTACTTGTTTGACCAAGAAAGGATCAGAGAGGAGGAAGCATTGAGGATTCAAAATCTCATGCACACTGTGCACTGATTTCTCTATGATGAGTGGGCAAGGGAGATCATGCATGTCCCTATTGGATCTGAATTCGGGTCTGGGTTCGGGTGGCAAGGCCTAAAAGGTTAGAAACTTGGGTATTTTGGGTTCAAAAGAAAGGGATTTTGAGGGTGTTTCTTCATATTTTTATATCGTTTGGATGGAACCTTCAATTCAAATGAAAATGTGATCATTGCTTCACATATGTCCCATATAGCTATACAAAAAGTTTTAGGTCCAAATGATCAAATTTTAGTCATGAATGAAATCAATCGATTAATAACAATAATTTGGCTAAATTGAATGTCACAAGGTACATGTTGGGCATCATAATTGGAATTTTTTGGGTCAAGATTATTCAATGATCATGAGAGTGATGGAGTGAGGTTAATTGAGAAATAATTTATAATTGAGGAGCATAAGTATAATTTGGTCACTAAATGTGGAAAATTTTACTTCATCACATCATCATTAATTTTAGATAGCTTTTTCATTTTTCTTTTGCAATCAACATATTTAGTATGGGTTTCTTCAACTTTATTAACTAGATGAATTGTTTGATAATTCAAAAATATCTACCTCATTTGAGTCTTCTTCTTCATCTTCCTTGTCCATGAGACACTCCACTTCTTCCTCTCCACTCTTGCTGTCATCACTTGACTCATCCCAAGCCACTTTGTAGGCTTTGCCTCCCTGTCCTTCTTCTTGAAAGAATATTTCTTACCCTTCTTGATTATAGGACAGTCATTCTTCACATATCCCTTCTTTCCGCATTCAAAGAATCTAAGGGAAGAAGCGGAATAAGAACTAGAATTTTTGTTAGATTTAAACCTTCTATATTTCTTACCATTTACAATGAGTGCATTCTCTTCATCATCTCCTTCACTTATCTCAACACTTTCTTGAGCGATGACTTTTGATTGAGCTTTAGATGTAGCCTCTAATGTGATATCCTTCCTTCTCCCATTTTCGATTTCGGCCTCCACTCTTTCTTCTTTATCAAGGCTGACCTCATGTGTGTTAAGGTTGTCAATGAGATGCTCCATCATCAATTTAGTGAGGTCATTGGCTTCTTCAATGAATGTCACCTTGGGCTTGTATTTTGGAGGCAATGATCTTAGTATCTTGGATACTTGATCCTCTTCACTAACGTACTTGCACAAAACATTCATGTTGTTGATGATAGAAGAAAACCTAGCATACATATCACGTATAGATTCATCAGGTTTTATATGAAATTGTTCAAACTTTTGCTTAAGCATATTGATTTTAGTATTCTTAACTTGAATAGTACCTTCATGTGTAACCCAAAGTTTATGCCATATTTCATAGGTGGTTTCCCAAGAAGATGTGCACTTAAACTCACCAATGAACATTGAATAATATAAAATTCCTACAGCCTTGACATTGATTTGAACTCTTTTTACCATCTCCATGTCACATTTATCATACTCACTAGTTGGAAGCTCATATGTATGTGTAACCATTCTCCACAACTCCAAGCTTATTCCTTGTAAGTAGAATTGCATCCACCTTTTCCAATAAGTGTAGTTGGATCCATCGAACGGTTGTGGCCACCTCACTTACGTCCCCTCAAGGTTAAGGTTGCTAAGCAAGGTTTCCCTCATGCTTCAAGACTCATGGGAACTCCTTGATGGCCTACTCTTATACCAATTGAAAGATCTAAAGGGGGTGAATACAGCTTTTAGTGATTTTAAAATTAATTCAAAAAATAAATTACAAGAGAGAGGTGGATACAAGGAGAAGAATCACAATTTAGAGTGGTTGCACCCTTTGAATCAAAGGATGTGAGTCCACTACCCGATTGTATCCAATGGGGATTTATAAGTGATCAATTTTATTATCTCTCAAGGAATTACAATAAAATACAAGCACTTCACTTGCACCCCTTTTTTATCGGGATGAAGAAGAGAACCCAAGGAGAGGATGACGATCCACCTCCACCACCTTGACACAGCCTTAAACTCCCTAAGGTAGCCTCAATCACCTTGAAGCAACCTTCACATCTTGAATTAGCACCGATCAAGCTCCCTTAGATAGCCTCCCTCACTTGGAGTAGTCAAGGAGCGTAATTACATCAACTTGGAGAAGTAGATTGGAAGAAGGAAGAGAACACCAATGTAGTACATCACTTTGATCCTATATCAAGTGTTTAGACCTCCTAACCACCTAGGATGGACGTTTCTAGGTAGTGGATAAGAGCGTGTAGCTATAGGACATGAACTTAGATCTCAAAGAAGAAGATGGTAAGTATAATTCAGACATTTTTCTCTCTAGAAGGATTGCTCAAGTGTACCTTGTGTATGTTTGGTGTCCTAAGGTCACTTCTATTTATAGGAGTGGGTTAAAGTGGCTAGGGTACCTTAGGAAATTCTCTAGAGGGTTCTGTTGGCTAAATTGGACATTATGATAAATCTCTTTGTTTTGATGATGACAAACATTTCATTCTTGTTGATCTAACGTGCTACTTGAGTGTTGCAGGAATAAGGTGGATGGAAAAAGATTTGGGAAATCTATATGCTTGAATTTTTGTTATTTCATGAATGTAATCAATTGTAAAACTTGTACAAACATATAATGTACAAGTACTTAGACATCATGTAAATCAAGCATTAGATCTTCCCTAACTAATCACCACACTTAGATAGGTCATCCCCTTCAATAGTGTCACATATGCACACTCACATACACACTTAGTACTTTAATTGAAACATTGAAACAGGGTCAATCTCGGTCGAAAAAATCCTCGACCGAGACACTCTCGGTCGTAAAACTTCTTGACCGAGAAAGACCCAAGTAGTCGTTAGACACAGCTGACAAGGTAGTTGGCAGTTGGAGATGAATGTTTCTAACACTTGCTCCAGAGAGCCTTTCGGTCGACAAATCCTCGACCGAGTAGGTATCTCGGTCGACAATTCCTCGACCGAGATGAGTTCTGACAACACTTGCTGAATTAATTAACTAGTTGTTGCTAAAGCAACTAAAGTGTACCTAACGGCTAGTTAAGCACATAGAACCCCCTAGAAAGTGTCTAGAACGTCTTTAAGCACTTGTAGGTCATTCCTATAAATAGGACATGCCTTAGGACACCTAAACTAACCAATCTACACTTGTGATACACTTGAGCTTACACTAGCAATTGTCAATCTGTTTTGAGAAATTGAGCAACACTTGCATTGGCTATTCTTCTCTTTGCTCTAATTTCTTGTCCTATGGGCTAGTATCTCCTATCCACAGCAATCACACTTCCATATACATTGGTTAGGAGATCTATACGCTTGATATAGGCAAATCAAGCCTTGTGCTTCAAAGGTTAAGTGTAATTTCCTTTTTCCTTCTTGTTCCTTTTATCCTTAGTATTCTCCTTGCTACTCCTAGGGTTGGAGGCTGCAGATTGGAGAAGGTTCTTCTCAGTGGAGAAGGTTCTTCTCAGTGGAGAAGGTGGACTTCAGACTACTTCAAGAAGGTTGTTGCAATGGGAAGCTACTTCAAGAGGAAGGCTACTTCAAGGGGGAGCTTGAAGTTACTTCAAGAAGGTTGCTTCAAGGTTGGTGCAACTACTTCTAGGTGAAGGTTGTCTGAAGGGTTTGGTGAAAGAATTGTAATTTTATGTAAAGTCCTTGCGAGGTAATAAAATTTGATTCTTTCAAAATCCCGGTTGGGTAAGCAATCGGGTAGTGGACTGACTTCCTTAGTATTTGCTAAGGTTGGAACCACTCTAAATCCTTGTCCCCTTGTCCAATCTTTTGTGGTTGCTTGCTTTTAGTTAAATTATTAAATTAATTTTAAAACCCTATTCACCCCCCCCTCTAGTGGTTTTTCAATTGGTATCAGAGCGGGCTTCAAGGAACTCTAACCAAGTCTTGAAGAATGGGTGATGGGTTGCTCAACAACCTCAACCTTGAAGGAACACTTGTGGCTAGGCCTCCTATGTTTTATGGAACAAACTACACCTACTGGAAGAGAAGGATGCAATTCTACTTCCAAGGGATTAGCTAGGATCTATGGAGGATGGTGTCAACCCCCTATGAGCTTCCTCAAATGGAATATGCAGCTTGGGACACCAATACGGTAAAATCGGCTCAAATGAATGCAAAGGTTGTAAGTATTCTCTATTGTTCAATTTCAGTAGGAGAGTAGAATATCAAACTGTGAAATAGCCTATGAAATTTGGCATAGACTTTCCATAACTTATGAAGGGACTGTTCAAGTTAAGAATTCCAAAATTAGTATGCTTAAACAAAAGTTTGAACATTTCCGTATGGATTCGAATGAATCTATTAGTGAAATGTATGCAAAATTCTCTTCTATTGCAAATGGTTTGAATGCTTTAGGTAAAGTTGTTCTTGAGGAAGATCAGGTGTCAAAGATCCTCAGATCACTTCCTCCCAAATACAAGCCCAAGGTGACGGCCATTGAAGAAGAAAATGACCTCACCCGACTGAGGATGGAACAACTCATTGACAACCTAGAAGCTCATGAAGCAACTTTAGAAGAGGAAGAAAGAAGAGAATGTGAAATTCAACAAGGGAAAAAGAAGGACATTGCATTCAAAGCATCAACCAAGGACAATCATGACACAAGTGAAGATGATAGTGAAGAAGAAATTCTCATTGTAAATGGTAAGCAATATAAAAGTTTTAAAACTAATAAAACTTCTAGTGTTTCTTCTTCCAGGTGCTTTGAATGTGGCAAGAAGGGACACATGAAAGGTGATTGTCCAAAACTCAAGAAAGGGAAGAAATCATCTCACAAAAAGAAAGAAAGAAAGAAAGAGCATATAAAGCTACATGGGATGATTCAAGTGATGATAGTGATGATTGAAAAGAAGAAGTAGAATGCCTCATTGCTACAACAAATAAAAAAGAAGAAGAGGTAAGTCTTTTTGATCTACCAAAAAAAGATCTAATTGCTAGTCTTCAAGATACTCATGAGAAATATATTGAGTGCAAGAAGAAACTTAAGAAATCAAATAAAATAAATGATGATTTAAATGTTAAACTTCTTGCTCTTGCATCTGAAAATGAAAATCTCAAAAAGGCAAAAGAAGATTATGATATTAAGTTAAAATCTGTAGAAGCTAATTGCAATCTTCTTTCCTTAGAAAAATTAAACTTGCAAACTCAAGTGAATAATCTTCAGAAACAATCTATTTTATGTTCACATTTAGATTATGATGAGGTTGTAAAAGAAAGAAACTCTCTATTATCTGATTTGGATCAAGCAAAGAAAGATATAAACAAGAAGATGGATGATATTGCTAAGCTACAAAGAAAAATAAATGAGTTAAGAGGAAATGACATCCTTGAGAATATTCTGAAAATTTCCTCTAGTTATAATGGAAGAAGAGGATTAGGATATGCTCCAAAGAAAAATCAAACTAAAAGAGCTAAAGCATCTAAGACCTTAGACTATGTTTATACCTAAAAACACAATTCCTAGAAAGAGAAATGAAGTTGATTCTATTACTTGTCATTTTTGTCTACATCTTGGACATTATTCATTTTCATGCCCATATAAGAAAAAGAATGATGATCTAGCTTAGAATCCTAAAACTTAGAAGCTTAAATTTAACTAGTTGAGATTTGACCTAAACTGATTCTTGATATATAAATGTCATATCTCAACACAATCGAGCTCTAACTTGCATAATTTTATTTTACTTGGAAGCACTTAACAGTTCTAAAAACAGTACAGAAACCTTGTTGGTTGAGAAACTGTCGACTGAGAGAGTAGTCGGTCGAGAAATCATCGACCGAGCAGGTTACTGATTTTCAGTCTGCAATAAATCTGCTGAATATGTTTTCAATTGATCAAATTGCTATCTATTTGTTATTAATAATTGTTTTTACATGCAAAACAAAGAATAAATTTTGGAAACCATACTTGAAACAAAATATATTAATCTTTTGCATCATATAACGTTATGAATATGAAACATATTGCAAAGATGTTATAAGAAGACTGATCTTGAACTAACCTTATTCATTGATTGAAAAGTTTTATTAGTTTGTTCTCAAAATTGAAAGCATGAATGAGATTATTTTGGTATTATCCTCTACATGGTTTGACTTAAAATTATGAACTGGTTTTAGCAATGAAAATTACTGTTTTATCACAATCCACATGGTCTTTCCTAAGTACTCCTTGGTATATTTTTATAGGAACTATGTGTGTTGAAATGATCAAAATCATTGCATTTATATACTTTTATCTTGATCGTTGTATTGTGGACATGATCCTATCATAATTTATGTGACATGATCACTATGTTTTATTGGTTTGTCTAAAGCAAACTTTGATTCATATGTACAAACCATGAATGGATATTATTCTTGATTATTATGTTTCAGATCATTGAAAATGACATTAGCTTAAAAGCATATTGACATAATAGATAATGATTATTGTTGCTATGACAAGTCAAATTGTATATCTTAGAGCAAGAATATTAATGTTATCTAGTTGTTTTGTTCTAAGAAATCTAAAGCACAATCTTGACTTTAAGATATCAATCTTGCTTTCAAAGATACATGATTCTAAAAGAATACTATAATTAATATAAAGAATTGAAATGCATACACCCATAGCAAAACCTCTTCATACCAGGTATCACTTATTGTGCTTCAAATTGATATCTATTTAATCAAGCTATCTGCAAAAATTATACTTCAAAAATGAGTGGTCAAATATGAAATCTGCAGAATTTGCCTTTTGGTTGAATTTAAAATTGACCAAGGGGTGCTATGGTCATAGTCAAGGCCGACCTAAAATAAGCTTGACATTATGCTTATTTGTATATCATTTTAATACACTAAATCTTAGTATCTTGATTTAAAATGAGTTTTAGTGCACAACTCTCATAAAAAGACAACTCATTATGATCTAATGATTGTGCCCTCAGAATCCTTAAATTCTCTTAACTATAAGATTAAGGGGGATCTCACACAAATCATCTTGACTAAGAAGGTTACAAAACTTTGTAAAACATCATTTGAAACTTATTATGACCTTAGTACCCTTAAAAGTAGTTGTAGTTATGAAAACAAAAGAAATCTACAATATTCATGAATATGATACATATCTTGTTCTTAATGGAATTCTCTAAACAAATATGGGCTTAACATCCCGTGCTTTTGGTTAGAGATACTTTTCATGAACTCTAAGCTTAAAAGGATTCTCATATCATTTTCAGGGCTTAACATCCCTTGTAAAATGGGTGAGAAATCAATATACATATGCCATGAACTTAGATGGAACTCATATCATTTCAAGGCTAAACATCCTTTGCAAATGATTGAGAAACAAATTGTGGCTAAATTTGACAATAAATGGCTTACATTAATCCCTTGATTTTAATTGGATATCTCTTTAAGGGGGAGCAAAGCATAAATTTAGAAAGGATAACACAAAGTCATACTAAATGATTATCTTTGGATATCTTTTTGAAATGACAAAGGGGGAGAAAGAATATAAAATCAAGAACATAAAATTAAAAATGAGTTTCATAACATCTCGGCCAGCACTCACTTGCAAAACAAGAATGGTTGTAAAAGGTAATCTTCAGGTATGAAACTCACATGTTTTATATTTCCTTATTTTATATTTAGGAAATGTTGTCATCTTCAAAAAGGGGGAGATTGTTGGCTAAATTGGACATTATGATAAATCCCTTTGTTTTGATGATGACAAATATTTCATTCTTGTTGATCTAACGTGCTACTTGAGTGTTGCAGGAATAAGGTGGATGGAAAAAGATTTGGGAAATCTATATGCTTGAATTGTTGTTATTTCATGAATGTAATCAATTGTAAAACTTGTACAAACATATAATGTACAAGTACTTAGACATCATGTAATCAAGCGTTAGATCTTCCCTAACTAATCACCACACTTAGATAGGTCATCCCCTTCAATAGTATCACATATGCACACTCACATACATACTTAGTACTTTAATTGGAACATTGAAACAGGGTCAATCTCGGTCGACAAAATCCTCGACCGAGACACTCTCGGTCGACAAACTTCTCGACTGAGAAAGACCCAAGTAGCCGTTAGACACAGCTGACAAGGTAGTTGGTAGTTGGAGATGAACATTTCTAACACTTGCTCCAGAGAGCCTGTCGGTCGACAAATCCTCGACCGAGTAGGTATCTCGGTCGACAATTTCTCGACCGAGATGAGTTCTGACAGCACTTGCAGAATTAATTAACTAGTCATTGCTAAAGCAACTAAAGTGTACCTAACGGCTAGTTAAGCACTTAGAACCCCCTAGAAAGTGTCTAGAACATCCTTAAGCACTTGTAGGTCATTCCTATAAATAGTATATGCCTTAGGACACCTAAACTAACCAATCTACACTTGTGATACACTTGAGCTTACACTAGCAATTGTCAATCTATTTTGAGAAATTGAGCAACACTTGCATTGGCTATTCTTCTCCTTGCTCTAATTTCGTGTCCTATAGGCTAGTATCTCCTATCCATAGCAATCACACTTCCATATACATTGGTTAGGAGATCTATACGCTTGATATAGGTAAATCAAGCCTTGTGCTTCAAAGGTTAAGTGTAATTTCCTTTTTCTTTCTTGTTCCTTTTATCCTTTGTATTCTCCTTGCTACTCCTAGGGTTGGAGGCTACGGATTGGAGAAAGTTCTTCTCAGTGGAGAAGGTGGACTTTAGACTACTTCAAGAAGGTTGTTGCAATAGGAATCTACTTTAAGAGGAAGGCTACTTCAAGGGGGAGCTTGAAGTTACTTCAAGAAGGTTGCTTCAAGGTTGGTGCAACTACTTCTAGGTGAAGGCTGTCTGAAGGGTTTGGTGAAAGAATTATAATTTTATGTAAAGTCCTTGTGAGGTAATAAAATTTGATTCTTTCAAAATCCCAGTTGGGTAAGCAACCGGGTGGTGGACTAACTTCCGTAGTATTTGCTAAGGTTGGAACCACTCTAAATCCTTATCCCCTTGTCCAATCTCTTGTGGTTGCTTGCTTTGAGTTAAATTGTTAAATTAATTTGAAAACCCTATTCATCCCCCTCTAGTGGTTTTTCAGGTTCTTAGTCAAGAAATATCCATTATAGTCGAGTTAAGTTAAGTGCAACAACTAATTTAGTCATTTCTAGAAAATCATTCAAGAACCTAGTTTGGTCGACAACTTTTTCAACCAAAAGTCTTTCTGTCGAGAATTTGTTTCACCGAGTGTGGTTTGAGTGCTCAATTTTCTTTCTAATGGCTAGTTGTCATTTTTACTATCGGTAAAACTAGTTTAATGGTCTATTGTCAGTCGAAAAAATATTCGATCGAGGTTGAAATAGGGAGTGTGTTGTGAACATTTTTCCAGTACACTGAGTCCTCGATTGAGGTGTGTTCTGGTCCATAATTTTCTTGACTAGGAATGCCTTTAGATGATAATGTTCTTGACCAAATATTTCCCTATAAGCAGGTATACAATATTTTGAAAACCCTATCTAATCAATTTCTATTAAAAGATAATGACTCTAGACCCTAGGGGGTTCCTATCTAAGGGTTTTGGGTGGATAGAAAAAATATAATGCTTGATTTTATAATGTTCTAGGTACTTGTACATTATACACGTGTATAAGTCATTACAAGTTGTATGAACATGAAAATACAAGCATTTGAACATTTTGACTTCATCTATTCATTGAGTGTGATCTCCTTGAACCCTGAAATACTTAAGTGACATGTTAGATACACAAGAATAAAATGTTTGTCATCATCTAAGTTGAGGATTAGATAATGTCCATTTAGCCAATAGTATTTTACTGATGAAGATCAAAAGAATACTTTCACCAGCCTGATGAAGTGGAAGATCATTCCCACATGGTTTCCTGACTGCACCTTCTTGAAAGACATTGGCTTCGTCGAGAGCCTCCATGAAGTTTGCCAAGGGTAACAAATGGTGGGTGATAACCCCTTCCTTGGTGTCTATCCCACCTACAAGGATATCATCTATGAGTTTCTCGCATCACTGGAGGTTTTCTACATCCCCAAGTGTGGAAAAGGTTGGGAAGAAGGGGGGTCTAGTTTAGACTCTAAAACGCTGCTCACCACCTCATGTTGGAAGAATTCAACACAATCTACAAATGGCCAGTGGGTTGGGTACGATTCACACCTTGCGACTTCGACTATGTCATGGCTTGGAGGCATATGATGGCCCATCCAGAGGGACTCACCATCAATTGGAACTGGGCCCCAGTGATGTACATCGATCATCCATTTGTTTGGTTTCTTCACCGCTACCTGACAAATATTATATTCTCCAGGTCCAGTCAGAGACAAGGGAAGCCGTCGAAGATAGGCCTATATGTTCTATGGGTTCTTATCACACTGGGGAGAGAAAAGACCGTACTTGAAACATTCTTCTTGTAGCACTTACTATCAGTGAAGAGGCAGGTTCTGAGGAAGCCTCCAATTCACTTTGGGGATTTACTTATGCCTTTGTATCTCCACCTCCACCTGGACTTATCCAAGGTCTTCTGCATGAAAACATTCTTGATGCTTAACTTCAAGCATTGCAAGTTGTCTCACCTTGAATCCAAGTATGACCTGAAGGTGTATGACTATTACATTAACAACAGGAAGCTGAAGGAAAGGGATCTCCCTGACTCCATCTTTGGCTTTTAAGGAGTGTGGTTCCTCAAATGGCCATTTGACGATGTTGTACCAATTCCAGAAGTTGGGGATGAAGAGGAGTTGTCTAACGCTAAAGAAGTAATAGAAGAAGAAGAGGAGGAGGAGGAGGATGAGGAAAAGGGTGAGGATGCAATGCCTTTCACACAGGGGCAGTGTCTACACAGGGTTCCTCATTGATATGTACCACCTAGTTCCACAGGTCCACTGTCTCCATAGCCTAGAGATTCTTTCTCTATGGAGGGCATGTATGGGATATCACATTCCATAAACAAGGAAAATAGCAATAGGTCATCCCCCTAGAACAGATACATGGGGTTCAGGAGCGGCTATTATACAACAGTGGGCTATCTATGACAACGAGCGCCTTCTCTTGGCCAACCAAGATAACATGCACACACACATGTATCACATCAAACATTACAAGTAGCCACTCTATGACAATTATTGGAGCAAAGACCATTTTTATAGCTATCCCCACCACCATAGATGCCTTTCGACCCACCCATATTCATCGACAACTACCTTGATTCAGAAGTACTATGAAGAACTTGTCAGCCACCACCACCATCATTTTGAGGTCTACATATCCCGTTACACATCTAGGTTTGATTTTTGACTATGAGGACATAGACAAGTTCAAACTAGGGGGATGGTTTTGTTAGTTATTTTTTTATGCATGTATAGGATCCACATCTATCTAGTGTGATTGTGGAGGCTAATTTTTATGATTTCATCTATCATTAAGGAAAATGTTTTTGTACTTTTCAAATAGAAACTAAAACTCTTTACATGATAAATTTGTGAAGTTTAAGACAACACCACCTAGACAAAGTGTATGGGTTAGTCATCTTGAGGACACTTAGCATGAATGAAAATCTTAATTTATCCAAGAATTATGGATGGCAATGGGGTTAGAGCCCAAGCCAACCAAACAAGTAACAATACCTAAATGGTATTTTAGAAATAAACTATAAGGTTACTCTATACTCATGCTAATAAGAAAGGGACATATCATAGTTTAAGACAGTCTTTGTCTCTTAATGATATGATTCCACCCGCCTTTCATCATAACATTTAATCCACCACCTTAAGATGATCAGGTAACCTAAACTATTTCCTCTTTATTGCATTGCATAGAATGATAGGTATCATGATAGCTATTTTCTATTTATTTCATAAATTAAAAAAGAAAAGAAAAAATATAGTTGCATGACAAAATTCATTTAGATTGCATACTCTTTCTACATCATCCGTACAACATGTATCTATATAGATTTCTCTGCCAATATGAAGTGAAAGGATACATATACATACCTATCTTAAAAAAGAGATAAAAAAGGTTGTATGGAATAAAATCCCGAGTATAAATTATAAGGTGTGCTAAAAATAAGAGGAAAGAGAGAAGAAAAAAATAAAGAGAGAGAAAAGGATGCCTCGAACTTAAACCTGAATTTTCCTTCAAGTATAAGTGAAAATAGTTACATGTATGCATTCTTTTATTCCATTCTCAACAGTAAGATGAGTCTTTCATTGCATGCATCATTCCACCAAATAGTAGGAATTAGGATTCTTGCATTTTTAATTTTCATCATGTTATAGGTTTGTCATATTTTTCTACATAAATGGTTTGGATGTTACTTGTGATTCTTTTCCACAACCACCTACTTCATTCCACCCATTTCTCTTTATCTTAGGCCACCTATATGATTGACCCCCTCACTCATTCTTGTATGGGGAACTGCTTCTAACTAGTTTGGTAGATAGGCAAGATCAATGTAGATAGGGAATCACATGATGCATCAAGTTGATGACTTATTGAGTATAATATTAATTTCTCTATTAACAACGTTTGATTGATCTAAGTGTGGACACTTTCAATGAACATTTTTGGTCACTACAAAGTAGTCATTTTTTCATTGGTTGTTAAGGGATGGTTTGGGACCGTCAGGTAGGGGTATTTGACAAATGTAGTTCATATTGTTTGTCCTTTTACTTACTTATCTTAAACAAATACAAAGGTAGTGTTGGTAACTTTTAAGCTTAGTGGATTCTGATGCACTAAGTTTTGTTTACCTTTTACATCTATTTTTTATGTATTCATTCATTATTATCTATTTATATGGTGTTTATGCATCATTAAATGTTATTAACATGTGAAACATTATTGCATCAAATAATAAGAAATTTTACTGATTCATGTCAAGTTACAATACTTTATCTAGAATTATGTTGGTTTTTTTCATATTTCAAGTAATTTGAGTACTTATAAAGCAACTCAGGGCTACCAATTTTGTAGTAGGTGGTATTGACTTAATGCAAAAAATCAACAAGGAGCTCAAAGAAATCTCTATGCTACTGAGTTGACACTCGATTTTATTGAGAACAATTAGAGACACCAAAATGCCATGTCAGTGCTATGGACTCATGGTCTAGAGAGAAACAAGAACCAAGGTTATCAACTTGGTGCTACCAACCCAGTTGTTGGTAGTACTGATATTTATCAATAGGAGAATCCAGAACTCACAAAGTTGCAACTCGATGCTATCGACCTACATGTTGGTAGTACTGACACCTAGTGAGATATTCGAGCCAGATAGAGACTTAGTGCCATGACTTCTGGTTGGTGGTACTGACTTGTCATGATCATTATACATCCAAGATCAAGTGACAGTCAGGACATAATGACAACCAAAGTCCCACTTATGACCTAAGGTTTGTTGGGATAGAATTATGGATCACGTTCTATTCTATTGAAATGGAGAACAAAGTTGAGAGAGGAGGGGGTGAAGGAGGAAACAATGTCATGGAAGATTAGGGGAACTTTAGAGAATAGATTTATAGCCAAAACACTGTGGGTCAAGGCATTTGCTACTAGAGATCTTGCAGACTGGTTTCACTAAGATTTTTCATTATATTTCCCCATGTTAAGATCTTTGTCACTCTCCTACTCTGTGTCTTTTCTAGTAGAATCATGTGGGGATAATCCCCTTGTTCCTTAAGACCCCAGAGTAGCCTAGTTTTTCATTGAAATTGACACTATGATTTGATATATATATATATATATGTATATATATAGGTATATATAGGTATATATGTATAACACAGATATATATATATAGGTATATATGTATAACACAGATATATATATATATATATATATATATATATTAGATTTTGGACATAGATCTACAATTACTTCACAAGTTTCCCATGCTTGATCACCATAGTTAATTTCTCAGACCATTAATTACTTGGGGATAGGGATTAAGGGTTGGATAAGCCATAGATACATATCTTATAATGTGCCTCAGGAGAGGACTTACAATGGTGAAGGTGATAACACCCAAATTCATGTGTTTATGCTATGCATTTATATATGGTTTTGTGTCGTGGTAGCCTTAATATGCCCAAAATAATCCTAGATTCTTATCTTTTGGTAATTTATATCTTTTCATAGATAAAGTTTCTCAACTAGCCAATTTTGGGACTTGTAGGTACTGAACCTGAGAAGACATCCATTCTCTAAGTTTTCTCCCCAACATATGGTTTTTGCAGTAGCTAAGCTTCCATCCGTCATGACCGCGGTGGACTAAGAATCGCACTATGTGCACCAGCTTAGGAGATGGTGGTCCCACTAACCGACTAGCGGGCCCAAGAAACTTTTGATTTCTTGGAACTTATTTTCAATGGACAGTCCTTTATCAGAATACATACTCGTCAATCAAAAGGTTCATCAACACGGGCCCCTCGACCACCAGTAATAGCTCCCCTAGGTAGTTTTCATCCATAATGTCATGACTGCGGACAAGAAGAAATGATCCCCACCACGGTCAAATAAGCGATCACCGTGACCCTAGAAGGATGTTGCGACCGTGGCCAAGAAGACAACGCCACGACCATGGGATCCACCTCGATCGCGGCACCACCACAATCGTGAGATCCACCTCGACCATGACCGCGACTGCGACTAAGGCATCCACCCCGTCTGCGAATCTGACCACAGTACCAACCTCAACCATGAAACGACTGTGACCGGGGCATCAACCTCGACTGCACCACAATCACGACCGAGGCATCAACCGTGACTGTGACATGACTAGGGTCGTGATCGAGGCAAGTGGCATGACTATATTCCACCTCCACCTATAAATACCCAGCCCTCGTAACCTGGAGAGGGGTTCTGGGATTGGGAGTTTGAAGTTCTGAATATTCTTGGCTCCCAGAGCCCCGTGGGAGAGTCCAGAGGTCTAAGAAGGCTGAAGTGCTCATTCTACGCCCATCTCTTCAGCATGCTTCCATCCTCCACCGTCTTCCACCTCTAGTCTTAGATCTCCAAAGGCAGAAGCTGAGGAGAGAGAAGACTGAGGATCCATCTTCTTTGAGAGATGGAGAACATCCACACCATCATCCTCCACCATTTTAAACCATCATCCACCCATTTCTTACCATCCACCATCATCATCCACCTCCATCCACTCATCAAGTTGTTGTTCAGGGGTGGATCTAGAGAGAGAGGAGGCCAAGGAGTCTATAATATCAAGGAGGATGACCCAAAAGATGATATCCAACCGATACAGAGGCTAGGGAGCGAGAGCCACCTCTCCTCTATGGGATAAATCTCTTCTTCTTCTCCTTTATTCTACTATTCTTCTTTGTTTATGTACAAATGATGTTTTTCGATCTTTGTTTGGTGCCAACTATGCTTGTCCATGGCTAGTTGAGCTCCTTCTTAGCTATGTAGCCCATGTTGGGCATGTTTATGTACTTTTACTTTAAGCAAGTAGTTTTATTCTAGATATAGTATGTTTCTTGTTCTATCTTCTCTTTTTGGTTTTGATTGCTAGTTTGGTTGATCTCTTTCTTGCTTGAACTACTATTTCTGCATATATCGATAGATTTGTTGTAGAAATAGACAAGAGAAGATAGTTTGGATCGGAATCTGAAAGGAGGACAGTTCAAGTTCATCTGTTCCTAACATCCCAGAATATTCTAGACCTGAGAGGGTATCTAGAATATCCTTGGATGTTGGTTTGTCATCCTCGAGAGAGGTTTCATATCATGGATGGGTTTTAGTCACGCTATGTGAGAGCGAGTGGGATGACCCTACAGGAACATATACCACAGTACGTACCATGTTTGGATGTAGGTTGCTTGCTTGGGTGTTCCAGGGTTGTCAATGCCCAAGAATGGGTGCATAGACTGCCCAACTTGTGGCTACATAACTAGGAACTCCTTCTCTCTAATTAGTAGAATCCTACAGACTCTGTTTTCTTTTCTTTTCTTTGTTTTGTTTTATTTTGTGACAACCTACTAGACTAATTCTAGATCCTTACTTTATCAACTATTGGTTTGGGGATACTAAAAAAGTGGAATCAGGTCGATGACTCGTGGATGAGGCAAAAGGGAGCTAGGGCGTGGGCGATACCCTAGCGAAAGAGGGGGAGAGGACAATATGTCATAGAGCCT
Source organism: Alisma plantago-aquatica (assembly GCA_963693085.1). Taxonomy (NCBI): domain Eukaryota; kingdom Viridiplantae; phylum Streptophyta; class Magnoliopsida; order Alismatales; family Alismataceae; genus Alisma; species Alisma plantago-aquatica. Next base: position 935,383,892 of record OY856413.1, on the reverse strand, counting down.
TCATCGGCTCCTCCAGGTTGCCAATCCGAGGTAAACGGAGATGGAGGCAAGCCAGTCCACTCCCCGAAACCGCCTAGGATTGAATCACACAAGGAGGTGGAGCATTCCACCACTAGCCCCCCAAAGTCTCCTCCTAGAAGATCTGACAATTCATCAATCTCTAACTATTTTGTAGACTGGTTTAGCATCAGTAGGCAAAATCAGGAGGTGATTGAGGATGAGTCGATCGACTATGTTGATCCTGTCAATAGAAACGGTGTGAGATGTGCGTCCATCTCAAGCCAGGATTACCCCATCCCTAATTGGGAGGAGTACCTCTCCATCCGATTTGTGGGTAGGAAACCATACAGCGGCCAACTCAATGGTTGGATCCGTAGACAATGGCGTCCCAGCGGCCCCATTGAAGTGATAGCCGAAGAGCAAGAGGGCTTCATCGTCAAGATGTCGACCCATAGTGAAAGGGAACGAGTTATGAATGAAGCACCTTGGGTCATGGATGGTTCTCTGATAGTGGCCCATTCGTGGAAACTAGGAGTCCCTCTTCAACCCATCTCATTCGCATAGGTTCTAGTTGTTGGATCAATGGGCTCTAGAAGGGGGGGTTGAATAGAGCTTCACAATTCTCACAAGATTGATTAGACCACCAAATTATCTTAATTGCAAAAACTTAAACAAGCAACAATTTGATGACCTAATCTAACATTCATAGCAAGGATGAGAGATAGAGAAAGACAAGCACTTGGATAGGTGGTTTAGAGTGGTTCCATGTCCTAAACTTAGGAGCAATGTCAGTCCACTACCTAGAGTGGGTTAGTCTCTAGGATTTCAATCTTGGTACTCTTATATTCCACAATAAGATTACAAGATACAACGACCACACATCTAAGGGCTTAGTACCTCAAGCAAAGATCTTCAACCTATAGAAGGAGCTTACCCACTTGAAGCATGGAGTCTTCAGCCATCAACATGGACTTACCCACTCCTTTCTTTAAGTCTTCTACCTTCAAGGGATTACCTATCTTCCTTGAGCGTTGTCTTGCTTCTCTCCTTCACTTAGAAATCTGGAGCACCTATCTCCTTTACTTGGAGATCTGGAGTAGCTTGCCTTCTTCAACCTTGAAGAACATCACCTCCTTCTCCTTCACTAGGAGAGGGATCTTCAACAATCTTCAAAGGAATGGAGGTTGGAAGATGGAGGAGGAGAGCTTTTACATCAACACATGGAGTATCTCTCTTACACATCAACCTATCTCACTCATACTCATGAATTTGACTTGAAGGTAGAGAAAGAAAGGGGCTCAAAGGGTTAGAACACTCTCAACTATGCTAGCACCAAGTTTGCAATCAATGAGCAGCCTTGGAATGAACTCCAAGAGGGTCTGTTTATAGTTGAGTGTGCCCCTTTAAGTTGTGGGACACTAGGATATAAAAATAGCCATTTTTTGTTCAAAGAAACGACTCTATTTTCACTGAAAACACTCACCAATGGTCACATCATTTTTTTCTACAAATTTCGTACAGCGCAATCGGTCGAGTTTCAATAAAGGTAACTCGACCGATCAAGTAAACGGCAAAGCTGATATTCAAATGATCGGTCGAGTTTGTCCTAACAAAACTCGACCGACCATTTGAAGTCGAAATGGTCAATTACCTGATCGGTCGAGTTCTGTGTAAACACAACTCGACCGATGCAATCTGCAGAAAATTAACTAAGGATTGATCGGTCGAGTTTTAAGGCTGGGAAACTCGACCGACAAAGTGCCTGAAATCAATTTTCTAAATTGCATCTAAAGTGCTTAAAACTTGGTGATTTTTGTCCCAAATAATTTTTCTCACCTAAGTTACAAGTCAATTCATCATGACAAGTAATTACATAAAAGTTCTAAAGTCATTTACATAGAAATCCCAAAAAGCACACTTGTAGCTATTTTGACTTGAACTTGAGCCATTCTAGGGCTTTGGATTTTGGATCCTTTTCCTGTACCTATTGCCTGCAAATAATCTTAAACACACATATTAGATACATATGAATGGAATGGTTAAGTCATTATCAAAATATAGGCAATGTATAACCTCTAGGTCAACATTCTCCCCCTTTTTTATAATGACAAACCATTCCTCAAGCATATTGAAAAGGATATGAAAGTTATACCTTTGCCTTGTGAATTGGGAGGATTCATGATACGAACAATGTGAATTGCTCCCCCTCAATTTGTGCTTCTATTAACATGCATGGTTAAACTATCTACACAATATAGTATCAATATACATGTAATGTGTAGTCCTTTGCAAGTTCACATAAAGGATAGTGAATTGAACAAGAAAAGGATCTCACAAGAAAAAGCAAAATTATAGCAAAGAAAACCAATATGATTGAGTTTCAAGACATAAGCAATCACTTGAAATATCTCTCCCCCTTTTGACATTATCAAAAAGGTAGGGGGAAAAGAAGAGCAAAAATCCAGGTCTTCTCCAAACTAAACCAAACATGTATGCAACGGAATAATCAACTAATTAAAAGCATAAATCACACACAGAGAAAAGATAACATACAATCCAAGTCATGATCAAAATATAATTTAAAACGGCACCAACGCATAGGATAAAACCAGAGGAAATAGCCATAGTGCACATCAAGGATATTACAACGCAGATATACGTCCACATAATATCAACTACAAGCACCAAAGTAAGAAAACAAAGAGAAGAAATATTACATCTCAGAAGAATGTACCATGATGTTTCTGATACAAAATAGTCTAGAAAGATATATATAATAAGCATGCTAGACTAAAAATGAAGACACCACCTAAACGTCTAATCTATCTATATCAACAACATCCTCATCGCCAAATGTGTAGTCCTCATCTGCGTCAGAAGGCAAAGCAGTAGTGCCAGCATCAGAACCAGCACCATCACTATCTCCGTCATCGGAAGCATCCTCGCTGTCACTTTCATCAACATCATCATCCCCAGCCTGGTCTACCATATGCTCATCATCAGGAGGGTCAAAAGAACAACTGGGCCAGCGGGCTTCTGCTCAGCCCACGACATACCAATAGCAAGAAGCTCCTTGGCCTGTGGGAAGGATGGAGCAGAGTCACCCAAGGAGGCGAGCAGAGTGGCCAAGGGGGTAGTAGGTAACGGCAGAATGGCAGGAATAGAACTACCAACATCAAAAGGCGGAAGAGCATCTGCGGAAGGCCTGGGAGCAGGATAGTAATGCTCATATGCATATGAAGTATAGGCACTATCGGGGTATGGCTGGTAGGAGGGGTAGGGTGATGCACATGATAGGTTCATGTGAGACATTATGGAACACATATCCTGGTGCAGGTGGTCCTGAACCTGTTGATTGTATGCCTGTTGATGCATCATATAACCCATAAGGGTTTCATTAGACGCATGAAAAGACACACAGTTGGGTCTAGGAGGAGGCTGCGATGGTGGAGCTCGGGTGGAGGAGGATGGGGTAGAAGAATCAGTGGTAGAGGCAGAGGAAAACACAGGGACGGACATTTGAAGAGTGGTTTCACTAATATAAACACCTTTCCTAGCAACCGGATAATGGAAGTCAGAAAAGAGAAATTTGTCAGTGGCAAACTTGAAAAACCACAGATCAAAGTCGGGTAGGGTGGGTGGGTGCCTTTGGTGTTCTTACCAATGTCAATGCAGGTCATGTGATGTAAGATATACCTGGCCCACTTGACACCAATATTGTTTAACAAACAATACATAATGACTGCGGTGTTTTTGGCAATATCTGTTTGATTTCTCTTGGGGTGGACATTACAGTTAATCACCAAAGCAAGTATGGGCCTCTTTAGGTCAAGAGAGGAGGAGGGTAGGGTGGACTTCTTCTTATAGGCCACGTCAGGTTTCTTCAAAAACTGATGAACATCCGGCAATGTCAATTCATGGTGTTTGTAAAAACCTTCAGGGTCAAGAAGATCAAAATACTCATCATAATCTTTACGCCATGTATCATTTTCCTAATCTCCGGCAAAAAAGACATTTAATGTATCCTCGGAGATCTGGAATTGACGACCGGCGATCATAGATGTAAGAATTACTTGAGTATTCGGCAGTGGGATAAGCGTGTCGTAGTTCCAATACAAGTTCGCATAGAACTTGTAAACTGCTTTAGTGCTTGATAGAGTGTTGTTAAAACAGTCACATTCGACCGCAAGGGTGGACAACAGAGGCAATAATCACTTGATACCTAGGGGAAGGATCGATCAAAGCACGAAAAGGAAAAGGGCTTCGGGGAAGAAGGTCCTTGTACCTATTTACAGCTTCAACTGAAACAAAAGAGGTATTATCAAATGGAATCAAATGATTATTGGATGAGGAAGTTGGGGCATTGCTTGGAGCGGGATGTTTTCGTCTATGAGAAACCATAGAAGCGAAAATGAGATGAAGAACGAGCACACAAGCAACAGCAAACCTCAAACGCCAAAGAAACACCACCACTGACGCCTGGGGAGGGTAAGAACAATGATTCTAGGTTGATCTAGGGCTAGAAGCAGGAGGTTTAGGGCAGGGTTTGAGAGCTTAGGGCTAAGAGGTGAGGAATCGGTCGTCTATTTTCTAGTTGAGAGGGAAACAAGACGGTTGATCCTAACTTTTAAGTTGGCCCAGCCCGTGGATCGGTCGAGTTCTGTGTGTGGAAAACTCGATCCAATGGTCCATTAAAGACTTTCTCTTGGCTCCTGATCAGTCGAGTTTATGAGGGTGAAAACTCGACCGAAGGTCAACCTGACCTAAAAGTCACATTCTTAGTTTCTAGCCATATACATGCCAATTAAATATATTTTTCCATTCTATTATGTATCATGAACATACTTAGGCACATTTAGCTCATCATTGGGCACTATTTTGCGATAAAACATGGAATTCGATAAAAACTCAAAAACAAGCAAAAACTAAGCATGTTTACAAGAAAGTTAGGCACATTTAAGCATATGTAGGCAAAACAAGGTGAAGAAAGACATGAGCAGGCATATAGGAAAGAGACAACTAGCTAGATCACATGGCAATATCATTCAAATCAACAATAAGCAATTTAGATTGAATAAAGTTAAATTGATCTCTAGCTAGAGGTTTTGTAAAGATATCCGCCAATTAATTTTCCGTGTCCACATGCGTGATATAAATATCCTTCTTGGCAATGTGATCATGGAGAAAGTGATGGCGAACCTCTATATGCTTGGCTCTACTATGCAATATAGGATTGTAAGATAGATTAATTTCACTAGTATTGTCACAAAAGATAGGAGAAGCATCAAAAAATATGTTGAAGTCTTGGAGCATTTACTTCATCCATAGGACATGTGCACAATAGCTCCCGGCTGCAATATATTTAGCCTCGGTAGTTGATAATGACACTGTACTTTGTTTCTTGGAGAACCAAGATACTAAGCATGGTCCTAGAATGAAGCAAGTGCCACTTGTGCACTTTCTATCAACCAAACACCCTGTGTAATCCGCATCACTATATTCTCTAAGAGTAAAATCCTTTGATTTAGGATACCATAGTCCAAAATTTTGGGTTTTGGCTAAGTACCTCAAAATCCTCTTAACAGCAATAAGATGCGACTTCTTAGGGCTAGATTGAAAGTGAGCACACAAGCCAACACTAAACATAATATCAGGTCTAGAGGCAGTTAAATAGAGTAAACTTCCAATCATACCTCTATAGAGCTTCTAATCTACCTTCTCACCTTCTTCATCTTTGTCAAGTTTGGCGGTGTTGGACATGGGTGTATCCATCGGCTTCATGTTCTCCATCCCAAAATGCTTGAGCAGTTCATTTGTGTACTTGCCTTGGTTGATGAAGTTTCCTTCTTTTGTTTGCTTTATTTGAAAGCTGAGGAAGAAAGTCAACTCACCCATCATGCTCATTTCAAACTCACTCTTCATAAGAGAACTAAACTCCTTGCAAAGATCAAGATCAGTCCTGCCAAAAATGACATCATCAGCATAGCTTTGAATTATATGAAAATGGTTAGAAGTGTGTTTTAGGAATAAGGTAGAATCAACTTTGCCCATGACATACCTGTTATCTAACAAAAAGTTCTTTAATTTCTCATACCAAGCTCAAGGTGCTTGTTTGAGTCCATAGAGAGATTTTTGCAGCAAATAAACATGATTAGGTAACTTGTCATTTTCAAAGCCCGGAGGTTGAGCAACAAATACTTCCTCCTTGATTGTACCATTCAAAAATGCACTTTTAACGTCCATTTGATATAACAAGAAATTTTTTTAACTAGCAAAGGCAAGTAACATACGAATAGATTCTAATCTAGCAACAGGAGCATAAGTTTCATCAAAGTCAATACCTTCCTGTTGGTTGTAACCTTCTGCTACTAACCTTTCTTTGTTTCTTACCACTTTTCCTTGCTCATCTAGCTTGTTGCGGTATACCCATTTGGTGCGAATGATTTTTCCATCACTTGGTTTTGGTACTAGATTCCACACACGATTCTTCTCAAATTGCTCTAACTCTTCTTGCATGGCAATGATCCACTCATCATCACCAAGGGCTTCTTGATGTTCTTTGGCTCTAGTTGGGAGATGAAGGCACTATCTGCTTGTTCTTTGTTGTGAGAAGCTCATGTACTCACTCTCTCAAAAGGGTTGCCAAAGATCAACTCCTTGGGATGATTCTTTGCAAAGCGGGGAGTGGGATCCTTCTTTTTTTGTTCTTCTTTTTCTATCACCTTCTTACCTTTATTTTCGATGTTGAGGTCTTTTAAGATAGGAATCAAATCATCTGCAACATCATTATCAAAAACATGCTTGCCAACAATAGGGTTAGTTTCAATAAACTTAACATTGATAGATTCTTCAATTTTAGACAATTCAATGTTGAATACTCTATATGCCCTGCTAGTAGTGATACACCCTAGGAAGAAAGCCTTATAAGATTTCAGATCAAACTTATCGAGAGAATCCTTCGTGTTTAAAACAAAACAAGGACATTCGAAAACATGAAAGAAATCAATAGACGGATTTCTACCACGCCATAGTTCATAGGGGGTTTTCTTTAAAGAATGATGTGTGGAAACTCAGTTTCGCACAAAGCATGAGGTGCTAACAGCTTCAGCCCAAAACTTCTTAGGAGTGTCATACTCAAGAAGCATGGTCCTAGCCATCTCTTGTAGTGACATGTTCTTCCTCTCTACAACCCCATTTTGTTGAGGCATATGAGGAGAAGAGAAATTGTGTGAATAACCAGATTTTTCACAAAAATGCACAAAAAGATCATTTTCAAACTCTCCCCCATGATCACTACGGATAGAAACAATTCAGCAAGAAGCTTCATTTTCAGCCCGTTTACAAAAGCTCGAGAAAACATCAAGAGTATCGCTTTTAGAAACGTGAAAGAAGTTCCAAGTATATTGAGAGAAATCATCAACAATAACAAGACAATACTTGGAACCACGAAGCGTTTGAGTTCTCATTGGTCTGAATAGATCAATATGAAGAAGTTCAAGAACTCTCTTGGTACTCATGACTCCTTTGGATTTGAAGGAGGATTTGGTTTGTTTCCCTTATGTACAAGGTTGGCATTCCTCATCCTTTTTAAAATCCAATTTGGGAAGTCCTTTAACCAAGTCCTTTTTTCTCAATTTCTTCATTTGATGCATATTCACATGACCCAAACGGTGATTCCAAAGAGAAATATCACTTTTATCCACTACCAAGCATCTATTTAGTATGGGCTTAAGAGCATCAAGAACAATAACATAAATATTACCATTTCTAGTTCCCTTATATATAACATTGTAGGAGAGGGAATCTAGAAGCAAGCATTCTAAAGAAGTAAACAACACAAGATATCCATTATCACAAAGTTTACTAACACTAATTAAATTGTGATGTAGGCCATAAACAAGCAACACATTTTTAATACATAGTTCATTGCCACATCACCCTCACCTATGAACTTACCCTTCTTGTTGTCCCTGAAGGTTACCGATCCTCCTTTCTTTTTCACAAACTTGTTGAAATGATGGATTTCTCCAGTCATGTGCTTAGAGTAGCCACTATCAACAATCCATTTCTTTTTAACCTGCAAGAAAGAAGGATGTCAGAACCCAACTCAAACTTTGGGATCTGGGGTTAGCTTGGGGACCATTTCATCTTTGGGTTGGTCCCCTTGGGCTTGTAAGGAGAATAAGTGGAGTAATGGTCATCACATTTACAATGAACACAAACCATAGGGTTTTTAGAGCCGGAAGTCTCTCCATGGAAAATGGGAGGTTCCACACTCTTCTTCTTACCCTTGTTCTTACTCTTTTTCTTACCTTTGGGAGCAGTCCCATCATATCCCAAACCACTAGTACCAACATGTTTGGTAGAGTGTTCTAGGACATCATTGAGGGATTTCTTTCCCGAGAGAAACTTTTGCAAAGAAGATCTTAACTTGGAATTATCATCACTAAGGTTAATGATAGTAGTAGAAATACTAGCAAGATCATCTCTAGCATGCAATAGTTCGGCCTCAAGACAGAGGGCTTTAGTATGAAAAGAATCTCTTTCTAAAGCTATTCTAGCAACTTCATTACTTTGCAAAATAGGTCTAGAAGATAAATCATTAACTTGAGTAAGCAACTTAGCATTTTTAGATTTAAGCACGATAATCTCTCTTTGATAAGCATAGACTTCATCTCTCCTAGCATCATCAACAAGTTTGAGTTCCACATTTTTAGTTTTAAGAACATCAAGCTCATCTAGGCACTTTTGGTTTTCTATCTTAAGATTTTCAATATTTTTAAGATATACACCATTCTCAGCCTCTACTCCATCGTATTGAAGTTCAAGGTCAAGAAATTGCCCTTGTAAGGAATCTATGCTCTCAAGATGCACTTTTTCATTTTGATCAAGAATATCAATTTTAGCATAAAGATCATCAATTATCTTCCGTAATCTTTTCCTTTTAGACTTGCATTTAGTAAAGGAGGATTTGCATTCATTCAACATATCAATGAGAGTTTCCTTAGAAAGTTAAAGCAAATTAATATTGCTTACCTCACTTACCTCACCAACATCTTCACTAGTAGAGGCCATGAGGGAAAGATGGCATTCTTCATCTTCAGAGCTTGAGGAGCTTGAAGAAGACTCCTCCCAAGCTGCATGGGCAGCATCTCTTGATCTTCTTTCTTTCTTGTCCTTCCTCTTGTACTTGCCTTCTCTCTTGTGATCCTTATCTTTCTTATGGCTACTCTTGTGGTGGCTCTTCTTGGCCTTGGGGAAGTCACTCTTGTAGTGGCCTTTTTTACCACACTCATAGCACCTTGGAGTTGAAGAGTAGGGCTTGCTCTTGAAGTGTTTGCCCTTTGAGTAGTTTGCCTCATGCTCATTGGAGCCTTCATCTTCACTTGAGGAAGGGCTGGGAGACTTCAAGGCGAGTTGTTGTTGTCGGACCATTTCTTCAATTTATGCTTTGAAGGCCGTCCTTTATCTATTTTGACTCTTTTTCTTCTCTCTTCTCTTCCTCTTCTTGCTTGTCAAGCCTAGGTTCATGGGCTTGGAGGTTACCATCCAGCTCCTCAGTTGACAACTCACTTAGTTTGTACACCTCTTCAATTGAAGTAACCTTAGGCTCCCGTCTCTAAGGAAGAGATCTCAAGATCTTAGAGTTGATAGTACCTCTATCCATCATACTCCCAAGGGCTGCCAAACCATTTAAGATGACATTGAGCCTAGTATACATATCAGCCACTCTCTCACTCTTACCCATCTTGAAGTTATTTAGAAGACCACCAAGCATGTAGATCTTGGCTTCCTTCACTTGCTCGGTTCCTTCATAGGTGACATACAATTTGTGCCATATCTCATGTGCAGTGTCCCATGAGGAGATCCGATTGAACTCGGATGGAGTAAGGGCGGCGTAGATGATGCTCACAACTTTGGCATTGAGTTGAACTTCAGTCCATGTGGTGATGTCCCCCTTTGGATCTTCATATTTGAGATGGACTATCTTCCACATTTCATAGCTCACACCTTGAAGGTAGAATTGCATCCTTCTCTTCCAATAGAGGAAGTTGGTGCCATCAAAGACCGGAGGTCTCATGGAGAAGCTTCCTTCTAGGTTAAGCGAACCAAGTGCCGAATCGTCCATCTTCTCCTACTTTTTGAAGTACCTTGGAGAAGACCTGCTCTGATACCACTTGTTGGATCAATGGGCTCTAGAAGGGGGGTTGAATAGAGCTTCACAATTCTCACAAGATTGATTAGACCACCAAATTATATTAATTGCAGAAACTTAAACAAGCAACAATTTGATGACCTAATCTAACATTCATAGCAAGGATGAGAGATAGTGAAAGACAAGAACTTGAATAGGTGGTTTAGAGTGGTTCCATGTCCTAAACTTAGGAGCAATATCAGTCCACTACCTAGAGTGGGTTAGTCTCTAGGATTTGCAATCTTGGTACTCTTATATTCCACAATAAGATTACAAGATACAACAACCACACATCCAAGGGTTTAGTACCTCAAGCAAAGATCTTCAACCTATAGAAGGAGCTTACCCACTTGAATCATGGAGTCTTCAGCCATCAACATGGACTTACCCACTCCTTTCTTCAAGTCTTCTGCCCTCAAGGGATTACCTATCTTCCTTGAGTGTTGCCTTGCTTCTCTCCTTCACTTGGAGATCTGGAGCACCTTTCTCCTTCACTTGGAGATCTAGAGCAACTTGCCTTCTTCAATCCTTGAAGAACAGCACCTCCTTCTCCTTCACTTGGAGAGGGATATTCAACAATCTTCAAAGGAATGGAGGTTGGAAGATGGAGGAGGAGAGATTTTACATCAACACATAGAGTATCTCTCTTACATAGCAACCTATCTCACTCATACTCATGAATTTGACTTGAAGGTAGACAAATAAAGGGGCTCAAAGGGTTAGAACACTTTCAACTATGCTAGCACCAAGTTTACAATGAATGAGCAGACTTGGAATGAACTCCAAGAGGGTCTATTTATAGTTGAGGGTGCCCCTTTAAGTTGTGGGACACTTGGATATGAAAATAGCTATTTTTTGTTCAAAGAAATGACTCTATTTTTGCTCAAAACACTCACCAACAGTCACATCACTTTTTTCTGCAAATTCCGTACAGTGCAATCGGTTGAATTTCAATAAAGGTAACTCGACCGATCAAGTAAACGATAAAGTCGATATTCAAATGATCGATCGAGTTTGTCCTGACAAAACTCGACCGACCATTTGAAGTCAAAATGGTCAATTACCTGATCGGTCGAGTTTTGTGTAAACACAAATCGACCGATGCAATCTGCAGAAAATTGACTAAGGATTGATCGGTCGAGTTTTAAGGTTGGGAAACTCGACCAACAAAGTGCCTGAAATCAATTTTCTAAATTGCATCTAAAGTGATTAAAACTTGGTGATTTTTGTCCCAAACAATTTTTCTCACCTAAGTTACAAGTCAATTCATCATTAAAAGTGATTACATAAAAGTTCTAAGGTCATTTACATAGAAATCCCAAAAAGCACACTTGGAGCTATTTTGACTTGAACTTGAGCCATTCTAGGACTTCGGATTTTGGATCCTTTTCATGTACTTAATGCCTGCAAACAATCATAAACACACATATTAGATACATATGAATGGAATGCTTAAGTCATTATCAAAATATAGGCAATGTATAACCTCTAGGTCAACACTAGTCTAGTTAAGATCGAGAACTTGGGGATGTTGTGGACACGCAAGCACATTGTCTGTGTTGTCAGCACCATTGGCAAGCCGATCGACATCGATGATCACTCAATCATAGTAGGGTGTCTTGGTGAGGCACTAGTCTGCATAGAGGTTTGCAACAACGCAAAGCTTCCTAAGGCGACGATGGTGGAGATTGATTCAGTGCCAAAACTCCTAAAGGTTGAGGCAATAGCACATCCCGTTATATGTTCCAACTATAAGAAGTTTGGACACAGGGGCATGTTCTGCCCCTTGAATTCAAGGAAGCCTCCACCTGAAAGGGATGTGCAGGTCAAGCTGGGGAAACCAACAATTTGAGGAAATGTCAAGCCCACTAAGGAGCAATCCAAGGTGACACCTGAGACATCTGACACTGTTGGCCCCGATCAACCTGAAGAAGATGATAATTTGCAAGACCTCATATCTCAACAAATTATTGATATAGTTCTCACCAGTCACCTTGTTGATCATCAAAGCCAATTTATAGTCACTTGAAGTCAACCGGATGAGCCTGACATGTTTGGGAGCACTCCGGTTTGTAATGCAGGTAGTCTCAATTTAGATTGGGAGCTGGAGATTGTGAGATGTGGTAAGGAGGACACAAGATCTGACTCTTGGAAGATCAACAAGATCTAGGAGAGTTGCGGTTTCTTAGTCAAGTACCAAGATAGAAAAGAAAACTTATTTGAGGAGGAGGAGGACTCCAATGATTCAAGAGTTGAACAATGGGACTCCGACTCCATGGATTTCAATCAATCCTGGTCAAAGAGAAAGAAGAAGTCAGCTAGGAAAAGACTGGAATGAGCATTGTGCTCACCCAATCTAAGCCTTCTCAATAGACTCTGGAACAACCTCCTTGGTGTAGCTTAGTAATCTGCAAGGACCAAGAAATTTGGTGGTTGTTGATTAATGAAGAGGGACTGGATACCTACCTGTACTTCATGCTTTTAGGGATGATTCAAACACCAGTGGAGGAAAGGTAGTTCTTTTAATTCAAGGACATAAACTGATGGTCAGCTCATGTAAGGACCCTTTTGGATCAGTCTTCTACAACTCGGAAGCTTATCTTAGGATTGGTGGAGGAATATCTGATTCTCATCTCTCCTTGATGATATTGATGGCTCTAGTATCTGTGGTCAGCTTTCAGACTACCAAGACAGCACAATTTGAAGGTTCTTCTACTGCTAGTTTCTAGTGTTGGTCATTTTGGATGTTTCCCCATAGCTATTTGGTAGGGGTCTGTATTGTTTAGTAGACTTAGCTTCTTTTTTTCCTTTCCTTTCAGGAGGTCTATATGTAAGACCTCTCTCGAAATTTTCAGATGATTCATCCCTGATTGTAAAGGGGCACATGTCTTGTACCCAAAGTTTTGGACTCATTATAGTAACATATTTTTTGACTGACAAAAACAACTATCAGTTTGGCTTATCCAACTTAAGAGTGAGATCTTAAGCATTCTAAGTGTCCCCACGTCCCTGTGTTCGACCCCATATATCTACTTCGACCTCGTAATAAAGTTGCAGGGGTCCTTGAAGGTTTCAGGTTATAAATTTAAAGTACAATTCCTTATGAGTCTGCCTCCTTTCTGGATGCACGATTCGGACCGATCAGAAGGGTATAACCTAGAGGGTCCGTTAATGTACCTAGCTAATTTTGAAATCACTATAGGAGTGGGGTTCGGTTTAGTATCACTAGTGTATCACACTGCAAGAGTGGGTAAGACTTGCTACATGTTTTTTGGTACATGGTTTAGGATGAATGATTATTAATGAAATGAGGCTAATTGTAATGTGAACTCTGGTGTCTGTAATCTAAGGAATCCACCCATTTGTGATCACAATCTACATAATCTTGGTTTTAATTCTTGCAAAAAGTTTAATCAAATAACCAATCAACTATTCCTTAGGCCTATCTCTTTTGGTTACAGTTAGTAGTAGTGTATGGATTAACATTTTCCTGTGTTTGACATTCTATCCTCATAGGCCTATACTACTTGATGTGTACACTTGAATTTTGAATGTGTAGTTTAGGCATGTCATCTTTGTGTTTCTCAGTTTCACTTATAAAGTGACCAAGATATTAACTCTTGTAGGAGGGGTAAATCCCATCTCTATCACTCACAATTAATCCCCATGTGTCACAATCCACTCGGGCGCCACTTGTATGACAATCCTTATTCAACGTCGTGTTGAATTATGTCAAAGATCATTGATCAACATGTGATGAGTGTTGCAAATTAATGTCTAAGAACCACAATCACCACTAATATAATTCTGACTACCATTTTATTTTTTCCATGCATAACTCTCAAGGTGGGTCTGTCTGGTACACTGTTCTTTAACGAGTACCTTTGTGCTTGACTTGACATCCAATATCTATTGAGATTTGGTCATAAGTCAATACACACTCTAGTCTTGTGTATTATCATCATCTATTTTTCTCCATGATAATACCCGACTATGGACATAACAAGAATGTGTGTACTCATATCATACATAAGATATCATTATTCAGGTCCTAAACATGAAGACATATGTCACTGAGTAACATCATTCTTTAGACATTTATCATGTTATATCGTATCTCATAATTGAACAAATATTATAGATTTATTGCCTTTATTATTATCAAATCAAGTACATGATGCCACATGAGAATCAACATATGACTGGCTTTTTGGGCATACATATTAACAGACTCCCACTTGTGCTTAGAGCCAATCACCCATGAATCTAATCCAAAGTGATCTAGCATGACCATCATGTTTTGTTGCAAAAGTTCTTTAGTCAGCAAGCCACCAACATTGCTCTCAGTCACTACTCTACAAATTTTCATATCTCCTCATTCTATGATCTCTCGTAAGAGAAAGAAATGCAAAACTATATGCTAGGAATGTTGATGTGATCAAGGTTGCTTAGCTTGTGCAATAGCTCCATTATTGTCGCTGGTAAAACTTTATTGTGTAGATAATACTTGGAACCACTCAAAGTTCACTAATGAACTTCTTGATCCAAATAGCTTCGTTTGGTGCATTTGAGGTAGAAATCTACCCAAATTCTATTGTAGAATCAACAATTGTCTCTTTCTTGAAACTTTTGAAACTTACAATTTTGTTGTTAAGGAAAAACAAAAATCTAGATTGCTATCGATAATCATTTTGTCACTGTGGAAGATTGCATTGGTGTAATCATTTACACCCAACTCTTCCTCACCGCCATGAGCAAGGAACTAATCTTAGTTCTTCTCAGGCACTTAAGGATGTTCTTTATGATAGTTTAGTGACTTCACTGGGATCTGACCAATATACTCTCATCATGCTCAAAGCATATGAGAAATTAGGATAAGTGCATAACATTGTATATGTGATATATCTAATTGCATATGCATATGGTATCTTAATCATACAATCTCGTTCTTCACAAGAACTGAGACATTGGTCTCTAGAGAGAATAATTCCATGGAACATGGGAATATTTTCCTCTTTTTGAGTCATGCATGTTGAACCTCTCCAACATTTTGTCAATGTATATACTTTGGCTTAGGCCAAGAAGCCTTCTACATGTGTCTCTATAGATCTTAATTCCTGTGATATAGGATGTTTCTCCTAAATCCTTCTTAGAAAAGGTACTTCCCATAAAATTCTTTACCATTTGTAGGGTTGGGATGTCATTCCCCATCGATATTATGTCATCTACATAAAATATGTGGAATACAATTATGCTCCCACTAACCTTCTTCTAAACACTGGGTTCATAATCATTTTGACAAAATCCAAACTCTTTGACTTCCTCGTCAAATCAAATACTTGAACTCCAAGATGCTTGCCTCAATCCATACATTGACCTTTGTATCTTACAGAACTTATTTGCATTATTTGGAATTATAGAAACTTGGGTTGTGTCATGTACACATATTCAAGAATATTTATATAAGGAAAGAAGTTTTAACATCCATTTCACAAATGTTGTAGTCATAATAAGATACACTAGATATCATGATCCTGACAGATTTAACAGGGACAATTGGTGAAAAGGTTTCATCACAGTCAACACCTTGAACTTGTTTGAAATCCTTTATAACCAATATACCTTTATATGTTTGTACATTATCATCTATTTCAGTCTTCTTCTTGAAGACCGACTAGCACCCTATGGGTTTTACCCCTATAGGTGGATGTACCAAGGTCTGTACCTTGTTGGCGTACATGGAGTCACTCTCATATCTCATGAACTCAAGCCTTTTGTCACATTTTGGTCCCATTATATATTCTAGGTAGGTTGTGGGCTCATCTTCTATCACCAACTCATCTCCTACTTCAGTCACAAGATATCTAGATCTTTCATGCTCAAGGCATGTCCTACTAGATCTATGTGGTTAATGGCTTACATGAGGAACTTGAGATTCTACAATAGTTTGTGATTCTCCTTGTTCTTTTGTACCTCTATAGGTTCAATGTTTTCTTATTGATCCCCAACCTCTTTGAGTTCTACTTTCCTCCCACTGATTCCCTTAAAAATAAACTCCTTTTCAAGGAATACTACAGTTCTAGCAACACTTATTGTAAGATGGAGTGTAAAAGTAGTATCCCTTGGTTTCCTTGGAATATCGAATAAAATAGAATTTATCAAAATTGGGTCTAAGATTTTCGGGAAACTATTTTCTCACACAAGCTTCACATCGCCAAACCTTCATGAAAGACACATCAGGATGTTTCCCATGAAATATCTCATATAGTGTCATTTGAACTGACTAGATGGTACACAGTTTAATGTAAACATTGCAGTATGGAAACAATGTCCCCAAAGGGAGTCAAAAGATCAGATCAACTCATCATTGACCATACCATGTCCAATATGTTATGATTCCTTCTTTATGATATACCATTATGTTGTGAATTCTGACTTGTGTTTCATAAAGTACACATAGTCCTACCTAGTGAAGTGGTCAGTAAATGTAATAAAGTGTTGGTAACCACCTCTAGATTTTATTCTAAAAGGTCCAAATACATTAGTGTGTATGAGTACCAACAAACCACTCTCTCTCTCTCTTATTATTTCTAGTAAAATGTGCTATTGTCATCTTGCCCAATAAATAACACATGAATGTCTCCATTGATTCAAAATCAAAAGAGTCCATATTACCATATTTATGGAGTCTTAAAATGTGTTTCTCATTTATGTGCCCCGAACAATAATGCCAAAGGTATGTTTTGTTTCATTCATCGAGTCTCGTCCTTTCAGTAGCTACATTATATATGCTTGTCTTTTGATATAATAAGTATAGACACACGACATAGCGGCACTACGATAAACGATCTCATCTTTAAAAATAGAACATCGACCATTCTTCATAAGAAATTCAAATCCACTCTTATCCAAAGAAGATACATATATGATGTTTCTACTGATGGAAGGTACACAGTAGAAGTTCTCCAACCATGGGGCAGAGATAACTCATAGGTTCCAACTTCAATAGAAACAACTCTTGCTCCATTTGCAAAGTGCAGATCCACCTCACCTTTCTTAAAAGTCTACTTCTCTTCAGATCCTACACATTTTTAGCAAATGTGAGATCTATATCTGGTATCCTATACCCAAGATGGAGAAGTAGCAAAGTTAATCTCGATTACATATATAACTAAAGAAGATATCTTTGTCCCTTGCTTCATTTTTCTAACTTCCTTTAAGTGAAAAGGACAAATTCCTCTTACACTTACCCTTCTCCTCATCTGGGGTGAAGAAAACTTCGGTTTCATTTTAGCCTCAAAACCTTTCTTGGCTTTTCCTTCACCCTTGGACTCCCTTTTGCTGATTACCATCACGAATGTAGATTTTTCCTTCTTCAATTTTGCTTTTTCATTTATCAATATGCCAAGCAATTCAGGTAGTAGTTTTGCCAAGTTGTTCATGGTAAATTATCTATATGATCCAAGGAACGATTGCATAATCATATCCATGGTCAACTCTTGTCCTAAAGGAAATCTCAGTCCCTCTAGGTGTTCCACTTGCCTGATCATCTTGAGCACATGGGGCCCTACTGGATCTCCCTCTACCATTTGCACTCAAATAATGGCTTAACGGCATGATATCTTTTCTACTTTTCATTATCTTGGTACATGTTCCTAAGATGTGTTACTGTATCAAGAATTTCCATATTTTTCATGCTTCCTTTACAACTCATAGTTCATAGAGTTTAGCATTGGGATTTTTATTCCTATGGTATTGTCAACATGCTTCTAGTAAGCATCCACTTCATTTCTAGGCACATTGGGAGCATGTTCCTCTAGCACTTGTGTATCTAGGCCATAGAGCTTATTCTCATGAGTGACAATGATTCTCAAAGTCCTGAACCAGTCACGGAAGTTGGTCCATTTAGTTTGTCCTTCTCAAGGACCTATCACAATGAAAATGTGTTACATTTGCCATTTGTTTCCATAACAAAAAGAATTCATATGTAGAAACAATTTTGATATTATTCAAAAATATTGATGATATTATTTAGGCCTTTAATTAACTATCATTTCCACTATTTTGGTCAATGACCCTCATCATCAATATGGAAGATTGCAACATACAATCCTCTACTAAGCCAATATTCAAAATACATTGAGTTAGTACCCAACCAACGTTGGCATCCATAACCAGTTGTTAAGGTAGGCAACATTTTCCAATTGAATCCAATGCAATTCATAGAGAGATGGTATGCACAACTCCTTATATCATAGTTCATCTATGTGTTTCTAGGCACTTAATCTTGTAAAGGTCACCAATCTAAGCCTTACCCAAACGCTAACATGATAGACATGAACCCTGCCTCCGTAGACACACATAACTGGCATCATACTTCAATGAAATAGACTGTGCACCATGCTCTAGACTGCCCACGCTTGTTCTACCAAACTTTTCATGTGTTTTTCTTATAGAAAACATCTATGATATGATATTTATTTAGGGATTTTATTTATAAATACATATACATATCCAATCACAACATACATATAAGTATATCATATACATATTATATCCACAAATGAAACATGCAATCACAAACATGCGAGTGACGGTTATGGCCGCACTAATGCAATTCTTTGGACCCACAAAGAATTGATGTCCACCTAAGGTCATACATCTAGTTTGAAAACTTATAATGGATAAATCTTATGATGACAACATGTAGGTCGGTGGACTAGAGATTTTGGTTCATTAATTGCTCCTTATGTCAGTTGTCTGGTCTCTACCAGTCAGTCAGATGGGTCCTGGCTCAAGCGGTTGGCTAGAATCCTCCAATCGATCAGTTGGGCCACCACTCAATTGGATGACTCCTATTCTAATTGATCAATTGGGTCTTCAGTCAGTCGACTGGCACCTCCGATTGGCTGGATCTTCTATTCATACAGTCAATCAACTCAACTTTCATTCAGTCACCTCACCTGGATAGAATGCCTTCTCTTTCCAAAAATGGAAATGAATGGTATTCCTATCTACTTATTACATTGTGTAATGTAAATACATCAAGTTACATTTGAGGGAGAGCATAAGGAGTTAATAATTAATTACATTTATATAACAAAGAGGAAATCTTGGTATGCAAATAAAATTTATGTGATAGGAGAAAAACCATTCAACCACACAAACATCCAAGTAATATTGGTCATAACCATGCATACATCCATCATCAAAACTCATTTTAGGACAATGCTCACGAATTACAAATATATTATATCATCTATAGAGAGAGGATCTATGTGAAATTTTTAAGAGTATGTCGTATTTTATTGGATATGCACATTAACATTTAATGTTTGCATTGAATGTAATAAAATAAACATTAAAATGAAATTTGATCATATAAATTTAAATATGGATATACCATAAATTTATGTGGATCTAACACCAGTGTCGAGATATATGGAGACAAATTAGATCATGGAAATAAAAAACTTTATGTCCTTATTTCCTAACTAGACAATCACACCAACAATGATGTATTAGGAAAGAGTGTGCAAAATGTATCATGTCATGGAGCAAGTCCAACAACTATCCTTTCATAGTGACGTGCTCCCTTCACAAGTAGCAGATAGACGGCGGTCAAGGTGTCCTCCTAGTATAACACCCACAAATGGAATTTTGGGAAAGTCCTCTTAACGTAGCAACAAAAGCTTCCATGCCTCTATGTAGTCCATGTGGACCATCAGGAACTACAACTTGTGCTTCTTGAACCAACATGTAGATGCATCCCTTTTGTTTATCAACGTACTAGCATTGACTTCCTTCTCCCTTGTTGTCTCTCCCTTTCTTGGGTAAGACTTCTCAACATCTCACGTTACCACAAATGTGAGAAGAGAAGTGTGTTGAGAGACTTGGACACCCACTCTTTATATAGGAGTGGACGGGCTAGGATTTTCAAAATCCCCTGTGATACAAAAGGTCATCTTTTCTTGACTGGACAATGGTTATGCACATCCAGCCTGTTGACTAGACTATCCAGCCAATCAATTGGTTTGGTCAGTGGTGCAATAACACTGGATTTTAATTTGACAATCAATGGATGTCATTATTCCTATCATAAATCATTTGACTCAGTCCAATTGGTCATTTGAATCTTTGTTTGACCTAGTCAAACTGATCATTTTGAATCAGTCGATCAATTGGAGATTCTAGACGGTTAATTGATCTCCATTCGATCGACTGACAACCAATATTATTCATATTGATTACCTAAAGACATTATCAGTCAACTTAAATCTTGTATATCACTAAATCCTTTCTAGTGAATTCTATGAGTTTCACCCTATAGGTCCCAAATTACGTTGGCAATGAATGTTTATAACTGGCTTATGACATCACAAGCAACGAGCAATATCTAGCAACACATCATTGCTACCTAAGTAAATGGAAATTTGGAGAACAACTTCAACCTACATCTGTGATCACTGTTATCATAATTGTATATTTTCTTTATCTCAGATATCTAGATTGAATGTGAGTCATGGAACTGTCATCCTCTTAATACTCAATCTATGTTTCTTGATCTAGAGAAGACTATTGAGATGCATGTGAGTTAAATATTACATGTTGACCCACATGAGCATGGATATGCATTTCTCAGTCGCACTTATCATGTGGCCATAGTATCAACTCCGGTAGGAGGGACAAATCTCATCTACATCTCACACAATCAATACCCATGTGTCATAATGTACATGAACACCATATGTATGGAAACCATTATTCAAGGTCATGTTGAATGGTGTCAAAGTTAATCGTATGACATGTGATGATTGTAGAAACTTCAGGTCTAAGAACTATAATCACCACTATCACTTTGTGAGCTAATTATGACTACCAGTTTATGGTTTCCATGTATCACTCTCAAGGTGGGTATATCTGGTACACTATTCTCTTTGAGGGCATAGGATGCAGACGACTGGGCCAACTGAGGGTGTATGATGTAGACAACTGGGCCAACTAAGACTCAATAAATTTATGGTAAGAATTATGATTAGAGAGCATGATCTATAGAGTAGAAATCATGAACTATTGTGAATGGAGAATCTTTCCAATGGATGAAAACTTGTCATTTTTCTTGGTCGGGTATGTTGTGGATGTATTTGAGGTTCTCCATACTATATGCATATTCATCTTGCATGGGACTATTATCATGGTGATACTGTATAGTAGAATGGTCATGGCCTTGATAAGACTCACAGGAAAAAAATGTAGATTTACTTATTCTTGCAGATGTTGTGGCTAATCTAGTTGTCCTCTTATTTCATAAGAATTGAAGGAGGACTCCTGGTGGTATCTTCTCATGGAGATCTTCTTGAGGGATTCAAAAATTAGTCTAAGGTCATAATTGTCTTTGAATTTGGATGCCTTGAGAACTCTGACATGTCCTCGGTTGGATTGGGCTTATGTTTTAAAACTTCTTTTAATAACTTCCCATGAATTGTTGAAATATAGAAGATGAAGTTATCTCTAGATGAGGTGTCAAGGAAGGTCTTGGTTTTGTCATCAACACCCCTATAGAAAGTCTCGATCAGTTGGAGTTTAGAAATGTTATGATATATGATGGAAGAGGAGCTCTGAATTGCTCGCAAGCTTCATCCAAGGATTTAATTAGAACCATGGAAAACTTTGTGATTTGTCTCCTGATGTGATAGGTGAGGGACAAAAGGTAGTATTTTTCAAGAAACTAGAATTGGATACCTTTGTACGTGGTGATACAATCTCATTCCTTGGAATCATACCAACTGTTGGCTTGATCCATCAATGAATATTTAAAAAACTATTACTTAATTATTACCTCAGAAATGATCGATATCTTGTACATGGCACACATGTCAGAGAAGCACTTGAAATGATCTTGACAATTATCACCCTTATGTTGGAAAAAGTACTTCCTTGGAGCATGGTGATCCACTACGTGTGGATCTAGAATAGTGGGTGATGATAGTAAGAGGCACAAGGGGATGATGCGTGTTAGTATATTTAGGGACAAAGAAATCCTTAAGCTGCTTCTTCCGGTCTTCTTCTTGTCTTGTGGCATCTTGGGCTTCTAGCTCACCTACCCATCACGTCTTTTCTCTCCTCGACATAGGCCTCTCTTTGTGTAGTGAGGGCCAGATTCAAGCGACCATTCATTTATTCCTCATCCATGTAGTTCTGATGGGTCTGTTTCAGATAATGGAAGGTCATGTCAATCTCCTGATTGAATACAAGTGGTGTAGCCTCGACACATTGTGAACATCACATACATCATTAGCAGTAGAAAATAGATCTAACAATGTTAAGACTCAAGAAGTATTGGTTCAAGTAGATATTAGTGATTATCAAAATCTCAATTATTCAAATAAATGATGTTAAAATTTGATGAGAGAAGTTTGCACACACAAATTAACTAGGGAAGGAAATTCCTAGAGTTTAACTTGAACAACAACAATCAACTTGTCGCAAGTGAACTGATCAATTGTATTATAGAAAAGGGTCAAGCCCAAGAGACAACATGATTAAGAATTACTTTGAACCAATTACTAAAAATGAGGTTTAAATCTTATTGTTTGAGAGATATTGTAACTAAGGCTTGAAATAAAGATTGCAAAGCAAAAATCGATTAAAGCGAGAGTTTAGATCAATCAATAAAAGATACTTGGACAACAAAGGTCAACACCACATCCTACATAATTATTTAAATCAATAGAACTCTTCTAATTAATCATGTTTAGATTAGGACCATGCGAATTTACATCCTTTAGTTGCACAATCACACAAGGATCGAGTTCTTCATGGCTTGAGATCTCTGTGCCCATGAATCATTATCCAATCATCCAGTACAACTCCTTCTAGAATCTCATCTTGAGTTCTAAACATTCATTTGGTGTTCTAATCCTAGGTTTCAAGATTTGTACACCAAGGATTATAACAAGCAAGTAATGTGATTGATCAAGTCATAAAGAAATGCAGATAATGAATGAAAATATACAAAATAAAAAAATTCTTAGAGCTAATAACTCGAACAATTTATGGGTTATGGGGCTACACTGTATGACCCAGTAATGAGATTTACTTGCTCATGTTCAGAAAAAATAAGAAAGGTACAAAAAGAAAGAGAGGAAGTCATGTCGCTAGGTGTGTAGAAGAAGAATTCAATGATATCCAACTCTATTCTACAGTCCAACAACAATATGATGATCTTTATGAGGAAGAAGTCTGCTCCTTTGATCATTCTTTGCTCCATGAATAAAAACAAGGTTCTAAGGTGATCAATTATCATTATGTAGGCATTAGGTCAACTCACCCCTTTTACACAACCACTTCTTAACCCACAAAACCTATGTTTTATGGCCCGACAACGGTCTGTAGATACTTTGTCAAACACGCCCGTCAATAAAATGCATATGTAGATGCTCGGCCTTGTCTATAGGTCAATCCATTGATTTAAAGTGATTTGACTGGTTTGTCTGTAGATGAAATCTTCTCAATCTGTTGGGTCTTACGGACATGTTTGGCATTTTGAGTCGGTCTATTGGATGGCCAGTTGATTGATTTGTTTCACTACTTGTTCTCGTCCAAATTATGGCTTTTAAGTTGATGTCTGAAAAAGCCAGTTGAGTGATTGGATATTCTTGTAGGCTAAAATATGAACTAGAGGCTTCCTTGATCTTCTAACTCTTGGAACTTTTTGGGGTCTCATGATTCTCAGAGTGAACAAGTACAATTGTGTTGTTTTTCTGCAATAAACATATATATCAAATTGAAACTCTATTTTAGGATATGAAATCACAACAAAAGCAATTAGATTCTATAATTGGAAAATAATTACACAATGCCCCAAATAAATGATCTAAAAGATGCAATAAAAATATATGAATATGCATCCATCAACATGTAATGAAGTCAATTTTCCTACATACTATATCACATGAAGAAGTGTCGAGTCCCATGATTACCTTTCTTGGGTGGGTTTAGTGTGACTTGGGAGAGTTGTTATAAATAAAAAAAATGGCAACGTAGGTTAGATTTTCACTTGTTATTCCACTACAAGTATATAGGTCAATTCTCATTGTAGTAGAAAAATTCATATATGTGAAACAATATGACAACATGAGTTTGTCAGTTATGATCTACTATCAAAAGAATAGTAAGAAACTGATATAACTTGACACCACATGACCCTAGTAAAATTACTCAAGTAAAAAAAGTAAGTTGACACATAAGCACACAAGAAGATTAACATACAACTACAGAGAGTACACTTAAATAATAGATTGAGATATTGTTTATGTAGTCTCACCTACATTTACGTATGAGATACGCCTACACATAGTCTATAGCACACCCAATCATCCACTCTACTTTTGGGAGGCAAATAGCCCTGCTACCAACTATAGAAGAAGTGAAGGACCTTCCATACTATCTCACTCTAGGAGAGAGAAATATATTTTCTTTACCCAAAAAAATTAGTTATGGAGAGATAATAAATAAATAAAATAAGAGCAATAGAAAGAGAGATAATAGGGAAGGAGTTAGAGAAAAATGGGATATAAATAAGAAGAGATGTAGAGAAAGAGGAGAATATATAGAAAGAGGGTGGTAGAGATAAATGGTCAGATAAATAAAGATGGAGGTAGAGACATAAATACAAAAAGAGGTAGGAAAGAAGACAAGGATGGGAAATTTTTGTATTTATTTCCATACAGTATTAAACATATTAGTTATATATGCATATATTTTACAATACCAATAAATACTTTTCTTCTTTTGGTATTGTGCTAATATATAATTATCCCCTCATTTTGTATTGTACTAATGTTTATTCTCTCCTATTTTGGTATTGCACTAATATTACTTCTTTACTCTCTCTTAGTCTATTTTCTTCTCTCATTTTTTATACTTTCCACCTATTTTTGGTGTTGTACCAATATATTTTAGTATTGTACTAATACAAAATTCTCTCCTTTTTCTTGTCTACTCTCCTTTCTTTTGATACTTCCCTCACATTCTAGTATTATGCCAATGTTATTTGGTACTATAAAGATGTTACCTCTCTTCTCTCTCTTGTCTACTTCCTTCCTCTCATTTTCTACTTACTTTTACTTTTTAATTATTGTACCAATATTTTGTGATATTGCACCTAAATTCATTGATCTCCACTTTTTCATTGACTTCTCTCCTCTCTCTTGTAATAAATTCAGGAAATAAGTATTTTTGGCACTATACTAAGATTTACTATTCTCCTCTTTCTAGTCTAGTTCATTCTTATCTTTTTCTACTAACTTCCCATTTTTTGGACTATACATGTGTCTTTTTTCTACTTTTACCATAGTTTATTTATCTCCTCTCTTTTGTTTACTTCTCTCCTCTGTATTGTAAGAAATAGAGACATGAAGTAGTTTTGGGGTATTGCACTAATGTTTACTTCTCTCCTCTCTTTACTCTACTTTTTCCCTCTATTTTTTTATACTTCCCTCCTCCTTTATGGAACAATGCTAATAAGCACTTTTCGAACAATATTGATTTATACTTCGCTACTCTCTCTTATACACTCCTCTACTCTTTTTTACCCCACTTTTATATTACACTCTTGTTTTGCTTACTTATCTCATCTCTCTAGTCTACTTGTCTCCTCTCTTTATCCACTTCCCTACTTTTATTTTATACTTCCCTCCTATTTTCTACTTCTTTGTTCTCTCTTGTCAACTTGCATGCTCTTTTTATTCCCTCCTATATTTTTTCTAATTTTCTCCTCTCTTATTTCTATTCCCCTCTTATTTTCTAATCAACTTCTCTTTTTCCTACTTCCCCCTCTTTTGGATATCATTTTTATGAACAAATATAGCTTGTACAATACTAAGACCTAACATGCACTACTTTGAGCATAAGAAAAACATCACACGGTCCCAAAACTAGGGTTGGCAAGCAGGAATGTTGTGTAAGATGAGGATAATTTTCTTTATATATAGGGTATATGTAGGGTTAAGTATGGTGTCATGTTCAACCTAACCTGACTCGTACCCCAACCTATGAAATTTGATTATAACCCGTCTCACAATTTTCTACAGGTGGATTAGGGCCTTGACTTTAGGTCCACAATTTAATTTGAGTTGGATTATAGTCTAAACAAATGTGAAACCTAATAAATATATATTTAGTACATAAATTTGTATATGATATTTCATATTGGTCGAATATAGTATACGATATAGTTATTAACTTTATTTATATGCTATGATGAAAATTCAAAATACATATACCTAACTCCTTAGTGTTATATGGATAAGACAATAAATCAACAAGCAATCGATATCACAATTTGTTAGGCACCAATATTCAACTATTAAGTGTAAGCCATACCAAATATAGTCAATGTTTTAACTAAACCTGCTTCTTCAACTGGTCGGTACCTTGTTGGCGTACATGGAGTTACTCTCATATCTCATGAACTCAAGCCTTTTGTCACATTTTGGTCCCATTATATATTCTAGGTAGGTTGTGGGCTCATCTTCTATCACCAACTCATCTCCTACTTCAGTCACAAGATATCTAGATCTTTCATGCTCAAGGCATGTCATACTAGATCTATGTGGTTAATGAATTACATGAGGAACTTGAGATTCTACAATAGTTTGTGATTCTCCTTATTCTTCTATACCTCTATTGGTTCAATGTTTTCTTATTGGTCCCCAACCTCTTTGAGTTCTACTTTCCTCCCACTGATTCCCTTAGAAATAAACTCCTTTTCAAGGAATACTATAGTTCTAGCAACACTTATTGTAAGATGGAGTGTAAAAGTAGTATCCCTTGGTTTCCTTGGAATATCAAATAAAATAGAATTTATCAAAATTGAGTCTAAGCTTTTTGGGAAACTATTTTCTCACACAAGCTTCACATCGCCAAACCTTCATGAAAGACACATCAGGATGTTTCCCATGAAATATCTCATATAGTGTCATTTGAACTGACTAGATGGTACACAGTTTAATGTAAACATTGATGTATGGAAAAAATGTCCCCAAAGGGAGTCAAAAGATCAGATCAACTCATCATTGACCATACCATGTCCAATATGTTATGATTCCTTCTTTATGATATACCATTATGTTGTGAATTTTGACTTGTGTTTCATAAAGTACACATAGTCCTACCTAGTGAAGTGGTCAGTAAATGTAATAAAGTGTTGGTAACCACCTATAGATTTTATTCTAAAAGGTCCAAATACATTAGTGTGTACGAGTACCAACAAACTACACCCTCTCTCTCTTATTATTTCTAGTAAAATGTGCTATTGTCATCTTGCCCAATAAATAACACATGAATATCTCCGTTGATTCAAAATCAAAAGAGTCCATATTACCATATTTATGGAGTCTTGAAATGTGTTTCTCATTTATGTTCCCCGAACAATAATGCCAAAGGTATGTTTTATTTCATTCATCGAGTCTCGTCCTTTCAGTAGTTACATTATATATGTTTGTCTTTTGATGTAATAAGTATAGACACACGACATAGTGGCACTACGATAGACGATCTCATCTTTAAAAATAGAACATCGACCATTCTTCATAAGAAATTCAAATCCACTCTTATCCAAATAAGATACATATATGATGTTTCTGTTGATGGAAGGTACACATTAGAAGTTCTCCAACCATGGGTCAAAGATAACTCATAGGTTCCAACTTCAATAGAAATAACTCTCACTCCATTTACAAAGTGGAGATCCACCTCACCTTTCTTAAAAGTCTACTTCTCTTCAGATCCTACACATTTTTAGCAAATGTGAGATCTGCATCTGGTATCCTATGCCCAAGATGGAGAAGTAGCAAAGTTAATCTCGATTACATATAGAACGAAAGAAGATATCTTTGTCTCTTGCTTCATTTTTCTAACTTCCTTTAAGTGAAAAGGACAAATTCCTCTTACACTTAACTTCAGTTTCATTTTAGCCTCAAAACCTTTCTTGGCTTTTCCTTCACCCTTGGACTCCCTTTTGCTGATTACCATCACGAATGTAGATTTTTCCTTCTTCATTTTTGCTTTTTCATTTATCAATATGCCAAGAAATTCAGGTAGTAGTTTTGCCAAGTTGTTCATGGTAAACTATCTATATGATCCAAGGAATGATTACATAATCATATCCATGGTCAACTCTTGTCCTAAAGGAAATCTCAATCCCTCTAGGTGTTCCACGTGCCTGATCATCTTGAGCACATGGGGCCCTACTGGATCTCCCTCTACCATTTGCACTCAAATAATGGCTTAACGACATGATATCTTTTCTGCTTTTCATTATCTTGGTACATGTTCCTAAGATGTGTTACTGTATCAAGAATTTCCATATTTTTCATGCTTCCTTTGCAACTCATAGTTCATAGAGCTTAGCATTGGGATTTGTATGCCTATGGTATTGTCAACATGCTTCTAGTAAGCATCCACTTCATTTCTAGGCACATTGGGAGAAGGTTCCTCTAGCACTTGTGTATCTAGGCCATAGAGCTTATTCTCATGAGTGAGAATGATTCTCAAAGTCCTGAACCAGTCACAGAAATTGGTCCATTTAGTTTGTCCTTATCAAGGACCGATCACAATGAGAATGTGTTACATTTGCCATTTGTTTCCATAACAAAAAGAATTCATATGTAGAAACACTTTTGATTTTGTTCAAAAATATTGATGATATTAATTAGGCCTTTAATTAACTATCATTTCCACTATTTTGGTCAATGACCCTCATCATCAATATGGAAGATTGCAACATACAATCCTCTATTGAGCCAATATTCAAAATACATTGAGTTAGTACCCAACCAACGTTGGCATCCATAACCAGTTGTTAAGGTAGGAAACATTTTCCAATTGAATCCAATGCAATTCATAGAGAGATGGTATGCACAACTCCTTATATCATAGTCCATATATGTGTTTCTAGGCACTTAATCTTGTAAAGGTCACCAATCTAAGCCTTACCCAAAATCCAACATGATAGACATGAACCCTGCCTTCGTAGACACACATAACTGGCATCATACTTCCATGAAATAGACTGTGCACCATGCTCTAGACTGCCCACGCTTGGTCTACCAAACTTTTCATGTGTTTTTCTTATAGAAAACATCTATGATATAATATTTATTTAGGGATTTTATTTATAAATACATATACATATCCAATCACAAC
Organism: Alisma plantago-aquatica; assembly: GCA_963693085.1. Classification (NCBI taxonomy): domain Eukaryota; kingdom Viridiplantae; phylum Streptophyta; class Magnoliopsida; order Alismatales; family Alismataceae; genus Alisma; species Alisma plantago-aquatica. Next base: position 935,354,488 of record OY856413.1, on the reverse strand, counting down.
ATACATATAAGTATATCATATACATATTATATCCACAAATGAAACATGCAATCACAAACATGTGAGTGACGGTTATGGCCTCACTAATGCAATTCTTTGGACCCACAAAGAATTGATGTCCACCTAAGGTCATACATCTAGTTTAAAAACTTATAATGGATAAATCTTATGTTGACAACATGTCGGTCGGTCGAATAGAAATTTTGGTTCATTAATTGCTCCTTATGTCAGTTTTCTGGTCTCTACCAATCAGTCAGATGGGTCCTGGCTCAATCGGTTGGCTAGAATCCTCCAATCGATCAGTTGGGCCTCCACTCAATTGGATGACTCCTATTCTAATTGATCATTTGGGTCTTCAGTCAGTCGACTGGCACCTCCGATTGGCTGGATCTTCTAGTCATACAGTCAATCAACTCAACTTTCATTCAGTCACCTCACCTGGATAGAATGCCTTCTCTTTCCAAAAATGGAAATGAATGGTATTCCTATCTACTTATTACATTGTGTAATGTAAATACATCAAGTTACATTTGAGGGAGAGCATAAGGAGTTAATAATTAATTACATTTATATAACAAAGAGGAAATCTTAGTATGCAAATCAAATTTATATGATAGGAGAAAAACCATTCAACCACACAAACATCTAAGGAATATTGGTCATAACCACACATACATCCCTCATCAAAACTCATTTTAGGACAACGCGCACGAATTACAAATATATTATATCATCTATAGAGAGAGGATCTATGTGAAATTTCTGAGAGTATGTCATATTTAATTGGATATGCACATTAACATTTAATGTTTGCATCGAATGTAATAAAATAAACATTAAAATGAAATTTGATCATATAAATTTAAATATGGATATACTGTAAATTTATGTGGATCTAACACCAATGTCAGGAAATATGGAGACAAAGTAGATCATGGAAATAAAAAAACTTTATGTCCTTATTTCCTAACTAGACAATCACACCAACAATGATGTATTAGGAAAGAGTGTGCAAAATGTATCATGTCATGGAGCAAGTCCAACAACTATCCTTTCATAGTGACGTGCTCCCTTCACAAGTAGCAGATAGACGACGGTCAAGGTGTCCTCCTGGTATAACACCAACAAATGGAATTTTGGGAAAGTCCTCTTAGCGTAGCAACAAAAGCTTCCATGCCTCTATGTAGTCCATGTGGACCATCAGGAACTACAACTTGCGCTTCTTGAGCCAACATGTAGATGCATCCCTTTTGTTTATCAACGTGCTAGCATTGACTTCCTTCTCCCTTGTTGTCTCTCCCTTTCCTGGGTAAGACTTCTCAACATCTCACGTTACCACAAATGTGATAAGAGAAGTGTGTTGAGAGACTTGGACACCTACTCTTTATATAGGAGTGGACGGGCTAGGATTTTCAAAATCCCCTGTGATACAAAAGGTCATCGTTTCTTGCTGGACAATGGTTATGCACATCCAGCCTGTTGACTAGACTATCCGGCCAATCGATTGGTTTGGTCAGTGGTGCAATAACACTAGATTTTAATTTGACAATCCATGCACGTCATTATTCCTATCATAAATCATTTGACTCAGTCTAATTAGTCATTTGAATCTTTGTTTGACCTAGTCAAACTGGTCATTTTGAATCAGTCGATCAATTGGAGATTCTAGACGGTTAATTGGTCTCCATTTGGTCGACTGACAACCAATGTTATTCATATTGGTTACCTAAAGACATTAGTAGCCAACTTAAATCTTGTATATCACTAAATCCTTTCTAGTGAAATCTATGAGTTTCACCCTATAGTTCCCAAATTACGTTGGCAATGAATGTTTATTACTGGCTTATGATATCACAAGCAACGAGCAATATCTAGCAACACATCATTGCTACCTAAGTAAATGGAAATTTGGAGAATAACTTCAACCTACATCTGTGATCACTGTTATCATAATTGTATATTTTCTTTATCTCAGATATCTAGATTGAATGTGAGTCATGGAACTGTCATCCTCTTAATACTCAATCTATGTTTCTTGAGGTAGAGCAGACTATTGAGATGCATGTGAGTTCAATATTACATGTTGACCCATATGAGCATGGATATGCATTTCTCAGTCGCACTTATCATGTGGCCATAGTATCAACTCCGATAGGAGGGACAAATCCCATCTACATCACTCACAATCAATACCCATGTGTCGTAATGTACATGAACACCATATGTATGGAAACCATTATTCGAGGTCATGTTGAATGGTGTCAAAGTTAATCGGATGACATGTGATGATTGTAGAAAATTCAGGTCTAAGAACTATAATCACCACTATCACTTTGTGAGCTAATTATGACTACCAGTTTATGGTTTCCATGTATCACTCTCAAGGTGGGTATATTTGGTACACTATTCTCTTTGAGGGCGTAGGGTGCAGACAACTGTGCCAACTGAGGGTGTATGATGTAGACAGCTGGTCCAACTAAGACTCAATAAATTTATGGTAAGAATTATGATTAGAGAGCATGATCTATTGACTAGAAATCATGAACTATTGTGAATGGAGAATCTTTCCAATGGATGAAAACTTGTCATTTATGGAAGAGGAAGGAGTAATATGTTGACTTGGTTTTTCAATTTGATGTCCTTGATTGTAATCACGATTCTAAAAATTACCCCGATAGTTACCTTGGTTCTATAAGTTATGTTGGTTCTTACAAATGAACCCTATAAGTAATCACTGTTCTAAAAATTACCTCGATAGTTACCTTGGTTCTATAAGTTCTATTGGTTCTAACAATGGAACCCTAGAAGGCTATGGTCTTAGTTTTTCACTTGATAAGGTCACTATTGTGACACATTATCTGCACTGGTTGGATTGCAGACTAAAAACAAGGGTGGTTACTAGTTTGGTTTGGGTTATATTAGGCTAGGTCAGGTATGTTGTGGATGTATTTGAGGTTCTCCATACTATATGCATATTCATCTTGCATGGGACTGTTATCATGATGACATTGTATAGTAGAATGGTCATGGCCTTCATATTGTAGATTTACTTATTCTTGCAGATGTTGTGGCTAATCTAGTTGTCCTCTTATTTCATAAGAATTAAAGGAGGACTCCTGGTGGTATCTTCTCATAGAGATCTTCTTGAGGGATTTAAAAATTAGTCTAAGGTCATAATTGTCTTTGAATTTGGATGCCTTGAGAACTCTAACGTGTCCTCGGTTGGATTGGGCTTATGTTTTAGAACTTCTTTTAATAACTTCCCATGAAATGTTGAAATATAGAAGATGAAGTTATCTCCATATGAGGTGTCAAGGAAGATCTTGGTGTTGTCATCAACACCCCTATAGAAAGTCTCGATCAGCTCGACTTTAGAAATGCTATGATATATGATGGAAGAGGAGCTCTGAATTGCTCGCAAGCTTCATCCAAGGATTTAACTAGAACCATGGAAAGTTCTATGATTTGTCTCCTGATGTGATAGGTGAGGGACAGAAGGTAGTATTTTTCAAGAAACTAGAATTGGACACCTTTGTATGTGGTGATACAATCTCATTCCATGGAATCACACCAACTGTTGGCTTGATCCATCAATATTTAAACAACTATTACTTAATTATTACCTCAGAAATGATCAATATCTTGTACATGGCACACATGTCAGAGAAGCACTTGAGATGATCTTGACAATTATCACCCTTATGTTGGAAAAAGTACTTCCTTGGAGCATGGTGATCCACTACGTGTGGATCTAGAATAGTGGGTGATGATAGTAAGAGGCACAAAGGGATGATGTGTGTTAGTAGATTTAGGGACAAAGAAGTCCTTAAGCTGCTTCTTCCTGTCTTCTTCTTGTGTTGTGGCATCTTGGGCTTCTAGCTCACCTACCCATTGTGTCTCTTCTCTCCTCGACAAGGGCCTCTCTTTGTGTAGTGAGGGCCAGATTCAAGCGACCATTCATGTATTCCTCATCCATGTAGTTCTGATGGGTCTGTTTCAGACAATGGAAGGTCATGTCAGTCTCCTGATTGAATACAGGTGGTGTAGCCTCGACACATTGTGAACATCACATAATCATTAGCAGTAGAAAATAGATCAAACAATGTTAAGACTCAAGGAAGTATTGGTTCAAGTAGATATTAGTGATTATCAAAATCTCAATTATTCAAAGAAATGATGCTAAAATTTGATGAGAGAAGTTTGCACACACAAATTAACTAGGGAAGGAAATTCCTAAAGTTTAACTTGAACAACAACAATCAACTTGTCGCAAGTGAACTGGTCAATTGTATTATAGAAAAGGGACAAACCCAAGAGACAACATGATTAAGAATTACTTTGAACCAATTACTAAAAATAATGTTTAAATCTTATTGTTTGAGAGATATTGTAACTAAGGCTTGAAATAAAGATTGCAAAGCAAAAATCGATTAAAGCGAGAGTTTAGATCAATCAATAAAAGATACTTGGACAACAAAGTTCAACACCACAGCCTACATAATTATTTAAATCAATAGAACTCTTCTAATTAATCATGTTTAGATTAGGACCATGCGAATTTACATCCTTTAGTTGCACAATCACATAAGGATCGAGTTCTTCATGGCCTGAGATCTCTATGCCCATGAATCATTATCCAATTATCCAGTACAACTCCTTCTAGAATCTCATCTTGAGTGCTATATATTCATTTGGTTTTCTAATCCTAGGTTTCAAGATTTGTACACCAAGGATTATAACAAGCAAGTAATGTGACTGATCAAGTCATAAAGAAATGCAGATAATGAATGAAAAAATACAAAATAGAAAAATTCTTAGAGCTAATAACTCGAACAATTTATGGGTTATGGGGCTACATTGTATGACCCAGTAATGATATTTACTTGCTCATGTTCAGAAAAAAGAAGAATTGTACAAAAAGAAAGAGAGGAAGTCATGTCGCTAGGTGTGTAGAAGAAGAATTCAATGATATCCAACTCTATTCTACAGTCCAACAACAATATGATGATCTTTATGAGGAAGAAGTCTACTCCTTTGATCTTTATTTGCTCCATGAATAAAAACAAGGTTCTAAGGTGATCAATTATCATTCTGTAGGCATTAGGTCAACTCCCCCCTTTTACACAACCACTTCTTAACCCACAAAACCTATGTTTTACGGCCCGACAACGGTCTGTAGATACTTTGTCAAACACGCCCGTCAATAAAATGCATATGTAGATGCTCGAGCTTGTCTATAGGTCAATCCATTGATTTAAAGTGATTTGACTGGTTTGTCTGTAGATGAAATCTTCTCAATCTGTTGGGTCTTACGGACATGTTTGGCATTTTGAGTCGGTCTACTGGATGGCCAGTTGATTGATTTGTTTCACTACTTGCTCTCGTCCAAATTATGGCTTTTAAGTTGATGTCTGAAAAAGCCAGTTGAGTGATTGGATATTCTTGTAGGCTAAAATATGAACTAGAGGCTTCCTTGATCTTCTAACTCTTGGAACTTTTTGGGGTCTCATGATTCTCAGAGTGAACAAGTACAATTGGGTTGTTTTTCTGCAATAAACATATATATCAAATTGAAACTCTATTTTAGGATATGAAATCACAACAAAAGCAATTAGATTCTATAATTGGAAAATAATTACACAATGCCCCAAATAAATGATCTAAAAGATGCAATAAAAATATATGAATATGCATCCATCAACATGTAATGAAGTCAATTTTCCTACACACTATATCACATGAAGAAGTGTCTAGTGCCATGATTACCTTTCTTGGGTGGGTTTAGTGTGACTTGGGAGAGTTGTTCTAAATTAAAAAAAAAAAAAAAGATGGCAACGTAGGTTAGATTTTCACTTGTTTTTCCACTACAAGTATTTAGGTCAATTCTCATTGTAGTAGAAAAATTCATATATGTGAAACAATATGACAACATGAGTTTGTCACTTATGATCTACTGTCGAAAGAATAGTAAGAAACTGATATAACTTGACACCACATGACCCCAGTAAAAGTACTCAAGTAAAAAAAGTAAGTTGACACGTAAGCACACAAGAAGATTAACATACAACTACAGAGAGCACACTTAAATAACATATTGAGATATTGTTTATGTAGTCTCACCTACGTTTATGTATGAGATACGCCTACACATAGTCTATAGCACACCCAATCATCCACTCTACTTTTGGGAGGCAAATAGCCCTGCTACCAACTATAGAAGAAGTGAAGGACCTTCCATACTATCTCACTCTAGGAAAGAGAAATATATTTTCTTTACCCAAAACAATTAGTTATGGAGAGATAAGAAATAAATAAAATAAGAGCAATAGAAAGAGAGATAATAGGGAAGAAGTTAGAGAAAAATGGGATATAAATAAGAAGAGATGTAGAGAAAGAGGAAAATATATTGAAAGAGGGTGGTAGAGATACAGGGTCAGATAAATAAAGATGGAGGTAGAGACATAAATACAAAAAGAGGTAGGAAAGAAGACAAGGATGGGAAATTTTTGTATTTATTTCCATACAGTATTAAACATATTAGTTATATATGCATATATTTTATAATACCAATAAATACTTTTCTTCTTTTGGTATTGTACTAATATATAATTATCCCCTCATTTTGTATTGTACTAATGTTTATTCTCTCCTATTTTGGTATTGCGCTAATATTACTTCTTTACTCTCTCTTAGTCTATTTTCTTCTTTCATTTTTTATACTTTCCACCTCTTTTTGGTGTTGTACCAATATATTTTAGTATTGTACTAATACATAATTCTCTCCTTTTTCTCGTCTACTCTCCTTTCTTTTGATACATCCCTCACCTTCTAGTATTATGCCAATGTTATTTGGTACTATAAAGATGTTACCTCTCTTCTCTCTCTTGTCTACTTCCTTCCTCTCATTTTCTACTTACTTTTACTTTTTTATTATTGTACCAATATTTTGTGATATTGCACCTAAATTCATTGACCTCCACTTTTTCATTGACTTCTCTCCTCTCTCTTATAATAAATTCAGGAAATAAGTATTTTTGGCACTATACTAAGATTTACTATTCCCCTCTTTCTAGTCTACTTCACTCTTATCTTTTTCTACTAACTTCCCATTTCTTGGACTATACATGTGTCTTTTTTCTACTTTTACCATAGTTTATTTATCTCCTCTCTTTTGTTTACTTCTCTCCTCTGTATTGTAAAAAATAGAGACATGAAGTAGTTTTGGGGTATTGCACTAATGTTTACTTCTCTCCTCTCTTTACTCTACTTTTTCCCTCTATTTTTTTCTACTTCCCTCCTCCTTTATGGAACAATGCTAATAAGCACTTTTCGAACAATATTGATTTATACTTCGCTACTCTCTCTTATACACTCCTCTACTCTTTTTTACCCCACTTTTATATTACACTCTTATTTTGCTTACTTCTCTCATCTCTCTAGTCTACTTCTCTCCTCTCTTTATCCACTTCCCTACTTTTATTTTATACTCCCCTCCTATTTTCTACTTCTCTGCTCTCTCTTGTCAACTTGCATGCTCTTTTTATTCCCTCCTATCTTTTTTCTAATTTTCTCCTCTCCTATATATTTATTACTTAGTTGAATTATTTGAGAAGTTTGTTAAATATTAAACAAAAGTATTATATCTTCACTCATAGCGGGCTAAATGTAATTGTTCTCCCATTAACAATTTTTTCGTAACCCATGATGTTATACAGGAATATACCCCCACCATATTTCCCTCAATCAAATGTGATTGTTGATTGTAAAAAATAAAACTCAAAAGAGATGATGAATCTTTTAATAATTAAATCAAAAGCATCCATAAACTTGTGGGAAGGGACCAGTTTTTTCATCTTGTTTTATTCAAAACAATCACATTCCTAGTAGGTAGACAAATAAGACTTCATATGAATTATGCAAAGACATCCTCCTAGTTTGATCTATGTCAAATGAGGGTTTTTTAAGAAAGTCTTACAAACAGAATCTAAAAGAAAAAAATAGGACCTAGAACCCTTGTGGTGTTTTTATAGGTTATTCTCAAAATCTTGCTACATGTATCTCTGTTTGTTAAGAATAGAAACACTATTGTAGAGCATAATAGTGTGTTTACAGAATTCATTGAGTAATATCTTTTCCACATAAACTCCTACAAAAACTTCAACTGAAACTTAAGAGAATGTACCATGTACAACTAATACTAACAATGTTATTGAACCTGATGATGTAGAACCTAGACCACCCATTAGGGTGAGGGAGGAAAGTAATCTTGCTGATGAATTATGTTTCTTTATTATCGACAATAATCCTCAATCTTATAATGATGTTATTAATGCATATGATTGCTCCCCTGTGGAAGGAAGCAATAATAGAGTTTTTTAATATATATTATCCAATCACACATGGGAGTTAATGGATCTTTACTAGGTATCAAACAAGTAGGATGCAAAATGGATACTTAAAATAAAATAAAATTGACGGGTCTATAGAGAAATACAAAGATCGACTAGTTGTGATATGAACAAAATAAGGATTGATTATTTTAATACATTTGCTCTTATAACTATAATTTCTTCAATCAAGATTTTATTAATTATATTAAAAACTTAATTATACATCTAATGGATGTAAAACTATATTCTTGACTGAAGATTTAGAAGATGAAGTTCATATGGATCAATAGGAAGATTATGTTACATAGGAAAAATAACATGTGTTATGCAAACCAATGAAATCTCTCTATGACTTGAAACAAGCTCCAAAACAGCGGCATGAAAATTTTGATATCATCGTCATATGATATGGGTTTCATATAATTAAAAGAGATAAATATATATGTATTGTAAAGTCGATACAAAAGGTTGTTTTATTATATGTCTCAATGTGGATGTCATACCTATTTTTAACTCTAATATTGATGTTATCAACAATACCATAAGTTTTTTTGCTTCCAATTTTGACATGAAATATTTTTGGGATAATTAAATTTAGCCTTGAGAACTAAACTTCTTAAAAGTGATGCTTACATCATAATATCTCAAGAAAAATTTATTTAGAAACCCCTAAAAATATTTTTGATGTTTGATTCACAACCGGTTAGCATGCCTTCTAATTCTAATTGATTTTGTTGTGATTATAACTTGCAACTTGTACATTAATGTGGTTTCTAGGTAATAAAGTGCCAATTTTAAAGGGTTATTATAACACTGAAACCCTTAAGTACCCTTGAGTACTTGTAACTTGATAACACGTGAAATTATAAATTATTTGTCATAATAGCAAGGGTTATTCTAAAAATTCATGGAATCAATTATTATATTTAATTGAATAAGTAAACATTTAATACATATTCTTTTTTGTCGTGGGTACTCTACAATTTATTTATTCTTTTTACTTGAAAAATATTGTCATAAAGAAGACCATGATGTTAGCCCCTCGTGCAGTCATGAGGTTAAACATAACCAACTTCTCACACTCACTACAAAAAACAAAGGCTTCAGTGAAGGACAATTGTGAAGGATATACAACCTTCACAAACATTAGCTATTTGTAAAGGACAAGCCTTCATAACAAAAGGAATTTCCTTCAACCGAAAAAGTAAATGATGAATATACTGTTTAGGGCCTTTAGGCCTTCAAAAATAAATGGCATTACCAAAAAGCCTTCACAAATATCAATTAATTCTCACTTTTTCTTGTTTTCCTCTAAGCTAGAAAGTATATTCTCGTATTCCCGCGCGATAACCTCAAATGTACCTGTTGGTAAACAGGGAAAGAGGTAATGGCACATTAGTTTCCTTTTCCGTATTGCGTTTATCAGTTCGCAGAAGCCAACCCCTTGGTTTCTTATTATATATTCAGTCCTGCCCTAGATAACTCTCCCTGTCACATAGTCTCGTTTCGGCCGGCAGCACGTTGGCAATAGCTACCAAGTTGTCGTCCTCTTGGTTCGAATTGTTCGTCAAGCCCGTTTTGATCTATCCTTGAATCCTTTGTGGTCGTGATCAAGTTCCTACGTGCTCAATCTTCTCGTTTGCGACAATCACTACTCTTACGGTTGGTAGTTCTCCTTTTTCGTCATGATTAATCACCTTAATCAATTTTTCATGCTATTCTTTCTTAAAAGTAGCGCCCTCGGTAGGTGCAATACTTGAGTAATGAAACTGCTCATAAATTTTCTGTTTTTTATTTCTAAAGTCTCACGCTATACTAGAAACTGAATTACTTCTATTCGTACTTGTTCTATGCAAATCCATCGTCAATTAATCAAATCTGGTGTCGTTGGTCATGTATACATGTCCTGTATCTAGCTCTAATTGCTCTAGATGGATTTATATACCATTTTCTGATGTTCTCTGATTGAAAGCGGCACTCCGGAGTATTTCCTGATTTTTTTAATTGTCTCGTGGAATACAAGGCAGGTGATAAAAGAGGGCCTTTTATTGATTATATATGTTTTTTCTAGGTGGTGTGCAGAGATGCAAATTTTTTATTTGGTCAACATATTGATAGTTCTAAGTTCTAACTATTTTGAACGATGATAAAATTAATAGAAAATATAATGTTGGCATGTGTTTTTATATACCCCAATAAAAAAGAGCCAATGTTCATCTGCTCATCCAGCTGCTTTGTAATCGTACCAAATTCTTACTATTCTGCTTTTTAAATATTTTTCACCACCGATAACTTTTTGAACTTGTAGCTTTATCCAACAACAACTAATTGATCGTATGAAACCTACCATATAGTGTCACGCTGCAAGACACTACTAGCAGAGTATATATGTGTGTGATACGTAAGTAAGTATATAAGTTTCATAGCAATAATAATATAATTTTAGAAAAAATGAGTTGTAGTATAGCAGTTGCCTTCTACGACTGCTTGACATTCTATATAGATGCAATACATAAATTTTAAAAGAATAAATTACTCATCTCGCCATGTGGACTTTATTGTTTTTGGTATATTACTTTATGGTATATATGTTATGTCGCCATGTGTACTAACATATAACAAGTTCAGGAAGGGGTGTACATATATTTTAATTTACACACTATAGTCTTGAGGGAGTTAGTTAATAATTAATTAGGTTTTTCTTTTCAACCGGTAGCTAACTACTTCATAATAGGAACATATGTGGTTTGTATATATGTCGTATTAATTTTCTTTAAACAGGTTGCATGTAAATAACTGTGAATGTAATTATATATTAGCAATCAGTGAACACAAGAAAATTCGATAATGACACAATATAAGTGGAAGTAGAGGGGTTTATTTGGCAATTTTTTTAGTAGAATTATTAACTGTTCATTAATCATCAACACGAACATGTCTAAGAGGAGCAGTACATGTGATTTTTATAGCGACACACTATAGATTAAAAGAAGTCAGTTCACACTCATTTTTGTTAGTTCTCTTTTAGATGTATGTAATTGATTATGAATGTATATCTAACGCCAATATAGAAATGAATTTCTTATAATGTCTGTGTGTCTTGTCTTTTGTTCCAACTTATATGCTAACTTTTTTCAACCGCGTTTGATCGGAACACCGTGTAAAAACAATTATGTATCTTCAATCCAACATCTATTAGATTTGTTTGAAACAATTTATTTAGATTTTTTCTTTACATTTCATATGTTAACAATGTTACAATTGTCACAAACTGATTGGTTGTTTTTAATTATTTAATTATTTTTAGAGCAATATTTTTACATAGATAATTGGTAGTCAGATTAATTCTATTGTGTAATACATGTTTCCAGTTGTCTATTATAGTTCTTTTATTTTTATTTTTTTTTGAAGTTTTAACATTATGTGTAATTGGTTATTTTATATCTTCAATACGTGCTTAGCACGTATCTTTTGCTAGTACTAAAAAATGGACTCTTGTTATTCTTACCGACTAATTACTTAGGGAACAAGAAATATCAATGATCATTATTATTACATTTTACATCCATAAATGTCTTGGACATTATAACAATTCCCCCAATAGTGGTAGGAGTATATTTACCCATAATTGTTATATCCTTCTAATGAGGTCAAGGTTGTTCTTGGGGTAAAAAAAGTATAGTATTGACCCAAAATTTAGTTGTTACAATCTATTCATATAATCAAACTGACTAATTTTATATGTTTCTCATTGTCTAGCTTTTATTTAAAAAAACTACAAACAATGAGTAAAATGAAGGATGAATACATTGATTTTCATCACAAGGTAACTAATAAAAAAATCATACTTTTTCTTGCAATCAGTTTGCTTTCTAGTCAAGCACCAATCAGGGTAACCAAGAATGAGGTAGTTATAGTTTCTTTTTCTCATCCCCGTCCTCTTTGTTATTTTTTAAAAGCACTAAATTGTTTTCATGTAAGTTTTGAGTTGAATGGTTGTGCATGAAAAACAAGATCAACCAAAATTAAATGAAAAATAAAATTCATATCTAATTTTTCATCACGTCATATTTCTTTCATATTTGTGAAATAATTTCCACTAGAAGTTTTGATAAATGTTATCACATCTCTAGTTCTGCATCGACTCAATAGAGTATCATAGAAAGAATGTGGGTTGAGGGAAACATAAGTGATTAATTTGTTACTATATTTGGGTGTCTAACACTATATGGATTGATAAAGCTGTCATGGGGATGAGAAAATATGTTTGCTTGATAATATTTTGTTCATTGGTGAATGTTCATATATTTTCTCATGTAAACTTTGAACTTTAAATTTGTGAGGTTAATTACTAATAATCTTGTAGCTTTTACTTTTTCTAGATGGATTTCTTAACAGATCGAAGTTGGATGTATATTGGGAATAGAGTGCAAAGTGATGTATTCCAGTCCGGGTTACAAAAATTTATTGAATTTGCACTTACCTACCAGAAACCTTCTAGAGAGGGGAAATTAGTTTGTCCTTGCAAAAAATGTTCAAATAGATACATTAAATCTAAGGAACATGTATTGTCACGTCTTTTAGAAAAAAGATTTGTTCATAACTATGATGTCTGGACATACCATGGGGAGATGACTGGAAGGACTACAACTACTTCAACATCAGGATCAACTACGACTAGAACTCAAAATATGCATCAGATGTTAGGAGATCTATTTGGAATGGGAGACACAACACATGACATTGATTCTGAAATGGATGAGGAGCCTGCAAATTTTAATGCACAACAATTTTACAAGATTCTTAGTGAGGCTGACCGACCACTCTATGGATGTTGTAAAAGTCATTCTAAACTATCCTTTTTGGTGCCATTATTGTACTTGAAGGAGGAATATAGGTGGTCAAATAGTTCTTTCACAAAACTGTTAACATTAATTGTATCATCCTTCCCATAAGAAGGCTATTTATTTTCTATTAGTTACTATGAAGCCAATGCTCTAAATCATGTAAAAATCGATGTTTGTAGAAATGATTGCATGCTCTTTCAAAAAAATTCAGAACAAAAAGACAAATGTGATATTTGTGAGACTCCAGGATGGAATCGAAAGTTGTATAAAAATAAAGGTAAGAAGGTAGCTGCCAAGGTTATTTACCACTTTCCCTTAATCCCTCGTCTAGAGAGACTATACATGTGTCCTTCGGTTGCTAAAGATATGCTATGGCCATTTAGAGAAAAAGGCAACGATGGTCGTGTTTATCATCCTTCTGATACAGAAGAATGGGTGCATATGGATGATGAATATCCAGATTTTTCTGCTGAAATACACAATATTAGATTAGCTTTGGCAACTGATGGTTTTAATCCATTTGGTCTAATGAGTGCTTCACATAGTATTTGGCCTATATTGCTTACACCCCTAAACCTTCCTCCTTGGATTCTTTTAAAAGAGCCTTATATCATGATGTCTCTATTGATTCCAAGCCCTCGTATGGTTGGAAATGATATTGACGTCTATTTAGAGCCATTAATTGAGGAGTTGCAGTTATTATGGGAACAAGGAGTCAAAGTATATGATGCATATAATAAGAAAAATTTCACTATGCAGGCAATGATCTTATGGACCATAAATGATTTCTCAGCTTATGGTGATCTATTAGGATGGAGCACTAAAGGGAAGAAAAATTTAGGGTGTCCCTATCACAATGTTGACACTTCATCAAAATGGTTGGATTTTGGGAAAAAACAATGTTATGGGTTTCATAGGTGTTTCCTTAATAACAACCACCCTTTTAGGTGCGACATAAAAAAATTTAACAGAGAGAAAGAACTACAGAAACCTCCTAAGAGTTGGTCTGGTAGTAACATTCTTCAACAATTACAAGGTTACCATAACATCACATTTGGAAAAAATAAGAGACATAAGAGGTGTGAAGATGGAGTTCATGCATTGCCACCAGGTTGGAACAAAATTAGCATATTTTTTCACCTTCCCTATTGGAAAGATTTATTTTTGAGGCACAATCTTGATGTAATACATATTGAGAAGAATGTATGTGAAAACATCTTGAGCACTTTATTGGGTGATTCAAAGAAAAGTAAAGATAATTTGCAAGCTCGTCAAGATTTACAAAAATGGGGTGTCCAGAGTGATTTATGGCCTATCGATGCAGGGAATCAATATTATTTGCCTCCAGCATCTTACATAATGAGAAATACGGAGAAAGTTAAGTTCTTGTCTATTTTGGAAACACTAAAAGTTCCAGATGGTTACTCATCCAATATCTATAGATGTGTTAAAAAAAGGAGAGAAAATTGTTTGCATTGAAAAGCCATGATTGTCATATTTTGATGCAACAATTGTTACTGGTTGCCTTGTGAAATTGTGTAACCTTGGATATTTATAAGCCTATTGCAAGACTTTGTTCATTTTTTAATAAGTTGTGCTCAGATGCCATTGATGTTGAAGATATGAAGGATTTGGATCAAGAATTTGTTATCACTCTATGTTAGTTAGAGAGAATCTTTCCTCCATCCTTTTTCACTATTATGATGCATTTACCCATTCATTTAGCTTATGAAGCAAGGATTGTTGGTTCAGTTCATTATTGGTGGATGTACCCCATTAAAAGATATATACTTAAAGAAGCTTAAAAAATGTGTTAGAAATAAAGCTAAGCCAACAGTATCTATTTCTAGAGGTTATTTGGCAGAAGAATGCTTGACATTTTTTGCTAGATACTTGCCTGATTTTGAAACAAAGTTTGATCGTGCTCCATGTATTGTTGATGGCTCTCCGATTAGAGTTTGAGTATCGAAAAAGTTTGTTGTTGTTACTTGGATCAAGCACATCGTTATGTTCTTTTCAACATAGACATTTTTGACGGTTATAGAAGGTAATCACCACTATATTTTTATATTTATATGGTTTAGGTGGCTTATCTTATAGTTTGTTTTTTACTCAACAGTGAACACTTAATCCTTCTTCAAATGGTAGAACCCAACATCACACCATGAGCTTTAGAAATAAAACATGTAAGGGGATTTCCTAAGTGGCTCAGAGAGCATGTTAGTAATATTTAACTTGTTATTATTATTACTATTATAATTACTTCAAGTAATGTTTTATTATTATAGTTTGAGAGCCATTTTTCTTTCATTATTTTTGTCTTATAGGTAATGTTATTAAGAAACAATAAGTCAAATAATGTGGGTGAAGAGTTGAGATGGATCTCTCAAGGACCTTCTGTAGAGGGAATGTCTTATGATGGTTTTTCAATCAATGGGTACCGGTACCGTTCAAAACACATTGAAAGGTTCTGAAAGGACCTTCTGTAGAGGGAATGTCTTATGATGGTGACTGGTTTATGGTTTTAAAACTTCCACCAAGAAATTTTTCTGAAGTACCTCAAATTGAGAATAGCCTTAATGGTAGTTCAGATCAGATTGTTGATACCAACATGAGTGGTGATGTGTCTTGGTCTAGGAGTGAAATTCAAGGGACCTTGGTTAATATAAATATTGAAGAATAATGTGTTGCATGTATTATTTTCTTTTCATTTGTGTCTCCATTGTCATGTAATTTTTTAGGATGAAATTGTAGTTCATAATACAATTTTTTTGCAGGGTTGCTATTATTTCTTTATACATACAATTATTAACCAACTTTCTTACAATATTTTAACATTTTGGTTATAATATGAGTATATTGTTATTTGTAATACTTTGCATTCTTTACTTCAAGTTTTTTTGCATCATATGTAGGATGAGGAGTACAAGGTCTAAATGTAATCTTCCCCTTGAACAATCTCCCATTGTTGGTGTACGTAGAGTTCATTCTACACAACCTCCCCCGACTAATGTAGATAGAGTACCACATCCACATCCTCTACCTACTAGTGGACCTAGAGTTTCTTCTCCACAACCTCCCCTTGTTACTGAATCCAATGTTCATGTAGAAGAAAATGATGTTGTTGGTCACCAAATCAGCAATGAGTTTGAAGATGAAGAAGAGAATGATAAATTTGGTAGAGCTGCAAGTGAAGCCAACCTACTACCAAATCCAGGAGAGTCACCACACAAGGTGATGTGGAATGGAGCAGGGAATGCAATTGGGGAGATTGGTAAAAAGTTGAATCACTATTGTGGCATATTGGCTAGAAAACCATGAATGTGGCATCTAGATCTGTAGTGGCATGAACAGTCACAACAATCATTTGAAGATAGAAAGTCATGCATCGAGGTTTCAATAAAAAAACATTCTATATTAGAAACATTATTTATTTCTAATGATATTTTTATTTGTAACAGAGATATTTTGACTTAGCAAACCACCCAAATGCTTGGCGCTACATATATGAACATATTAACAAAGATTTACAAGTCTGAAGGTCACTGCTTAAAAAAGATTATTATGATAAGTATAAGGATGACCCAGAACTTATGAGGAAAAATGTTGGAAAAAAAAACCCCTGATAGATATTGACCAATTCCAAAGTCTTGTGAGACAATGGGGTATTGAGAAATCAAAGGTATGTTATAATAGTAAATTACAAATAATTTATCATACATTTATCTTGCTACTTGATAATTGTCTAACTTTTACATGTACATAGAAAAATTCTGAGATAAATAAGGCAAATAGATCCAAGAAATTAATGAATCACACCACAGAATCAAATACTTGGAGTTGTTATAAGGAAGAAATGGTATAGAGTTCCACTATTTTATATGTTTCCTTTCGACTAGAGCATTAGATTGACCTTTTTTTCTTGTGTGAATTAGTCAACTGAAGATGGAGAACCAAGTTATCATAAATTCTTAAAGAATGTGTATGACAAAATCCCATTGGTGGTAAGATATTAGACACTACATAATTTGTTTTCCTTAAGTTTTTCTGACTATGTTCCACAAATTTATTTGTATAAAGTTTTGTATTAATTGACATATTGCATCCATTTATAGGACGAAATTGAAAATATAGTAGAACATCAACTTGAAAATAATGAAGTATATGATCCCGCATAAATTAATGAGTTGTCACGTCGCGCTTATTTGCAAGTGGTAAACCTATTAAAAGGAATAGGGTTCGAGGTGTTGGACTTGGACATGGTGATGAAGGGAGTAAGGGAAAAGCTGCTAGGATTAGATATAAAATGTTGTTGGATGAAAGAAATGCAAAAGATGTAAACCCTCTTACCGAATACTCACTATACATATTTTCTAAGACTTTATATCAGTCTCATATGCATGGTTTCTTCGTAGGACAAAATCAAGGAGCTTGCTGGTAAAGTCAAGAATATGGAAAATCAGATGTCTCAATTTATGAGTTCATTTCATCAATTTCAGGTTATTTGAGTTGGAATAAAATTCTAAATGCATCTAAGAAATTATATGTCTAATACTATTTTTTTGTAAACTTCATAGATGGCTCAAGATTCCAGAAATGGTGATCATACAAATTTTTTTCTTGCTCAAGAACTTCCAAATGGCTTGGCTACTAGTACATTTTCTACTCTAGTTAGTAATGATGGAGGCATTGGTTGTGCATTTCCCACACAAAGTGGCCCCCGAGTCAACTATCAACCAAATGTACATAGTTCCTTACATTAATATTGTGTATTTTTATTAACTATCAACACAAAATGAAGAAACTATTTTTTATGGAAGGGATCAATATATCAAAGTAATACCCCTACTAGTCTATTTGCAAATAGAGGCGGTATAGATGGAGCCCAACACAATATTTTTCCTAGACCATGTGTCATAGGGAACACTTTTAACTCACATCTTGAATGAATGACATATATGTTAATATCAATGATATCTTAAAATTTTGTTTTTGTTAGTCTCCTATTTTCTCAAGTGGCACCCAAACACATGTATTTCCTAGTGCATCTATTGTTGATGGATCTAATCTTGCTACAAATGCCCCCCAACTTATTTCCCATCAATAGGTATGTTTAAACACATCTAATATGTTTTTGATAGAAATGGTTCGTACCATAGTTTTTCTGTCGGCATGTGAAAATCACATCACGATAATATATATGACATATGTGTGAATAATAAATATATTTTGTAACACTTGATAATGTTGTTTGCTTTTTGTTTTAGGATTGTAGCAATGTTGGGCCTAATGGAACAAAAATAAATGCAACTAGAGAGAGCCACAGTATTTCAAGACACTAATAGCCCTTTTTATTATGTTGGGACTTTTCTTGGAAGAGTAAAATCTTAGGGGCACTGTGAAGAGTCGAGTTGTCATTTATTTTATTTTTTCTCTAAAAGCAATGCTCATAGCTTATGATGAATTGAGTCAAACATGATGTACTAGCTTTTTTTTTGGCCAAAACATTGTGCCTATTTTGGGATTTTTATTTCCAATATATATAAATGTTTGAAATACATGATCTATAATGTCTGGAAATGAGGAATTTGGGATATGATCTATTGTCGATGTGATATGGTGGAAGCACACCCATGGCCTCTAAGAGTTGATCATGAAAGAATTGAAGATGATGGTTTCCGTGAAAAAGTGTCCCAACTCTTTATATTCATCCAGTTTTGTATAAATTGTTACCAAGTTAAGGGTAAAGGAAAAAATTCTACCTATGTATACCACATTTTTTCAACAAGTAAAAATAATGTTTACAAGTAATTTTAATGTAATTGAAATATTCTTTTCAAATGATGATATTTCTGAAGATTGTGATCTCCAATCATAAAATTAAGATATTTTTACAATTAATAAAAAATTGTATTTCTATGACAACCACCATCCATTTAAAAATTGAATTAATTATTATTCATGTGTCCAATAAAACACATTTGTGAAGGCCAACAAGGCCTTCAAAGATGAATTTTTTAGGTACAACTAGGCCCACACAAATGTATTTTTTGGGCCAAATAGGACCACATATATGTATTATTTAGGATCAAATAGGCCTTCATAAATGTATTTTTTAGGGCCAAAAGGCCCACGCAAATGTATTTTTGAGGGATACATATGCCCTCATAAATGTATTTTCGAGGGATACCTAGGCCCTCACAAATGTATTTGTGAGGGATACCTAGGCCCTCATTAATGTATTCTTGGGGGCCAATTGTGAGGGACAATGTATTATTCAAGGAGCTTTTTTTGAGGGAGTATTTGTGAAGGACAATCCCACAACTGAATTTTTTAATGAGGGCCAATGTGAATATTTGTGAAGGACTTGTTCTTGAACAAAAGGGAGTTTTTTTGTAGTGTTATAATTTGTAGTTTCTATATACATGCAATACAAATTATTAATAAAGATAATGCCAAAATGTCCATTGGGTTCTTTTTGTAACCACATCATAAGAAGAAGAAAAAAATCTTGTAAAACTCATTCTTATAATGATTGTTTAGCCCAACACGTGAACTATAATTTATAATGTTCTAGTCCAACAACTTCGATATACAGTTGTATACAAAGGTGGTAAAAGTTATGAAAAATTAGTGTAAACAAGAACGTTAGTTCTTGTTGTTGTTAGGTTCATTAATTTAAAAGAAAATATTGAATCATCACTTGGACCACCATTAATGTCACCACACTATCAATTTCAGCACATATTAGTAAATTCTACATTAATGTGGTTGCTAGGTAATAGAGTGGAGTGCCAATTTAAAGGGAGAGAGGGATACAAAACCTTGTATACTAAATAAAATTATCTCTTGTATTAAGATCTAGTCATCATCACATAGTTAGAGGAGCATACTAACCATCATCAATAGTGGAGATTCCATCTTTGATAATACAATTGACATCTCGAAATGTCTCTATGTTGGCACGTGGTAGACCGTCCTACCCACTAACATCGTGATTCATTTAAGAGATTAGCTATACAATACCAAAAGTGAACCAGAAACCAAACCCTTTTTGACCTGTAACGCATAATCCCCAATATAATTGCTTCTACGCAGTGCTGCTACTACAACAGTCTGCAGAATGCATCATGCTTTTATTGGGACATGTGTAATTAAAATAATAGTGGAAGAGAGGGAGTCCCGGTTGTTTGATCTAGGGTTCTAGATGAGGGGTGAATAGAACTACAAAAATTCTCACATGAAAAGTTAGACCTTCAAATTATATCAACCAAAATCAATAACTTAAGTGTGATTTGAAGTCCTAGCTAACAAGCATAACAAGGATGAGAGGAAATGAAACAAGCACTTGGACAAGGTCTTTTAGAGTGGTTCCACTCTCCTAACTAGGACAGGGTCAATTCACTACCTAGAGAGATCAACCTCTAGGACTTTGCAAGTACTTTCCTCTATATATTCACCTATAAGAGTTACAACACAAGACCCACTAAAGGACTTACCTATCCATTACAAAGAGTCTTCAACCTTACCAAGAACTTACCCACTTTGCAAAGAGTCTTCCTCCTTATTCCAAGGACTTACTTACTCTGACACAAGTCTTCATCCTTCAAGGAATTACCCACTCTTCTTGGATCTTTAGCCTTTACCTTCTCCTTCACTTGGAGAAGATCTTCACCTCTTCTTCAACCTTAAAGAAGAACTACAACAGATCAACCTTCACTCAGAGTAGCTTGCTTCACCTTTGCTTATTTGAGGAAAGGGGTAGGGAAGATGAAATTTAATGAAATCTTTACAAGCACAAGGAAATAGCTCTCTTACAACTAGCCTAACTCACTCATAATCATGAAATGCTATGTTAATGAGAGAGAGAGAAAAGGGCTCAAAGAGTTGCAATGCACTCAACTATAGAAAGGACTTAGAATAACATGAATGAACAAACTTGGAATGAACCTTAAGGGGTCCTATTTATAGGTGATGTGTTCCCTTGAGTGTGGGATCACTTAAGGGTGAAATATAGCCATTTTCCAAGTTGCAACAGATCTATTCTCACTCAAAACAACTCACCAACGATTATAATCACTTTTCCTACATTTTTCGTACAATACATTTGGTCAAGTTTCATTAAAGGTATCTCGACCAATCCACTCAGAGATAAAGCCAATTTTAAAACTATCGCTCGAGTTTGTTCTAGGAAACTCGACCGATGAGCTAAAATAAATTTTGCTCAGTGAGTCGGGTGATTGAGTTTTATGAGTGTGTAACTCGACTGATTGGTCTCTCCAGAAAATTCCTCACTGGATCGGTCGAGTTTCCAACTCGACCGATAAATAGTCCGTGATAAATTTTCTAAATTGACATTTGAGTGATCAAACGTTGGACTTAAGTGTCCCTGATTTTTTTATCATCTTAGTTACAAGTCATATCATCAGTATAAGTGATTACAAAAATCATCTAAGGACATTTGGAGTGATTTCCCAAAACACACACTTGCATTGCTTTTGACTTGAAGTTGGACAATCTAAGGCTTGTGTAATTTGATCCTTTTCATGTACCTAAAGCCTGAAACACTACTACAGAATTGACCATTGGTGTCGGTTATTTAAGGCCTTTGGCGACGGTTAAAAAGCGACACATATGTGGGCGACATTAAAAGGTGAACCCTTAGGCGTCGGTTTGAAAACCGATGCCAAAACCCTTTGTGCCACCCAAAACGCACCAGCAGGGGCACTATAGTCATCGGTTATTAGTGGGCTAACCGATGCCAGAACCCTTCACGCCACAAAAAGGGTGCCAGGAGGGGTAGTATAGGCGTTGGTTATTAGTAGGGAAACTGACGCCCAAACCCTTCGTGCCATAAAAGGGTGCCATCTAGGACACCATCGGCGTCGGTTTCTTAGTAATAACCGATGCCATATCACATGCCGCCACGGCCATGCTGGCCAATACAGCCGTGTTATCTGGCCATATTAGACGGTAGTTTTTTGCTATTAACTGACGTTGTAAGCCTTTGTTGTCGGTTTTCGACTAATAACCGACGCCTATGTTTTGATTTTTTTCTTATCAGTTTGTAGGCCTTTTGTGGCTGGTCGTAGGATGTAGAAACATGCAGTTCAGTGGAATTGAACTGCAGGTTTATGACATCCATTGATATCAGCCAACAACAGGCCACAAACCTACAAATTTAACAAGATTCATTTTCACACATTTAGCAACTTGCAGTTCTATTCAATTTTCACACATGTAGAAACATTCAGACACATGTAGAAACTTGCAGTTCCTTTTATTTTTACATTCACATATGTAGAAACATTTAGACACATGTAGAAAATTCATGTAGCAACATGCAGTTCCTTTCATTTTCACATTCACACATGTAGAAATATTTAGACACATGTAGAATCATTCATGTAGCAACATGCAGTTCCATTCATTTTCACATTCACACATGTATAAACATTCAGACACATGTAGAAACATTCAGACATGTAGAAACATTCACACATATGACAATAAAAAAAATTCATTTACAAAATATCGTTCTTTAGTCATTATCGCTATCAACATCCCAATTATATTTTAAAACCCCCACTACTTATATGACTTTTGCCCGTTCTTCTCTTACGTCATTTAATTCTTCTGTCGTATAGAAAGTATGTACATCTGATAAGGCCTTACCTATAGTGGGGTCAGTTTTAAACACCTGCAAAGAGAATGATGTATAAGAGAATGATATATATATAATTAATAATATATAAATAAGATTGATATATTTCATATTATCTAATGAGACTATATATAATACCTCATGTATGGTATCGATGTCCACTGTGGCATATTTGATAATCATGTGCATAAATTGCATCACATAGTATGTACATGTCCATCTGTTGTCTTGTGTAGCACACTATAAATTGAAACATACAAAATATTAAAAAATACAACTAAGCATGGTTCACATAAATAATATATACATTGGAGTCGGGAACTTACTTCCATGTTCTCCCAAATTATAGGTTGGTTCTTTTCGTGGGGACCTTTCCTCCAGCCTTTTTGAACTCATATAAACCCCTACATGTTAATGTAACATAGTAAATTGCATAATTAAATAGTAATGAAATAACATATGTTAACGGAAATAAAAATGAAATATTTCTCACCGGAATAATACCATTTTCATTGCATGTCCATATTTTGGATTCAATTTAGTCCCCTTAGGATCTAGATAATCAAAAGTGAACGTCTCGGGGACAATAACTAGTAAATCCCAATGCGTACCCCTAGAGGTAAAAAAGTTAAAAATTAATAACTCAAAATCCACAATAAAAATATAATTTTCTTAAGTCCAAATTATAAGCAAAGTAAACTTACTCCACAATGAATGGAGCTATTATCACCGTCTTCTTATTTTGACCAAAATTTGTAAAAGCATCACAGCATTATTGTTGAACTAATGAAGGGTCTTTAGCTACTAGACTAATCAAAGATGGAATCAAAAATCCTACATGTTCAAATGAAAAATCTGCACATCTTGTATAAGTAGCTGCAAAACATGAATTACGTATGCATTAATATATAAGAAACCAGATCATCGGATCATACACAAGGTATATGGATGTATAAATAATATCTCACCTTATCCATAGCTCTATCATAGATGTATTCAGCCAATCATAGTGAAACAACTCTAAAATATCTTGTATAAATAGTTTGTTTTCGTATGATTGACCTGCAGCATCCGCATCTATAGAAACATATAGGGCAATTTATATCATGTTCATCTAAACATATTGCCATACCCCTACAATTAGGACCTAACGGGGTAGGTAGGTCCTGTGGAACCCAACTTGAGAATGTAGGAGGTGGAGGTGCAGGCCTAGATGCTCTGGGTGTCTTCGTTTTAACTTGTATATATAATTTCAGATCAATTGACCTCATATATACACACTAATAATTTAATGTAATATAAATTTACCATACAATTTCAGTATAGATGACTCCGCTTTAGGCCACAATATCACTCTGCCTTCTGCCTCACCAAGCATTTCACAATCTGGGTGGGCATATGGCAATAGAAGATTTATCCAATTGGGGAATATACGTAGCGGGCTCACACGAACCCAACCATTTGGTAATGGAGACCCATGAAACATTTCCCCTAGAAGGGATGGGTAAGCTGACGCCTCTGCAACGATGTATTCGTTACTTTTTAAACGGCATGGCTTCAACCCCTACAAATTTACATAAAGAATGTTATATATGTATATACATATCATCTTGAAAGCATATCATCTTGAAAAGACTAGCTACTATGTCATAAAAATACTTACAGCGGATGTGTTAGGTGGTGGGTCTACAGGATTACTCCCAACCTCTATAGTAGGAGTAGAGTGGGACGTCATAGGTACTGTCTGAGTGGCAGTCAGAGATGCATGCCACTTGCTCATTGCTTCATGGAGTGTCTTATCAACTGCTTCCTTGACTCTCTTATCAACTACTTCATCGACTCTCCTTTCAACTATCTTATCTACATATACATGGATAAAAGAAATGTTAGCTTCTGATTATTAAATTCCCTTTTATAGTAGCATTCTAAAAAGAATAGGGTACCTCTTTTGGTGAAATTCCCACTTTTGGGACATATTTGCGCAAGGATGGCCAAAAGAATGCTTTGATGCCCACACCAGCGCCTGCACTCCTAACACATCCAAGATGCTCTGGGTTACCCAAAGCAATTGTCAATTCATCCATTGTGCCCTCAGGGATGAACTTGCCTTGTTTCTTCAGCTCGTGCAGCTCCCGCTATCGCCGTCAATAGAAATTAGTAAGTAAGTAAATACCACAAATAATCAATATTTGAATGATTTCTCTAAGAGTTGTATTTTACCATTTTTGCAGCCGCCTCAGCAGTTGCGGGCTTCTTTATTTCTCCCTTCTTGTTTTTCCTCCCAGCTATCCAGACATCATGGCAAGGCAGAGGTGTGGTACCTATAGTAGAGGACTCCTGAGTAGCAGTAGACTGAGCAGTACACTCAGCTTGTAGTCTTTGGTGAACGTCTGCATAGCCCTTTGGACCCATTGTGTGGTCATGCACATTCAGTACACGCCTTGCTCTTTGCGCCTCACTGATAGCCTAGTTAGTATGCACATTGATTTGGTTAGTAACACTAAAGGTTAATCTTGAATAGGTGAATACAATGTATATTAATTAAATAGGGAGTAACACCTAATACCTTGAATTCATCAGTGTTTCTTGAAGAAACAAACGCGTCACATTCTTCTGGGTCTAGGAAGTTCCACTGTTCAGTGGCTGACTTCTTCCTCTTCTCACCATCTTTTATATATTCTCGGGTGAGATTTGTCCTATAGTTCCTTAGGACCCTCCCACAGCGTTGCATCACGCATTTACGATGCAGTTTTTTATCCAACGCAAATATACTCTGCAAAATAGAATTGCTATTAACTAGTATCCAAAAAATTAGTAATCTACAAAATAGAATTACAAATAATAATAACTCACGCATAAATCCTTCCATATTAAGTATGTATTCTCCTTAGGAACTTTATTCCAAGAATCTATCTTACAACCACAATGGCTACGAGTAACATACCCAAGATATGAAACAAACGAATTGTGGTTCACTCCAATTACATTTCCTGCATTATCAAAATCCACAACTAGTTTGGGTCCATTGACCCTTAGCACTATTAACTTCTTCATCATAGTGATGCCCCTTCTCTTGTCAAATTTTTGGTACTGCTCATCAAGTGCCTCAAGTGCTTCAGAGGGTACATGTGCATCATCAACCTAAAATTTGACAAAATAAACACACTTACAGGATATAACTATAAATGGACATATAGATAGAAATATATGATATATTTTTAAAACTTACATTGTGAGGTGGCGCATTGGTATTCTCACCATGCTCATCATGGACATCATGGTCATCATGCCCATGCTCATCCATCTGAAAATTTCATTAAAAAATCAAACATTTAGCATTTGACATAACTAGAAGATAATGAAACATTGAAAAATGAAACATTGTATAGTTCACATATACAAATGAAACATTAAAAAATAAAACATATAAAAAATATAAACATGCATTCCTCTAATATTGCGATCGTTTATCAATTAACAATCCTTCATTGTGATCTCCGCGCACATACAAGTCATCATTAGCTTCAATATTTTGTGGTGTTGGCAACCCAAGAGAGAATGGACTGGAGTCATCATACTTATCATAGTACTCTTCTTCATCTATAGGATCTTCAACGAAGTGTCTTTTATCATGAAGAAAAACCGACCATTTATCATTTGCAGGATCATCGATATAAAATACTTGTTTCGTCTATGATGCCAATATGAATGGTTCACCCTTCTCGCCAATCTTTTCAAAGTTCACTAAAGTGAAACCCAATTCATCCACTATAACTCCTTTGGTGTTATCAACCGAATTACATTTGAAGGGAGGAATTCTGAAATCTATGTAGGCAAACTCCCATATGTCTTCAATGACACTGTAATATGACATTTTAGCTTCATGTGGACTCTTATCCTTTGCACTTACAAAAAATATAGTCAACGCTTGAAGGGTGACTCCACTGTTTTAGACGACACTCTTATCATCTTGGCGCTTTGTGTAATATGTGAATCCATTAATGGCATACCCTTCATAAGACATAACATTCAATTTTGGTTTAAAGGCGAGGCATTTGATAGTTTCAGTAATATCATCTGGTATTTGAGATAGTTGATGTAAGACTTTATCTTCAAACCACTTAATAAATGTCTTATTAAGCAATCTAGCAAGTCGCATTGAATTGGCTCGAGGATATTGTCTCTTGATGAAATTGGTATGTTCCTCGATATAAACACTCACGTCGTCCATGTTGTGTAAAAGATACAAGTGACCTTTTTCCAACTGCTCACGGTTGATTACTTTCACTTGTGATCCTAAAATTCCTTTGCCAAATTGCTCCTCAATATTCTTGTCATTACCAGGAGTGTCATTACCACTCAGAAAGTCATTGCAAAAATCCATAACCTCTCTCACCACATAACCCTCAATAATACTCCCTTCAGGCCGATAACGGTTTCGAACATCACTTTTAAAAACGTTCATGTATCGTTCAAAGGGATACATCCAATACAAGAAAATTGGTCTCAACATTTTCACTTCTCTAGTCAAGTGGACAAAAAGATGTACCATAATATCAAAGGACGAAGGAGGGAAATACATCTCAAGCTGACATAGGGTAACAACCACTTCTCATTACAAAGCATCGAGAGTATCAAGGTCAATAACTTTGCTGCACAGACTGTTGAAAAAGAAACAAAGTCTGGTGATTGCAAACCTTACATGCTTCGGCAATATAGATCAAATTTCCACAGGCAATATTTGTTGCATTAGAGTGTGACAATCATGAGATTTAAGACCTATCAACTTCAGATCTTTCATTGATACCAATCTACGGATGTTGGTTGAGTAACCATGTGGCACCTTAACATTTACCAAGCATTCACAAAAAGTTTTCTTCTCCTTTCTAGACAACGTGTAACAAGAGGGAGGTAAGTATGTTCTCCGATTTCCCATTTCACATAATTCTATTAATTTTGACCTTATTCCCATTTCACATAGGTCTAGTATGGATTTTATCCCATCTTTAGTCTTACCTGTTATATTCAACAGAGTACCAATGACGCTATCACAGACATTTTTCTCAACGTGCATGACATCGATACAATGTCTGACTGTCAAAGAAATCCAATAAGGAAGATCCCAAAATATTGACTTCTTCTTGAATAAAGATTTGTCACTCCATGTGGCCATAGTACATTGTGATCTCTTACCAAATTCATTGATTAAATATTTTACTCTTTCATAAACAACCTCCCTCGATATAGGTTTAGGTGCACTTCGTTCCTCATTACATCCATTGAATGCTTTGTGCTTCCTACGATACGGATGGAATTTTAGAAGTAACCTTTGATGACCAAGATATACAGTCTTGCCGCCATATTTTAGTCTTGTTGAATCAGTGTTCTCTTCACATATAGGACACGCTTTAGCTCCTTTGACACTATATCCAGACAAATTCCCATATGTTGGACAGTCATTAATAGTGTAAAACAACATAGCGTGCAAAAGAAATGACTCTCTTCGTGAAGCATCATAGGTCATCACACCTTCACCCCAGAGTTTCTTTAAGTCATCAATCAGAGGTTCAAGATAAACATCGATATCATTTCTAGGTTATTTAGGGCCCGATATCAACAAAGACAGCATAACATACTTATTTTCATACACAACCAAGGAGGAAGATTGTATATAACAAGTATGAATGGCCAAGTGCTATGTTGGCTACTCAATGTCCCGTATAGATTCATCCCATCTGTACAAAGCCCAAGTCTTAGATTCCTGACTTCTTCACCAAATTTAGGGTACAATAGATCAATCTTCTTCCATTGTGGGGAATCAGACGCATGTCATAGGGTCTCATCATTATTTTTCTTAACATCTACATGGCACCTTAAATTCTTTGCATCTATCGGATTGGCAAACAAGCGTTGAAAGTGTGATATTATAGGTAGATACCACATCACCTTGGCAGGAGAACCAGTTTTGGACTCCCCCAAAGTCGTCAATTTATACTGTGACGCACCACATTTTGGACAATCTTTCAAATCCACATAGTCCTTTTGAAATAATACACAATCATTCGGACATGCGTGTATCTTCTTGGCCTCCATTCCCATTGGGCACAACAATTTCTTTACCTGGTATGTTGATATTGGTAGCTTGTTTCCTTCAGGAAGCATTTCTTTCAACAAAGACAACAATGACGTGAAGCTTTTGTCGCTCCATCTATTGTTAGCTTTCAGCTTATACAATCTCAACACAGTGCTAATCTTCGTAAACTTAGTACAACCTATGTATAACGGTATCTCAGCATCATGCACAATATTTCTAAACATGGGAGGTGGATCGGTTTCAGTGTGCTGTACCCCACAACTATCCAGCATCGCATCAACGATGTCTACTAGAACTGGTTCGTTCACATCTACGTCATCAGAGGCAATAACTTCTTCCACACAAGCACTGCTATCGACATCCACTGGTTTTGGGTTTGAAATCTCTCCATGCCAGTGTCATTCTGTATAGACTTGTACAATCTCATTGCACATGACATGACTTTTGATTTCGTCACCAGTGCTAACTTTTAAGTTGTTACCGCAATGCCTACATGGACAGTAGAACATATCTCCATGTTGTTTCCTATGTTCCTCGGCAAATCGAATAAATTGATCAAGACCAGAAATAAACTTTGGGTGCAGCGATTGCGAATGGACATCCATGATCTATCCATTCTATGATCAAAGAGAAATCAAGTATATATTACAACAAGATTAGGGTCTAGGGTTAACATATTAGAGTTTAAGCATGGTTAAAACTTTAGGGTTTAAGGTCTTATATATAATTAATGGTTAAAACGTCCTAAGTGAGATTAGGTGTTCAAGAACAGTCTCAAACCGGGGACTATCTAAGATTTACTCCTATTGAGTAAATCTTATATGGGTTTCTAGGCCAACAAATACATGTGTTGTCATTCTTATATATAATAAATGTGTACCACCTATCCCATTCTTGAACACCTAATCACACTAGTAAGTGTATAATGTGTATTGGGCTTTCAAGAAAATTTTGGTAGTATTTCCCTGTTGTTCTCCAAGTACATATGTACTTAGAGAACAAACGGGAAAATGCTACCGAAATTTTCTTGAAAACCCAATACACATTATACACTTACATCCTAAGTGAGATTAGGTGTTCAAGAACAGTCCCAAATAGGGGACTATCCAAGATTTACTCCTAATGAGTAAATCTTGGATGAGTTTCTAGGCCAACAAATACAACACCAGTCCCTTGTTCACAACCCCATTCAATACACAATTTTCTTATAAAAACACTTGTGGACAGCCATAACAACATATCAATGCTTCCTAAATTAATCAATGTATTATTTTATATATAACAAAATCTGGTGGGTATAACATAGCAAAAAACTCAACATGTCACAATAGAAACATGTCCTTAACCTAATATACAGATATTTGTAACATAACTCATTAGGAAGAGAGACCATGAAACATCATGCATTGATTTGAAGTTTTCTTTCCCATCTAAGGTTATTTGTAATTTTATGTTTGTTTCATTATCTTTCTTTCTAGTATTTCTACTTGAATTGCATATATAATCAATTTCATATAGATAACCACCGCATTATGTTACTAATCATTACTTCATATTATGTCATGTGTAATTTTTACTTAAATATGAATATGTCCATTTCTCTCCAAGTGGCACATTAATAGCTTATGAATATTTAGATGCATTTATACTATCAATTCCTAGGGTTTACTTTTTTACAGTAGCAAAATATAATAGGGGTTATTTTGATCATTTTGTTACTAAAAATTGCATGTCTCTATGTAACTTCCATAAATAAACTATTATATATTAATATGATACTTTAATTGGTTGTGTTCATAGAGTCCACTTTAGGGTCTGGATAAAGGTCGACAGTTCTACCAAATAGATCTTCTATTTTAGAGGCAATACATATAGTATAAAGGTGAAAAAAAAGCATATTGAAGATATAATCATTTTAGAAATAGAAGACCCACATGTGAGTTAAGTTTGAGACATCAATGTATCTTTAATACGCATGTTTCAAGGTTCAAAGCACATAATCAAATCAAATTAGGATGCTAGAATGGACAAGATTGAATCTTATTTCAACATACATCAAAATTTACTGAATTAGGTCAAGTATGAGGATTAGAAACACAAATATATATAAGCACAAGATTTGTTCATATCCTATGTTGATTTACAATAGCAACATCTAAATAAGTAAACTCAAAGTATTAGATAAATAAATATAATCAGTAGATAAACAAATACAAAGCAATAGATAAAAAAGTACAGCTCAGTTGAAAAACAAAATGGTAGATTAGAACCCTAATGTACTCAAACATGTATAAGATCCAACACATTGCCCGTACCCTGAGGGTAGGGGGCCAGGAGCAGGAGCAGGAGCAAGGAGGAAGAAGAGGAGGAAAAAGGGTACCAGGAGCAGCGAGCGGGTGGCCGGAGCAGCAAGCAGGAGAGAGGGTGGCGGCGGCGAGCGGGCGGCGGCGAGCTGGCGGCGAGCGGGCGACGGCGGCGAGCGGGTGCCGGCCGGAGCAGGAGCAGGAGCAGGAGCAGAGGAAGAAGAGGCGGAGGAGCGGGGGAGCAGAGGAGTAGGCGGCGGCAACAGCAAGAGGAATCAGAGGAGCGGGCGGAGACAGCAGCAGCGGCAGGAGTGGCAGGCAGCAGCGGCGACAACGGGGAAGGTAGACCGACGGCGGGGAAGGCAGAAGAGCAGCAGACGGTGGCGGAATCGCCAGACCCTAGTGAAATCGACAATGAAACAGAGAAAGAAGAAGAGTCTGGCTCGCGTGGGTGCTACTAAGTTAACAATAGGCGTCGGTTATTACCATAAACCGACACTTCAAACTTTAAGCGTCGGTTACCGCCAACGCACCAACACTTATGTTCACTGATAGTCGTCGGTTCTAAATAAAAAAATTGGCGTCTATCTATATATGCCGACAAAAAATAAATGTTCTCGAATTATAACGATAGGCGTCGGTTGCCAGGAAAAACTGACATCCATTGGACAATCTTAACCTTAAAAATTTTCGCGGGGACGGCACGCGAAACCTTTTCAACGTCGGTTTTTCTACAAAAACCGACGACCTTTGGAAGTAATTTTTTTCGTCGTTAGGTGTCGTTTATTAGGTACAAAACTGACGTCGTATGTGAAACTTTGGGGGTATTTTTTTTGCTCAAAAAATTAGATTTGGCGGGCTATTTTAGGCGTCGGTTCGTCTTAGGGAGCAGACGCTTAATAAAAAATGATACTCGTGTCTGGCCGGTCTTTAAATATAGATATTGGTCTCTGTAATTAGCCGACGTTGTATGATTTAGGCGTCGATTTTCGGTAATAATCGACGCCTCTAAATGTGACGTTATAAGTTATTTATATAGTAGTGCAACCCTTTCTTTCTCGTTCATACTTGTTGACGCGATCTAATGTCTAAAGAGAATATGGTAGTAAAAAATATATGTTACTTTATCTGTCTCCATGTTTCCTTATAACAACACTAGTAACTGGCTTGCGACCTTATAGTAATCCGGACTACTGGAATTAGATCCATTGTGCATCCAACACGTGAGCGAGAGCACTGTTTACCTTGAAAAGTTGATCCAAAGGAGAGAAATGTCAGAATAAGCCCCCTCTTTGGAAGCCGTTTTCTAGACGTGCGCTCCTCCTATGGAGGCCGGAAGACGCGGGGCCGCACAAAAGGTATGATTAGATTTTGATTTAAAAACCGCATCATAGTGATGTTAGCATCATCATGCGGGATTTTTAGGAGCAAAACGATGGTCCAAAACACGGATCAGGACAACACAACAAGGATCTGCGCATGTAAGATGAGGGGGCCACAAATTTTCACGCAAAGCCGCATAGGGTGCTACTAATCTAGTTCACGACAGTGATAAATCTGGGACAATCTTCTTTCACTTCACAAGTGGGAATGGACTGTCGGGATCGAGGACCATTAGGTGGTAGCAACAACATGCGATCGATCAAAAATTCAAGAACGTGATTTAGGAATGATGATGGGATTCAGCAGACGGAAAAGATAAGGCAACTTGGCAATTCTGGGTGAAGACGATGTGATTCAATAGACAACGTCACCGTGGAAGTGGGGTAAGAAATTTTCTTGGGTATTTGATGTTGGATCTGAGCATATGGAAGAGACGATGATTGGTGATGGTTGAATTTTTTTTATAAAACAAGAAAAAGAAAGAAGATAATTATAGAGGTTGGGTTGAACCCTGGAGGGTGGCCAAGCCAAGAGACGACTGGCGGCCAACCTTAGGTGGAGGCTCCCCCTTTTTCTCTTTAGAATTAGGGTTATTGCTCTAATACTATGATGTAAATTAAAAGAAGGCTATGCAATAAGAGGAATCTCCATCTTGTATATAGGAGAAGGGGGAGCGTGCAGACTTGAGACTAAACCCTAATAGGTCAAGACAGACTTGGGCTCATATACACATAGACTCAAATAACTTAATTAATTAAATTAATCAGATTCTCTGATAGTATTGTTTTGATAGGATTTGTATTTTTTGTCTTAAAATAAATGAAACCAGTTTTGACACGAGATGCACTTTTCTTGTATCATTTTGTTTTGTGGAGCCAACTGTTGGTATTCCTATTTGGTGGTTATCATGACTTATCCCTCAAACTATTCAGCTCATAACCTCGATCATGTTGAATCATGCATTGTTAAGGCTTGCTTGTTGAGTTGAGGTGACCTATGTTAGTCAAGATTATCATACTTGCACATTTGGAGGCATGATCATTTGTCATGATATTATATAAAATTAAAGATAAAGAGTGATAATTTTTCAAATCACCCTCTCAACCTTTTTCTGATATTGGAGTTTATGTGGTTTGGGATCTCAAGCATGTTTAAGCATGTCACTTGTCTTATCCTACTATTGTAGGTATGTTCTTCCCTCTAGGTGAAGGAGGCATGTTATACCATTAGCAAAATCATCATATAGGTGATGTAGTAGTGTTGTATTGGCCTTGCTGGAGTGGGTCCCTTTAGGGGAGTTACTCACTTAACCAAATAAAAAGAAACATCCTATAATTCCAAACAATAGAATATACTTTCACAAAGGGATGATAATCTAGTTTATTCAATTTAGTTTGTTCAAAATACAAAAGGTATGATAATCGAATCAAATAATATGACTATTACAATTTTAAGATTGAAATTTTGACACTCATATGGGTGAATACATAGGGTAAAATTTATAATATATAATTTTTGGTGCAGAGGTAACCTATCTAGTTCAGCTCTATTTTCCAACGACCATCAGTACACATGTACAAATCCTGGTCTACCTTGACCATCATTCTAAAGTCCTTTTCATCTAGGGGGTTGGGATCATACCCCATAAAAGAAGAAAAGGTGGAAGAATACGAACAGATGGTTGGAATGTGCATCTAATAGGGATTTGGGAAATAAAAATGCAAATGGGACAAGAATTAATCTTGTCAACGCTCTCAACAAAAGAAAGATATGAAATCATCATATTAGACAACAAGAGAAATTGTTTGAAATATGTAAGTAAATTTCTTGCCATTCCACAAATATGATGTATGCCACAAAAGCATCCATAGATATTAGGACACACAAACCATCAAATTAATCAACAATTTAGCATGAATTGGAATAAACACACACTAGTGCAAATATAAATACAATGGTGGATGGAACACATAATCCTAAATCTAATAGAGCATGGCACATTGCCAAACTCCCAAATGTATAATGGTGGAAGCATAACCGGGGTATGGGACACAACCTCCATCCAAAAAATATAATATGGGCACACAACCCCAAAACTAAAGTACAACTAAGTCACATATATAACTCTAGTACTCATAAACCAACAAGCATGCAAATACATAGAGGCAAGTGAAAATTTAGCCACATTATGTATAAATAAGATTTCCATCACAAAAATAGAGAATATAAGTCCCCCACAACAAAAGTGGATCAAATAAGGATTTCCACTACAAAAGTGGATCAAACATATCATATTCCCAATTACGATGCAATAAGACCACAATAGAACATGAATTAGAATATTAGGGCTTTGTTTCACAAAGAAAACAATTTATTTCAAATCCATAAATTAGTGTACAACTTGAAATAGGATGAAAAAGATACATATCGTAAATACCAAATTACAATCTCAACTGAGCAATGACAACAAATGGTCAATTCTAAGATTTGAGGCTCAAAATGGGTCAAATAGATTTCAAATAAGAAACTATATGCATATTTGAATTAGGTCAAAAGAGAAAGAAAGCATTGGTGATAGTTCAATTATGATTCAAGAAGGATGTAATATACCTTATTTTTGGATTCCAAGATCTCAACTAAACCCTAGGTCAACACTAGGGTCACAAGTCACATTAGACAATTTAGATGTCAAGATATAATTACATATATTTGTCAAACTCTAGGAATTAACCCATTTATTGTAATTGAATTTGGTTATTAAAATTATATATTTGGTAGATGACATTCTTTTGATTCGAACAGCTATTTGTTTGTAAATTTATGAGTTATTGATAATTAAATATGAATTTATAAGTTAATTCTATTTACTAAAACGAAATATGAAAAAGAAATACAAAGGACTAATTGTACCCTTGTATATGGTTTTTCAACCATAGATGTGATATAGTATTTCTTTCATAAATCAAAGTTGACTCTCGTGCGATCAAACCATCCAAAATAGAGAAAACTGAGGAGAATACCCCCAACACGCATGGCAA
This sequence comes from Alisma plantago-aquatica, assembly GCA_963693085.1. Taxonomy (NCBI): domain Eukaryota; kingdom Viridiplantae; phylum Streptophyta; class Magnoliopsida; order Alismatales; family Alismataceae; genus Alisma; species Alisma plantago-aquatica. Next base: position 935,318,769 of record OY856413.1, on the reverse strand, counting down.
ACCTGAAATCGGCCAGATGGCATGAGGGATGTTGACTCTTGGGATCTTACCTATTAGGCTACCTCACGATACAGAGTGGTTGAGCTCAAAAGTGAGGTACCACATTTACAATCCCAGCAAAGAGTACAGGGAATGGCTCCTTTGAGTTCCTAGGGCCATCCAGAACTGAACAAGCCTATGCTTGGGGTGCTATGATGATTGGGGACCTTGCAGGGCTCGCTGCCAATATAGAAATGAGGATGGATGTTGGTAATCCAAGAAGAACTGACATATCTTGAAGCAAAACATCAATTAAGTTCAAAATTTCCCAATGAAGGTAATGGTGGTAAAGTGAGGCCAATGAGCCAAAATATGAACAAAATGTCATGAGCTGCCCTAAAGTAGTAAGAACCAAGGAAAGAGGGGGAATTCAAGATTTTTATATGTTTTATTGGAACTTTAAGGTATAAGTAGCTTCACACACATGAGAGGGAAGGGTCCATGCCTTCTACATACTTTTCTAAGGTCATAAGTCACAAACCCAACATAAGTTCCCCGGCGTAGGTGGATATGTTTAGGAAATATGTATGGGGTTTGAGTAGGCTAAATTGGCACTGGGAAAAGACTCTAGGTGATGCGCCAAAGGTCATAGAAGAATTTGTAGAGGTCCTAAGACCTAGGGATGTAAGGATATATAAGTTAACGAAACATGAGAGAAAGATAAGTCAGGGTTCGATTGAGAAATAGGGATCACTAAACCCTAGAAATGTTAGGGTCAGAAATGCAAGAGGAAAGTATAGGCAAAGAAATCTCAAAGAATATGGAGCGATGAGAGAGAAATCATGGAAATAAAATTGGAGTGCATTGTTTGGGAAAGGGATAATTCTGTTGGGACTCTGAGACATATTGACCATCATCCAATTCCCAAAATTAGACTATGACTAAATAAAATTATGGTAGTAGCAGACCATAGTGTGAAATGTTAGATGTCGCTCACCCCTAACACCACTAAACCCTTCCCAACCTTTCCCTATAGCTCGAAGAGAGATAAAGGTTGTGATAATGATAAATTCTCAAAAGTTTTTAGGAAAACATAGAAATTAAATCAAATCAAAGACATTTATATAAGCATTTTATTTTGAAACCAAATTAGGACAGCTTATGAAACTTGACAATTTGACTAATTTGAGTATGTAGAATCATGTTTTGTTGTTGGTTATTCTTTTGATACCATCCATACATTTATTTGATAATTTTTAGTTCAATATTTTAATTTTCATATACAATATTCTAATTAATAGGTTGCAATAATGATTTGGGAAGAACTTTGTATAGAATTTATCTTCCCATGAAATACTTCCTCACAACCTACTCCCACTCATCATCAATATTATACTCAAGTTTCCACTTATTGATTTAATCTATGATGTGATTTAATACTTTGGAGTTTATTGATATTATTACCACAAGTATCATCCTAATAAATGCATCTCTCAAATACTTAATTATTAGAATCATCTATGTGATTTCCTCATCAAAAATTGGTTCATATGTTCCACCAAGTCTATTATTTAATTCAAGAATCCTTTTAAATTCATTTAACGATATTAACTTCTAAATTACGAACAAATCAGTTCTCCATTAATCTATATATGTTTTTTGTTCCTATGGTGTTTTTTGTCATTGTTGCTTATATGGAGGTGTTCCATCTTATATTAAGCATTATAAACTCATTAGTTTAATTATCTACATTACATATGAATATATTTATTTTCATGTATTATATCTTATAAGCACTTATCACCATTATCACCATTGTTCAATACATTACTATATGGGTCTCCAAAATATGTCTTTAATAAACTAGATGTGATAAATGGTAACATAAAGTGAGTTAGGATTTATCATAAAATATGTCCCAATATTATTTTGTATTTAACTTCTAGTCACTATTTATCATCATTTGACCTTATATTCACTATATAGAATCATCCTATTCAGGCCCCTCGTGTTATAACTTCAACCATATCTGGGGTTTGTTCTGAACTAAGGCCAAAGGCATCCAAACTACAAAATCAGTGTTTCTTGGGTTATGAGGTTAGGCTTTTGTATGTTACCATGCTCCAACCACTACTCTCCACCCCTTTAAAAGGTTTAGTTAATAAGTCAAATCAAACAACTATTAAGGCATTAGGATTATTTATAAATCTTTTAGCTATGTTAACTAGATGTATTATGATGGACATAGATAATTCCTTCAACTATAAGATATCAACTAAATAGGACTGAGTTGATTTGTCTCTTAACAACCCTAGAGTTCATATTACCATGTAAAAGGTCATTGGGTACAACTCTGCACAACCAAATAGAGTAAAAGGGGATCGGCCCACTTTTTCAAATTAACGAGGGAACCCATTCTTATAAGGGCCACTAATGGTCCCACCCCTACATGGTAAACTCTTTAGGCCTGAGAGGGTATGGGATAGTCACCCCCTCCCGTGCCCAATCAGTATGGAGTGTCGTTCACAAAGTGTCTTCGGTGTGATTTGAATCTGGGTCCTTTATTGGGACTTTTTAAGCTCTTACCACCCGAGCTACTCTAACTAGATTGGTAGTTTCACTAAAACTTTAGTACATACCACCTCTTATAGTAGTCACTAAATTTTCAAAACTAGGGTTGTATGGTTATATTTTAGAGTTCCCCTATCAAACTTCGTACCTTTCTTCATTGTGACTTGGTTCAAAATCCAAAATTGTTTTGTACATTTAATCATATAATGAAAATTTATTTTTGAAAATAAAACTATGTGTATGCAAAATAAATTGCAAAACAATTCATAAATATTCCATGTTTCCTTCTCATTATCCTACTACATTATCATTATCATCACTTTATTCCACCCTAAAGCCATATCCAGTAAAAACACAAGTATATGTGGATTTCTAATCTTAGATCAATGTGTATATGATCGTAGAGTCCACTCACACTAGGTTTAACTACTCAAAATCCTCATGGGTACTTTATCATATTCGAAATCTTCTTCCAACCTCACATAGGTAGTTTCTTGGGTAAACATTTCACCTAGAGAGTTTCCACATAAGGTAAGAGTCCATATCATTATAAGAAACTTATGGGGGATAAAATTGAAATAATTAGAGAACTGATTGTCTTGTCTCTAATGTCGTACTTGTAAGGAATGGGTCCCAACAAGGGAGCCACTCACTCACAAAAAAAAATCACAAAGGTTTGATAGTCCAATTTATTCAATTAGTATGTTCAAAACACAAAATGCATGGTAGAGGAATAAAATAAAATAACTATTACAATGTTATCAAATTAGAATGTTAACACCCATATGGGTGAATACATGAGGAAAATCTATAATTTGTTAGCTTGGATGCAAAGGCTAACCCAACTACTTAAACTATATCTCCCAAGGATCTTTATCTACATATGTGTACATCCTGGTCTACCTTGTTCATCCTTTCAAAGTCCTCTTTACCTGAGGGGTTTGCAGCAAACCCATAAAGAAGAAAAGATGAAAAAATATTAGTGAATAGTGGTATGTGCATACAACAAGGAAGTGGGTAATAATAAGAAAAAAGGGATAACAATTAATCTAATCTAGGTTCCCAACAAAAGAGAGATATGAAATCATCCAAATTATATAATAAGAGAAATTGTTCAAAATATGTAAGAGATGTACTTGCTATTTTACAAACATGAAGTATATCATAAAAGTATCCATCAAAATAATTAGGGAAACCAACCCATCAAATTCATCAACAATTTATCATACATGTGAGATAACCATAATATTAGAGCAAATATAATGACAATGGAGGTTAGGGCACATAACCCTAAACTTGATAGATAATAGTACATAACCAAAATCCAAAATGTATAATTGTGGGCACATAACATGGGTATGGGGCACACTACTACCATCCAAAAATAACATGGGCAACTCGGGGTATAAGGCACATGACCACCATCCCATAACTATATTATGGGCACACAATCAAAAAAGTAAACTACAACCAAAGAATTTGTATAGATATAGTACTAGTGAATTGGCAAGCATGCAATAATGTAAAGGCAAGTGAAAGTTTAGTTAGAATATGGATTAAGTTAGATTTCCATCACAAAAATGGAAAATATAAATATCCCAAAACAAAATTGGATCACATAGTGTGAGAACCTATTATACTAAATGAGATTACTCAAAACATAAAACACAATCAATCACCAATTAACCACATATCCAAAAATATGGGTAAATTAAAACTGATTTCAACGTCAGGACCTACTCAGAAACATTTGCATAAGAGCCCAGCATCTTTCTTTTATCCATACTATGCCAAGAATTTGATACAAATTGTTCTACTACCTTAGCCACAACATATGCATGGGATAAAAATATTCGTATATGCCACATAAACAAGCATTAATATGCTAACAAAAGTTTGATTCATTTGAAACACTATATACAAACTTTTCCTGCCCGGACCTGAGAGTACAGGGACGACTCTAGGACACACTAGACATCTAATCAACTTTCTCAAAGATTCATTACTATAGCTCCTCTTTGCTGCCACATGTTTGTTTGCGTCACTTCCGACTACCTAAAAAATGTGGCAAACCACAAGGGTGAGACCCATGTCCCAGTAAGATATATAACCTCTAACAATGCTTATTGATTACAACATTTTAGGTAATGAGACAGTTTAAGTAGTTTAATCATATATAACAAATAGCCTCAGTAACACTGATGATTAACAAAATACATAAAGGAGATGATAAGAATTATCATCATCAAGATGACTATCATCATTTTCCTTATTAACTGTATAAGAGATTCAATAGCATAAGCATGTCTAGTAGCATATTATCTCTATTAACATGAATAAGTCTAGCATCATAAACATATCTAACAACATTAGCATGTCTAACAGTTTGAACAGATCAATATCATAAGCAGAGCTATCAACATAAGCACGAGTATTTGCATAAGCATGATTAGCAGTATAGGTATTTCTAATTATAGAGGCATGGCTAGCATGCTAAACATAGTTAACAACATGATATAGCTATCATCCTAATTATAATCAGCAGTAGAAGTATAGATATCAACATAAGCATGACTACTATATGTACACATTTACAATCTTTTTCATATCCACAACATAAGTATAATTACTATCTCTTAATTGCACTAAGCATCATCCTTATGTAAAGATAATAAACAAGGGTTATCATCCAATGTGATTCATCGTGTATAACCCTAAACAAATATGTTACATGGCTATATTACATATTTTATTAAGCTCCAAGGAAATTGAGGATACCACTCAAAATCCAATTGACCACTGCTAAGTTGAAATCAATGCATACAAGGTCTAGGAAGAGTTGGACTCCTAAGATCTTCTCCGCCCCCAATCAGTACGGGTCCGCCACAGTGACACATAAGGTCAAGCTACTAACATCCTAGTATGTCCTTGGTACAGGTCACGGCACTAGTGAAAGGAGGTGGGTATGCATACCCTACCATCCGAGGTACAGCCGCAGTTTTCCTCCAATCTTGTCACATATATAATCTCCAATATATGACCGCAGTCATTCTAAATCACATCATATGTATGAGGCATGACCATATCCAACCTACACAGCCTGCATTGTGGATGACAAGGATATATCCTCAACTTGCCACCCCCACATACTTAACAATATGCGCTCTGAGTTTCCCTTAGGAATACTCATTTCACCATCTGGCAAGTTCTGACACTCAGATGGATCTATGGCACAGGACACTACATGATTAGAGTTGCACTTGATTATTTATTCTAATTGGGTGAATTAAGGCTACATCAAACAAGTGGACATACAAACCCTAATTCACTTCTAGCAAGCATATAAATATCACAACTTTTAAAAGATATACAATGTGTGAAACATAATTTCTCATCTCGTCATCACATGTTACTATTCACTTGCCATTCATGAGACCACACTAGTCATCATACTATCACAAGATATAAATCCTTTTCACAATATCACGGGGTATCAACCCTTATCAACACAAGAGGATTACACCTCATTCAGGGCTCAACCATGCCCAAAGGTCATTAAGACCATCATACTATCACAGGATATAAATCCTTTTCACAATATCACAGTGTATCAACCCTTATCAACACAAGAGGATTACACCTCATTCAGGGCTCAACCATGCCCAAGGGTCATCAAGACCATCATACTATTCCCTGCAAGATCATTGTCATCTTTGCATGCCTTATAACAAGGCTCGACAACATCACTTACATATAATACACTAGATCGGCACAATATTGCATTAATGAGCTAGGAGATATTCGTAAACAATCATAGCAGGGTTATATTAACATTAAGAACATTCCTTTATTACATCAACATGCAAGTAATCTAGTTATGATTAACACTCATCATATTCATAATGCACATGTTTAGCATAAGAAAGTATCAACCATGTGGCGAAGATAACCACCAATTAACATATTAATGTTATGATCATATTAAGGATATTATTTCACCATCATGCCATCATATAAGAATGTTAAATATGAATATTTATCTTTATCTATTTGCATTAGAGTTAGGTTCAACATGATAAATTATATCAATGTTACTAATCAACACTTATACCCAAACCCTAACACACGGCATCCCATTGGATCATGGATGCATAAGATGAACCATCACAATCATATTCCATACTATTCTCAAGTATGAACCCACACATAAATCAAGGTGTAACCATCGGGTTATAGCATATTAGGTTTTTAACAATAGTAACATAGTACTCCAAGATTGTATTAGTCATTCAAGGACTATTCATACCCAATTACCATCATTTAGTTATATTAAAGCTAGGTATAACAAGCTATACCTCTTTACGGTTCCATATCAACACTATATGATTATCATCCCTTTTATTCATATGAGTGAATAGGTGAGACTACCTTATTAAGGGTAACCCTCCATTTTTTCCATCATCATTCAACCCATATCACCATACCACAATGTCACCCAAAACCATTGGATGTTTAAAAGGTAAGACCATTGGTTGTTTACATAAGTAAACACCTTGTATAAACCACCAAGGAAGTCCTTGATTGGTGCTCTAGAAAGATTCACCATCTAACCCTAGACAGTCCTTGATTAACAACACCAAAAGTTCCATTGAGAGTAGGGTAAAACCCACAATCGACTGTTCAGTTAAAACAAGCCATCCATTATCAACAAGTAAGCTCCTAAAGTTAATCATATAAAGGAAACCATCTAAATCACATTATTAGGACCAATATACTACATTATCCATCATTCTACTTTATTGGAGGAATAAACACTAGAGCTTGACCATTTGGTCAAGTTCATATGTTAAAACCATCAATTACAGTATAGGTTTGACCATTGCATCAAGTGGCCCAAGAAACCATTGATCTAAGGCTTAATTGATGCTACAACTATATGATTAACTCACCATAGATTTTGGAGATCTGATACACCATCATTAGTGACCATTAAGTCACCATAGGTTGTTATATCAGGACTATATTTATTAATCAACATCAAATATTAAGCTAATGTCATCTTTGATTGATAACATCAGTAGGGTACTTAATGGTTGATCACTAAACTTATAATTGATCCAAAACCTAACCTAAGGGGGTGACCATAGATTTTCACCATCATATGACACCTTTTATCATGACCATCAGTTGTCATGAAGATAATACCATAGGGTTGTTGCAATGGTACCATCATCGGGTCATGGGTTTATAGAAGAAATCAGCTTAAAACCTGAAAATTGACCATTGGTTGATCGATACTTAGCACCATAGGTTGTCAAACCAACCTGATCCAAGTCATATTATACCTTAGGAATAACATACACATGATCACAGGTTCACATATAATTGAAATCAGAACAAGGAACATTATAATAATTGAAATCCAAGTCAAGCATTGCTTTTTAGTGCATGGATCATCATTTTCAAGCAAGATCATGATCTAGAAAGCTTATTGTAAGAAATAAACGTGGATCAAGTTATAAAACTTGCCTCTAATGAGAATATGAAACCCCACATAGAAGAAAACTCGAACAGGTAGGGTAGAAAATCCAATAATAAGCTATGAATTCGTCCATCTAGCACCTTTCTTCATCAGATGAGCAAACCCTAAGCATAAGGAGCAAGAAAGGTAGGGTTTTAGAGCTTTAGAGCAACTTATACCATGGAACAGTAAGGTTCTGACATGGAGAAAGCTAAGAGGAAGGATAACAAAGAAAAATACGGAGGAAAGAAGGGAATTCTTACTCTTTTAGGTTAAGATCACTAGAAGGAAGCATTTTCAACCCTAAAATGAAGTCAATTGCAACCCTAGATCCTTTTTCCAAGAAGATCCCCACTTTCTTCTTCCTTGGATAGAAAAATTTGCAGAAACATAGAGGGAGAACGAGGTTGGGATAAGGAGAGAAGTGGTGGAGATAAAATGGCTCGTTTTGGTGCTTGGGGATAAGTATATGAAACTTTAAGATAAAGAAAAAGAAAAGGTTGAAGTTCTAGTATCTATCCAAGTGTCCATGGCCTTAATTTATTAAAAATATACAAGCACACACACAAGCAGCTCCTCCACCATGTGTATATACCTTCTCATCTTTCCTTTGTCGAATTTCCCATCTAATAAAATAATTCATTAGTTGATAGCTACTAAAGGTAGCTTATCCATGAAGGGGTAAACCCTAAAATACCCTTGGAGAAAACACCTTCAAACCAAGGTTTAAATAGGTGCCCCATGGATCAACAAGATCAAGTATGATGATAGGATATCCAAGGAACATAATTCCAGTGATAGATTGCAAAGAAAACCTCTCAATTGGGTAAACTATAGAAAAGGCCAAAATATGCATAAAATTGCATAACTTGCTCAAATAGTGTCCAAATTGGACCAAATTTGAAACTTAAGTTTGTATTATGATTTAAAAGCATATCACAAGGTTATATTAGGGATATAAGAATTCAATTATGATAATTAAGCTCATTCAACTCATTAAGCAAGTTTAGGGGCCTTATAATTATAAACCCCTAACAGGGATTCACCCCCGAAATCCAAGGTAAACAAAGATGGTACTTACTTTGCACCTCATTCTATTACCTTCACATGGTTACTGGCATATAATTTTGATGTCACATCATTCATACATATCTCATCTTGGGTCAGCACAAAAACCCCCACCTAAGAAGACATTCTCAATATGGAATGTAGAAACTTGTTGTGTCATCTGTACAACTCTAGTTGTAATGTTCAACTTTAAATTCTAGATATCATCCTAAAATTGTATCTATTGTATCAACACATTACTCAAAATTCATACTTCATAGCTTTTTACCTATCATTCCATGTGTCCCATACCATTCCTTGAAGCATAAAAAAAGGAATGTATCCATCCTTTTTTTATACACTGACACTAGAACTCTTGTCAGTTCTTTTTCAGCATCAAAAGAAATGCTGACACTGGCAGTTGTCATTCCATACAAGGAAACATCATTCCTGGTCAACCTTGTTAGGGGTGAAACAACAACATTATCTTCACCTTACTAGGATTTACACAACCTACTTAGAAGACATATCATGATCTCATAAAGAAATTTAATCAACCCCAACTCAATCTTATTCAACTTGTTCTCGTAGCTATTGCTTCTTCGGCAAACCTAAGGTTTTTGAATAAATATCGATCATATTTTTGACCATATTTGAAATACTTTGTCATTCCATACAAGGAAACATCATTCCTGGTCAACCTTGTTAGGGGTGAAACAACAACATTATCTTCACCTTACTAGGATTTACACAACCTACTTAGAAGACATATCTTGATCCCATAAAGAAATATAATCAACCCCATCTCACTCTTGTTCAACTTGTTCTCATAGATATTGTTGCTTCTGCAAACCTAAGGTTTTTGAATAAATATTGATCATATTTTTTACCATATTTGAAATACTTTGACATGTCATCATTTAAAGCTTGATATAACTTGTATGACATGACTGGAACACTCTGTTCCTCCTATTCATAAATTCTATTTGTACATTGGTTAGTCTAAAGGACATAACCATAAACTCATCATGGTCATGTGAATTATGTCATCCAATCTAACTCTTATGCATTGATATTTGATCATAGGTTTATCTTAAAGGAACACGGTATCGCATATCTATTGACCAACAAACAATCTATCCTTGATAGTGGTCTTGTCCATCTATCACTGAACCATACACAACATTATAGAATCACTTTTTTTTCTTTTTCCAAACCACATTTAGAGGGTCATCATCAACTCTATCTCTCCCTCTCTTTAAGGGATAGGAATACTTGATATGTTCATTTAGTAAACATATCCAACCTTCACATACTTCCCATACTGTTGATTCATCTTGGATACCAGGATTCATTACCTTGGCATCCACCTCATGTGTTATAAGGAACTCACATTCTTATCTTATTTACTTTTACCAAATAACAAATCTCAAGACATATAAGAGGAGTCTTCCTAATTATTGGAAGGCTCAAAAGAAAACTCTTCACAAACTTTATGATCTTGGAACCATAGTCTAAACAACCTTATGTTATAATAAGCTATCCACCCTCATGTTTACAATGAATCCACACATACCAAGTGACAATGATCCACTTGAAAGTTGTGCCCTAGAAAGGAAATATACAAAGAGAGACTTACTTCCCACGTCATAGCAGCATTGTTCAGGGGTCACTAGCAATAAGGTAACCAATTCTATTTTCATTATGCATATTACAACTTCTTATGTATCATTTTACCTTTTTCATTTTTGGTTCCTTGCCATTAGCATAGGAATTATCATGATTAACATATATCATTACTCCTTCCTTGATGACTATTTATCACACTTGGGTATGTTCTCTTATTTTATTTTATTTTTCAACCACTTATCAAAAGCTAAATGCTCATATTTCACATTTGCTTCATTAAATCGGGATCATCTCCCTTAATTTCTTTCACATGCCATGCTAATTTTTCATTAACACTTTCTTTAACACATAGGTTGGTCTGAGATTAACTCAGGTTCCACCTTATTTCTTTGTCATTGTTCCCATTCGTCTTCTCATTTTGTACTTGTTATAGGAGTTCTCTCTATTTTATGTGAATTTCATACCTTGATTCACTTTATAAGCATAGACTTATCTGTCTTTTACTTTATTATCTTCTTGAATCACATCTTTAAGAACTCCTCTTTTCCTTATTTGTATTTAGATTTAGATTTCATGGTCTTGTATCTCTCTCTTATATTTACCAAACATTCAAGTTTTGATAGATAATGATGCAATTCTCATCTTCTATAAGGTAGGATTGAGATACTCACACCATGATTTATCATTCATTATGCTCTTTAGATTGTCTCAAAATGACTACTTGATCAGAGTAATCAGGAAGATAATAACCTAACAGTTCCATACTTACCTTTCTTTAATAATTGAATACCTGGCCAGGGCATCCAAGTACTGAGATTAGGCAGTATGCACCATGTTTTTGTGTCACGTTATTAACTTAGACATCATCCTAGTCTTAAGTCCTAGTGTCCATGTAGACTCAGTGAACCTAAAGCTCTGATATCAACTTGTGAGAACTGGTGCATTTCTGCTAGAGGTGCAACACACTAGCCAATTTGACTCGACTAGATGTGCCCCACGAGGTCGGAACACGCGTGGATTCACTTTCAAAATTTATAAACCTAACTAACACACCTACTTCTACTAAAACAGCTACACCCGCAAGCGCACGGGGTTGTGTCGTAGTATAGGAAGGTGGCAAGTATAGGGTCAATCCACAGGGAGAAGAGGGGGCACTAGAGCTAGGTTTAGTTTGGCTAGGTTCCTATTGCAGAGACTAGGGTTAAGGGTTTAAAGGTTGATTTTATTGTTAACTAAGGATGAACAAGAAAGCAGTTAAAAGTAGGAATGAAATCTACGTTAACCCTAGACTAGATTAAGGCTAAACATGTAAGAAAGGATTAAGCTAGGTATGAAAAGGAAAATTACACTAAGGCAAGCAAGAGAGAAGCAAAAGAGAAATTAAAGAACTACACTAGCATGAACAAGACAAGAGCAAAGCAAGAATCTAACTAAGCAAGGAAAGAACTAATTAAGCTAAGCAAGCATAAAACTAGGGTTTTAAGCAATAAAGAGAGGTGTGGGCTGTTTAGGGGTATGAACTTATCACTTAAGTTGGGGGTGACATATGAACATTATGATTCCATTTAGATTATCCAAACCAAACAATATGTTAGAGTCTAATGAATTAACCTAAGCTACTAACTGGCCACATATATGCTAGGTTGTGCATAGGGGACCTGGTCCCTAACACCCCTTACTACCCTTACGAGGCTCAATTGGGTTAGGGATTAGGTACAATTCAATTAGAGTCTAATCAAGTCTAGGTTTCTTGATTAGGCATTCCTAGGGCAATTAGGGGCCGAGGGTAGTAATGGGGAGGTGAGATTAGGGTTTTGGACCCTAATTCCCCCACATTCTAGCCTTGAGAAGGCTCCATGCTAATTGCACTAGAATTACCTAATCTAGCTACTTAGATCTCTAGCTTAGGTTTAGTGTGGCAACACATCCCACTATCACTCAGACAGTGAGGTGTTATGCGAAAACGTGCGGAAATCACCATAAACCACAGATTAATAAAATCACGGGTTAATTAAAACCGATTGCGGAAAGCAGATAAACTGAGAAACTATTACATTTAAGTCCACATCCTGCAAGGAAATAGGTTATACAAACATATACAAGCCTTGATATATGTCCATAGCTTAGAGCAACAGTTGTCTTATCATCACACGAGTTCATCACCTGTTTATATGTACATAAAGGCCCACATCTGGCCACCAACAGGATATACAAAGGATCAACAGTTATACATCGTGAAACAATGTCAAAACACTCCCAGGGACCTAAGAGTACAGGGATGACTCTAATACTCTACTACAAAACAACTAAAACAGCAGCATATCCATCCCTTGCCTTCTACTGCTCGTCTTGCTGCTCGGCCGCAACTCCGCGACCACCACCACGTCTAGCTCGACCACCTAAAAAGGGTGTAAACCAGTGGGGTGAGACACACAATCCCAGCGAGAAACATAACTCCCCGCCGAAACTACAAAACCTCATAATGATAAAGCAGATAACTGATAAGAGGTATAACAAGAGTAGCTTATAAGGTAGAGCTATTCATACTGTCAAGCTTACCAGAAGTACGGAAGATGTATACCCAAGCATTTCTTTATGGAACATGATTAACAAGATAAGATTTATAAGGTCTTATTTCATATCATGAGGAACATATAAGAAACTTCAAGATATAACAGGATTAACTACACAAGCAAGGCCTCAACCAATGTTTTGTATTTTGCCTTAAGCAGTAAATACTATTCGGCTGGATTACGTATTATTATGCCATGAGGAAGTGAGCCGTACCGCTCATATCCAACCGACGGCTACGAAACCCAGAGCTGGTGCCATACAAGGTCAATGGAAGAGCCAGAATCCACGACCTCCCACCTCGTGGTCAGCGCACAAGCAGGACTGCAGTCTCATGCTTAAGTGGCCTCAGCCACAGGGTCAGGCTACCCTCTACCTAGCCTGCCTCGGTACAGGTATCGGCGCTAGTGAAACTGATCCACGGGCCTGATCACCATGCTCTGAGCCATGAATGCATTCATGTTCCCATATCACATATCCTGAGCCATGGGCCAGTTCACCATGCTCTTCACATACTTGGGCTACGGGCTTGAATCCGCACCCTGGAGTCTACAACCGAAGTTGCACTCTTACCTCCTCACTTTAGTCTAGGAGAAACCTCGCATACTCAACAATATGTGCTCTGAGTTAACCCGTAGGAGAACCCATTTCACCATCACCAGCTCCTGACGATGATGGATCTATGGCCAGAGCAACTACATGATATATTCCACTGTGATTAATTAGTATCTTTTATATGGATTGCAAGATTCAACCAAGTTATATAACATGTAAACTATAACAAGAATAAACATCATGAAACTCAACATTATGCTTTTATTGTAATCAACATCATCCTGATCCATCACAAGGATCCAACATTAAATGTTATCACTTGGCCTCTTTCCAATCATCTAGATCCATCTCAAGGATCATCACATTGCTATGGGATCTCAATCCCTTATCGCATAGTGCCACTACCTCTCAAGGCTTACATCATCAACATGGGATAGCAATCCCAAGCACTTTAGTCAAATACATCATACAGGTTATCTCATTATCAAGAGTAACCATCACAGCAGAGTTACTCAACATATATACCTCATAGCCCTTTACCTGGCTATGCATCTGTATGAGACTTGCATGGTTAGTATACATAATCATCATGAATAGCTTAGAAGTTCATACTATCAACATAGGGTGACATTGATGCTTATATGCTTTATCAATCATGCCTCAACTTATGACCTTAGACATAGGTCATATTATTATGCAAAGCATCTTATATGCTTACCATTTGCTCATCATTATACATAATATCAAGATGATCACATACATATGTAAGGTCATATTAAGTTACATGGATAAGCTCTACCATAACGATCACCATCAAGCATCTCAGAGGTCACCATCAGGACTAAACGTGATAGCAAGAACAGCATCTAACATATTGTTCTCCATATGGGACAGGACCCTCACTAAAAACACCTGTTACCCTCACCAGAGGTGGTATCGGGCAGGGCATCCTCACAAAAGGTTGTATCGGGCAGGGTGCTTCCCCCTATCGCCCAACACACAACTCATACTAGCACATAACAGCCAAGCCTAACAGCAAGGGTGTACCATGCAATGTTGTGACGTGCATCAGGGATAACGGTCACAAGGCCTTCCGGGCAACTAAGCTTATAGGTGTGTCATTCATCAGGTGCAAAGGGGCATCCCTATGCAACATGCAGCTCAACCTGAGAGGTATCAGGCGACGACGTGTTGTGCACTAGGTTACTACCTTGGACTAAGTGTATCGGTCGGCAGCCAAGGTAATGCAGGTCCAGATTGCAACGCCTCATCGTTCAAAGGTGATGACAACACCAAGCCACCAATTGAGCTAGGCGTGTCAGGCAGGATACCCAACCAGGGGTGACACCCGTCACACACACAAGGGTAAGAGTCAGGTGTGATGCTCATCAGGTGTCGTCCAAGGGCGTATTGGGCACTTGAGCCAAACGTGCCATGCACCCAACTAATAACGGCACCCAAGGTGTGCAACAAAGAGAGCATAACGCCTCGCAACACATGCTATCGGCCAACATACACAGGGCTAGGGCCAAGGGGTGACGCCCACCACAGAACAAACTAGCAATGCCTCCACTACATCAGGGCATAACAAGGGGGGTAAGGGTATCGGGCAGAGCAGTCAGCTTAGAGGGACGCCCGACACATAAAAGGTAAAGGGCCAAGGTGTATCGCCCATCACAAACACAACATGTCGTCCAAGGTTAGACCAAGGATAAGATATCGGGCAGCACCACCAACAACACCATATCGGGCAAGATGCACCCCGACAGGGTCACCACCAACCTCAAGCTCAAGGGCACCAAAACCCTAAAGAGTCAAGAAGATGGCTCACCTCTCAACTTAAACGAGAGAGGGGTCTTGCACATCTCTTAACATCAATCAGGCAACACAAGGTTCAACCACAACCAAGGTCCACATCTACCACAAAGCTCACCTTTCAAGTCCATGGTGAGAGGAGGGTGTTGCTCAAGCAACTAGAACACAAGCTCACCTCTCAACTTAAACGAGAGAGGGGTATTTCCCATATCACTAGCACTCTAGCTCACTCCTCAAGACCAAGGAGAGAAAGGAGTATTGCCCACCAAGAAACCCTAGAACACATGGTTCGGCCAACAAGAACAACTAAGCAAAAACTAAACTAACAACATGTATAGCCGATATGATCATAAGCAACATATAAGAACATAGAAGGAGATAGTGTAGTTAGGGTTAGGAGTTATGTAACCCACCTTAAGCAAGCTCCAAGCTCCTATCACCAAGCTCCAAGCACCACCAAGGAAGAAGGAGAGCAAGGCACTCTAGGGTTCGGCCACCACTAGAAGAAGAAGGAGACTCCAAGAAGGATCGGCCACCAAGCTTGCAAGAGAAGAGAGTGTCGTGCACCAGAGAGAGGAAGACTAAGGGACTAAAGGGATCCTTAGAAAGGGAAAGGAAACACATATATAGAAGGGAATGGAGGAGAAAACAAGGTAGAGCAAGGCAAGGTGTCGCCCACCTAGGGACACTTGTCCATGGGAAATGCCACCACTCTAACATGTCTTAAACACATGTCCAAGGCCATTGCCACATGCAAGCACCAAGAACCAAGTGTCCACTAGTGGTGACACAAACGAGTTCAAAGAAGGTCAAAGATCCATGGGCGACACACCACCTTCATGGCCAACACAACCCTGGGCGACATAGCCCTGGGCGACACAGCCTGGGTGACACAAACATCCTCTTGCCCGACACAAGGTCCAAAGGAGTAAAGGCAACACACCCCAAGGCCCAACAAGCTCAACCAAGCCCAAAGGAACTCAAGCAATGAGCCCAAACCTTCCTCTCAACACTAGAGGAAGCAAGGAGAGGGAGGAACACCTCACAAGGTGGAAAACTTACTCACAAACCCTAAACTTGAGTTTTTGCAAGTAGCACCTCCAACTCTCAACAAAGCACCAACAAACCCTAATCACCATTAAAGGTGATTAACAAGCATCAAAGCATCAAGGTTAAGCAAAGCAAATAGGGTAAACCCTAAACGGAGGTCAGGGTCTTTACAAACTAACCCCCTACAAAGGGATTTCGTCCCTGAAATCCGAAGAGAAATGCGAGGGATACTTCCTCCTCATCTCTTCCTCAAGCTCCCACGTGGCTTCCTCAATGCCAAGATGATGCCAAAGAACCTTCACAAGAACCAGGTCCTTCCTCTTCAGCTTCTTAACCCTTCTGTCAAGGATCGCCATAGGACCTTCCTCGTAGGTCACATCTTCATCAAGTTCAACTTCGTCTGGCTATATCATTGTTCCTGAATCTAGATGACTTTTCTTCAGGATACTGACATGGAACACTGGATGTAACATGTGCAACTCTGGAGGCAGCTCTAACTTGTAAGCTACCTTGCCCATACGTGCTATGACTGGGTATGGCCCCATATACCTGGGTGCTAGCTTACCCTTCCGGCCAAACCTCAGCACACCTTTCCATGGCGAGACTTTAAGATACACTTTGTCTCCCACCTGGAACTCCAAAGGTCATCGGCGATTGTCTGCATAAGACTTCTTCCTGTCCTGTGTCGCTTTCAACTGTTACTATATCACCTGGATCTTTTCTGTCGTCTGTTGTACTAACTTAGGACCCAAAAGCTGATATTCACCAGACTCATACCAACACAAAGGAGTTCTGCACTTCCTTCCATATAAGGCCTCATAAGGAGCCATGGCAATGCTCCGCAGATAACTATTGTTGTAGGCAAACTCTATCAAAGTGAGATGTATGTCACAACTACCTAGGAACTGCAAAACACAAGCTTGAAGGAGATCCTCCAGAATCTGAATACTCCTCTTTGACTGTCCATCTGTCTGCAGGTGGAAGGCAGTATTGAACCTCAACTGCGTTCCCAACGCTCTGTGCAACTGTTCCCAGAAATGACTCATGAACTGAGGACCTCTGTTAGAAACTATCATCGATGGCACACCGTGCAAGCGTACTATCTCATCCACATACACTTGAGCGAGATTCTCAGCTGTATATGTCGTCTTTACCGGTAAGAAATGGGCATACTTTGTCAATCTGTCCACTATCACCCAAATGGAATCATGATTCCTAGTTGTCCTGGGTAGACCAACTACAAAATCCATGGTTATATGATCCCATTTCCACAGCGGTATCGGCAGGGGTTGCAACGTACATGTCGGCTTTTGATGCTCAGCCTTGACTTGTTGACAAACCGTACACCTAGCCACGAACTCAGCTACATCTTTCTTCAAGCCGGGCCACCAATACAAGTCCTTCAGACTATGATACATCTTGGTGACACCTGGATGCATAGCATACATTGACGTGTGTGCTTCCTCGAGCACTAACTTCCTCAGATCATCAGCATTGGGGACCACCATCCTATCACGATAGCAAACTAGTCCATCCTCGGACTCATGGAACCCATCACGCTTTCTGCTATCAAACTCTGATCTGATCGATTGTATGGTATCATCTATTTGTTGTGCATCTTTGATCTACTGTCTCAGCGTAGGCTTGACTTGCATCTGTGCTAAAAGTCCAGCTAACAAGGAAACTTCCATATGCACATTCATCTGCCACAAGGTAACAAACATATCCCATCTATGGCATACTAGGGAACTCAACTTTGCCTTCTTTGAAGAAGAAGAAGAAGAAGAAGATTTTCAGCTAAGCACATCAGCTACCACATTCACCTTACCAGGATGATACTCGATGGTGCAGTCGTAATCATTGATTAACTCTATCCATCGACACTGTCGCATGTTCAACTCATGTTGCGAAAAGATGTACTTCAGATTCTTATGATCCGTAAAGATCTGACACACTTCCCCGTAAAGATAGTGTATCCAAATCTTTAACGCATGAACCACTGCTGCCAACTCCAAATCATGAGTCAGATAATTCTCCTCGTGTTTCTTAAGCTATCGCAAAGGAAAAGATACCACATGGTCTTTCTGCATCAGCACACAAGCTAAACCTTTCTTGGAAGAATCACAGAAAACAACATAGCCCTTTCCAGGCTCTGGCAGGATTAACACTGGAGCACTGGTCAGCTTCTCCTTCAAACTTTGGAAAGCTTGCTGACATTGATTATCCCAGACAAAAGGTACATCCTTCCTAGTCAACTTCATCATTGGCAACGCAATTTCGCTGAAGTCCTTGATAAACCTCCGGTAGTATCCCGCTAAACCCAGGAAACTACAAACTTCTGTCGGCGTCTTTGACTGTTCCCAATCTACAATATACTCCACCTTCTTCGGATATACTTTGACTCCTTCAACATATATCACATGACCCAAGAAAGTCACTTCTTCCAACCAGAACTCACACTTACTGGACTTGGCATATAACTGATGTTGGCGAAGAAGAGTCAATGCTAGTTGAAGATGTCGCTCATGCTCTTGCATGTCCTGACTATAGATCAAGATGTCATCTATAAAGACTAAAACAAACTGATCTAGGAACAGACGGAACACTGTTCATCAAATCCATGAAAGCATCATGTGCATTGGTTAGCCCAAACGGCATAACCACGAACTCAAAGTGACCATACCTCGTCCTAAAAGCTGACTTTGGTATGTCATCTGCCTTAATCCTCAACTGATGATATCCGGACCGTAGATCGATCTTTGAAAACACTGTAGCACTTATCCTCGGTAACGGGTACTTGTTCTTGATCGTGACTTTGTTCAACTGTCAGTAATCTATACATAACTGCATCGATCAGTCCTTCTTCTTGACGAACAACATTGGAGCACCCCAAGGTGACGTACTTGGTCGGATGAAACCTTTCTCCAACAACTCTTGCAACTGCTTCTTAAGCTCTGCCATCTCAACTGGAGCCATCCTATACGGTGTATGTGCAACTGGTTGTGTACCTGGAACTAGATTGATCTTGAAATCAATCTCTCGGGGTGGAGGAACACCAGGGAACTCATCAGGAAACACATCGGCAAATTCCCGGACAACTGGCACCTCCTCAAGGCTAGGACCTTTTGCCTTGGTTTCCATAATGGTATCCACAACGTGAGCTAAGAAAGCCTCACATCCTTGTCGTAACAACTTCTCAGCAACCAAAGATGACACCAGACACGTCGGAAGAATCTTCCTATCTCCCTAGAGGATCCACTTCTCTCCATCATCATCAAACACATCCTGCTTGGAACCACAGTCCAAAACCACCTTATACTTCTCTAAGGTATCCATCCCAAGGATAACATCAAAACCATGCATATCAAGTGGTATAAGATCCACTTGAATGTTGTGTCCCGAGAAAGACAAGACACAAGATGGACACTCTTCTCGAAGCATCGAGGAACCAACAAGAGGGGTTTCTAACAACAAACTATCTTTCTTACAGCTAACAGGTAAACGATAGTTCTCAAGCATACTATAGGTGATAAAAGAGTGTGTAGCACCCGGGTCAACCAGAATAGATATAAAGCAAGAAGAATACATATCAGAATGAAATAACTCCATCTGACATGTCACCACTCGCAGGTTGACTATCGCCTCCGGCTGACTCATAGCATAGAATCGAGTCGTTGCTTGTTGTCTGCGTCCTCTGCTTCCTGGATCAAACGATCACGCTTGCGACGCTTGACCGCGTCCTCGCCCTATGCTACCACTGGGATGCTATCTATCTGACCCTTGATGATTCTGCCTCAGCTGCTGTGTCACTTCAACATCCCTACTCGGGCAGTTTAACTTGAAATATCCGGTCTGACCACACAGATGGCATACCCTATCTTCGAACCGTGGCCTAAATGGACCTGACACTGCCACTGAAGCTGTTCTATGTGCCTTTGACGGTGAAGAAACATATCCTCTTCCCTTACTCGAAGGCCACTGCGATGGTATACTGGAATCTCTCATCACTGAAGGTGTTGAAAACCTTGGCTTCTTGAAGCCACCAAACCTCTGCCCCTGGGATTGAGCAGGCCTCTTCTTAGACATAGATTCTCTTTTCTCCCTTACCAACCATTTGATCCTCTATTCTCCAACGCAGATGCAGGTGTTTTCAGCTCAGCACTCAGACCTTTCTCAAAACGTCTGATCCACTCTTCATCTGTTGCTACCATGTGAGGACAAAACCTCAGCAGGTCCATGAACTTGGCCTCGTACTCAGTGATGTTCATCGCTCCTTGGCACAAGCACTCAAACTGACTGATCTTCTCATCCATATACATCTTCGAAAAGTATCTGCTGACAAACTCACGTCAGAAAACCTCCCAACCGATCACCTCACCAGGTCGCTTCTCTTCCTCGATGGTCCACCAGTGACCAGCACTACCTTTTAGAAGGTAGACATCGTGTTTTACTTTGTCTGCTTCAGGGATGTCGAGGATCCGGAAAGCCTTCTCAAGACTTATCAGCCACAGATCTGCATCCGCTAGATCAGCTGTTCCAGCATATTCCAAAGCTCCGACTCGATGAAGCCTCTCAAAGGTCTTCCCAAGACCTGATGTTTCACCATGGGGAGCCTGTGCTCTCGGTGGAGGCACTGGCAATCTCTCTACCATGAGATTCATCGTAGCCATTATCTGCCCCATCAGCTATTAGTAGGCAGGGTGTTCAAGAATGGTTGGGTCAGGTTGGGGGACCTCAGGCACCCGATCTTCATATTCCTGCCCTATAGCTCCATCAACAAATGCAGCATCGTTGTGCTTAGCAGCATGTTCTTCATGGTTTCTAGACATCTTGGCTTTTCTTCCGCTGAGGGCAGAAGATGACTATGAGAAAATCTAGAAAACTCACAAGAACAGACACAACCTAGTCCTAAATCCCTGTAGACTCAGCGAACCTAGAGCTCTGATACCAAAAGCTTGTGGTAACACATCCCACTATCACATAGACAGTGAGGTGTTACGCAAAAACGTGCGGAAATCGCCATAAACACATATTAACAAAATCATGGGTTAATTAAAACTGATTGCGGAAAGCGGATAAACTGAGAAACTATTACATTTAAGTCCACATCTTGAAAGGAAACAGGTTATACAAACATATACAAGCCTTGATATATGTCCACAGCTTAGAGCAACAGCTGTCTTGTCATCACATGAGTTTATCACCTGTTTATATGTACATAAAGGCCCACATCCGGCCAGCAACCAGGATATACAAAGGATCAATAGTTATACATCATGAAACAACGTCAAAACGCTCCCAGGGACCTGAGAGTACAGGAATGACTCTACTACAAAACAACCAAAACAGCAGCATATCCATCTCTTGCCTTCTATTGCTCGTCTTGCTGCTCGGCTGCAACTCCGCGACCACCACCACGTCTAGCTCGACCACCTAAAAAGGGTGTAAACTAGCGGGGTGAGACACACAGTCCCAGCGAGAAACATAACTCCCCGCCGAAACTACAAAACCTCATAAGGGTAAAGCAGATAACTGATAAGAGGTATAACAAGAGCAGCTTATAAGGTAGAGCTATTCATACTGTCAAGCTTACCAGAAGTACGGAAGATGTAAACCCAAGCATTTCTTTATGGAACATGATTAACAAGATAAGATTTATAAGGTCTTATTTCATATCATGAGGAACATATAAGCAACTTCAATATATAACAGGATTAACTACACAAGCAAGGCCTCAACCAATGTTTCGTATTTTGCCTTAAGCAGTAAATACTATTCGGCTGGATTACATATTATTATGCCTTCAGGAAGTGAGTCATACTGCTCAGATCCAACCGACGGCTGTGAAACCCGGAGTCGGTGCCATACAAGGTCAATGGAAGAGTCGGACTCCACGACCTCCCACCTCGTGGTCAGTGCACGAGTACAACACAAGCAGGACCGCAGTCTCATGCTTAAGTGGCTTCAGCCACAGGGTCAGGCTACCCTCTGCCTAGCCCGCCCCGGTACAGGTATCGGCGCTAGTGAAACTGAGCCACGGGCTTGATCATCGTGCTCTGAGCCATGAACGCATTCATGCTCCCATATCACATATCCTGAGCCATGGGCCTGTTCACCATGCTCTTCACATACTTGGGCTACGGGCCTGAATCCGCACCCTAGAGTCTAGAACCGAAGTTTCACTCTTACCTCCTCACTTTAGGCTAGGAGAAACCTCGCATACTCAATAATATGTGCTCCGGGTTAACCCGCAGGAGAACCCGTTTCACCATCACCAGCTCCTGACGATGATGGATCTGTGGCCAGGGCAACTACATGATATATTCCACTTTGATTAATTAGTATCTTTTATATGGATTGCAAGATTCAACCAAGTTATATAACATGTAAACTATAATAAGAATAAACATCATGAAACTCAACATTATGCTTTTATTGTAATCAACATCATCCTGATCCATCACAAGGATCCAACATTAAATGTTATCTCTTGGCCTCTTTCCAATCATCTAGATCCATCTCAAGAATCAGCACATTGCCATGGGATCCCAATCCCTTATCGCATAGTGCCACTGCCTCTCAAGGCTTACATCATTAACATGGGATAGCAATCCCAAGCACTTTAGTCAAATACATCATATAGGTTATCTCATTATCAAGAGTAACCATCACAGCAGAGTTACTCAACATATATACCTCATAGCCCTTTACCTGGCTATGCATCTGTATGAGACCTGCATGGTTAGTATGCACAATCATCATGAATAGCTTAGAAGTTCATACTATCAACATAGGGTGATATTGATGCTTATATGCTTTATCAATCATGCCTCAACTTATGACCTTAGACATAGGTCATATTGTTATGCAAAGCATCTTATATGCTTACCATTTGCTCATCATTATACATAATATCAAGATGATCACATACATATGTAAGGTCATATTAAGTTACATGGATAAGCTCTACCATAACGATCACCATCAAGCATCTCAGAGGTCACCATCAGGACTAAACGTGATAGCAAGAACAACATCTAACATATTGTTTTCCATAAGGGACAGGACCCTCACTAAAAGCACCCGCTACCCTCACTAGAGGTGGTATCGGGTAGGGCATCCTCACAAAAGGTTGTATCGGGCAGGGTGCTTCCCCCTATCGCCCAACACACAACTCATACCAGCACATAACAGCCAAGCCTAACAGCAAGGGTGTACCATGCAACTGTGTGACGTGCATCAGGGATAACGGTCACAAGGTCTGTCGGGCAACTAGGCTTATAGGTGTGTCATTCATCAGGTGCAACGGGGCATCCCTATGCAACGTGCAGCTCAACCTGAGAGGTATCGGGCGACGACGTGTTGTGCACTAGGTTACTACCTTGGACTAAGCGTATCGGTCGGCACCCAAGGTATAGCAGGTCCAGATTGCAATGCCGCATCGTTCAAAGATGATGACAACACCAAGCCACCAACTGAGCTAGGCGTGTCGGGCAGGATACCCAACTAGGGGTGACGCCCGTCACACACACAAGGGTAAGAGTCAGGTGTGACGCTCATCAGGTGTCGCCCAAGGGCATATCGGGCACTTGAGCCAAACGTGCCATGCACCCAACTAATAACGGCACCCAAGGTGTGAGCCAAAGAGAGCATAACGCCTTGCAACACATGCTATCGGCCAACATACACAGGGCTAGGGCCAAGGGGTGACGCCCACCACAGAACTAACTAGCAACGCCTCCACAACATCAGGGCATAACAAGGGGGATAAGGGTATCGGGCAGAGCAGTCATCTTAGAGGGATGCCCGACACATAAAAGGTCAAGGGCCAAGGTGTATCGCCCATCACAAACACAACATGTCGTCTAAGGTTAGACCAAGGATAAGATATCGGGAAGCACCACCAAAAACACCATATCGGGCAAAATGCACCCCGACAGGGTCACCACCAACCTCAAGCTCAAGGGCACCAAAACCCTCAAGAGTCAAGAAGATGGCTCACCTCTCAACTTAAATGAGAGAGGGGTCTTGCACATCTCTTAACATCAATTGGGCAACACAAGGTTCAACCACAACCAAGGTCCACATCTACCACAAAGCTCACCTTTCAAGTCCATGGTGAGAGGAGGGTGTTGCTCAAGCAACTAGAACACAAGCTCACCTCTCAACTTAAACAAGAGAGGGGTATTTCCCATATCACTAGCACTCTAGCTCACTCCTCAAGACCAAGGAGAGAAACGAGTATTTCCCACCAAGAAACCCTAGAACACATGGTTCGACCAACAAGAACAACTAAGAAAAAACTAAACTAACAACATGTATAGACGATATGATCATAAGAAACATATAAGAACATAGAAGGAGATAGTGTAGTTAGGGTTAGGAGTTATGTAACCCGCCTTAAGCAAGCTCCAAGCTCCTAGAACCAAGCTCCAAGCACCACCAAGGAAGAAGGAGAGCAAGGCACTCTAGGGTTCAGCCACCACTAGAGGAAGAAGGAGACTCCAAGAAGGATCGGCCACCAAGCTTGCAAGAGAAGAGAGTGTCGTGCACCAAGGAGAGGAAGACTAAGGGACTAAAGGGATCCTTAGCAAGGGAAAGGAAACACATATATAGAAGGGAATGGAGGAAAAAACAAGGTAGAGCAAGGCAAGGTGTCGCCCACCTAGGGACACTTGTCCATGGGCAATGCCACCACTCTAACATGTCTTAAACACATGTCTAAGTCCATTGCCACATGCAAGCACCAAGCACCAAGTGTCCACTAGTGGTGACACAAATGAGATCAAAGAAGGTCAAAGATCCATGGGCGACACACCACCTTCATGGCCGACACAACCCTGGGCGACATAGCCTGGGCGACATAGCCTTCGGCGACATAGCCTGGGTGACACAAACATCCTCTTGCCCGACACAAGGTCCAAAGGAGCAAAGACAACACACCCCAAGGCCCAACAAGCTCAACCAAGCCCAAAGGAACTCAAGCAACGAGCCCAAACCTTCCTCTAAACACTAGAGGAAGCAAGGAGAGGGAGGAACACCTCATAAGGTGGCAAACTTGTTCACAAACCCTAAACTTGTGTTATTTACAAGTATCACCTCCAACTCTCAACAAAGCACCAACAAACCCTAATCACCATTAAAGGTGATTAACAAGCATCAAAGCATCAAGGTTAAGCAAAGAAAACAGGGTAAACCCTAAATGAAGGTCTGGGTCCTTACATTTAGGGAGATTGATTAGGATGTAGGAAGATGGGAGGCAACCTAGGGATCCAAGAATTGGACCTAGGGGCAAATCCCTAAATTCACACATATAAGCAATTTGCCTAAATTCCTAAGTGATTCCAAACACAAATCAACAAGCAATTCATGGAAAAAGAGATGCAAATAGAATATAATCATTAACAAATGGAATTACAACGTTTACATGTCATTTTCCCCCAACATGGTATCAAAGTAACATAATTTCCCCCAAACAGCCCACCCACAGGGGCCTAGCTACTCATAGAAATGGAAAATACAAAAAGAAAGGAGAAAGAGGTCGAAGAATCCATGGAGCTCGGTGTAAATGAAGAAGTCCTCCTCTCCATCAGCTGCAGGACGTCCTCCTCTCTCCTCCAAGGATGAAATGATGTGGAATGATGAAAGGAAGTGGATGGAAGGCTTAGATATGGGGGTTATGTGGTGGAAATGGTGAAATGGAGTGGCTTTGAGGTGGATATGGAGTGGAATGGAGTGGGTGGCGATTTGGAGAGCTAGGATGGGGTAGAAGGTAGCTAACCTCATGCCCCAGTCGCCACCTATGTATATATAGGTGTGGGGAGGAAGCACTAGGTCAAGTAGGGGTAAAATGGGAAAAACAGTGAAAACTAGGTGAGTTTTATGAGTAGCACGGCTGTGGTGGATCACCATGGTCGTGGTGGGTAGGGTAGGCCACGGTCGTGGTGTATGGGCACGGTCGTGGGAATTAAAATGGCTAAATGTGAGTTGGTGGTCAAATTTGGGCTAAAAAGGCCACGGCCGTGGTGTGTTGAGGGTAGCACGGCCGTGGTGGTATCTGGTAGCACGGTCGTGCTGCGTGGCACGGCCGTGGTGGGTGATGGTAGCACGGTCGTGCTGCGTGGCACGACTGTGGTGGGTGATGGTACGTGGCACGGCCGTGGTAGAGTATGCTCTACAGCTGCTTCAATTGAGATTTTTCCTGTGATTTCTTCATTTGTAGCACGATCGTTCTGTGTTACCACGGCCGTGCTGGGGGCTTTGCTAGCACTTTGAGCTTCAAACTTCATTATCCATGGACTTCTTTGCTTAAGCTTGACTCTTAGCCACTAGGGGTAGGTTGGGGGAGCTCTGAGGCCTTCTTTGGGCCCCTCCATCTCTCTCATCCATCCAAGTGTGGTCCAAGTACCTGAAAAACATGTAAAAATGTCCATAAGTGCATTTTACACAAATATGCATATTAAGGGAAATAACATGTAATCTAATAGGTATACATGTGATTGAAGAGCAAAAAGACACAAGATTAAGCCCTAAAATAGGGCTGAATCAAAAACCTATTATACTAAATGAGATTACTCAAAACATAAAACACAATCAATCACCAATTAACCACATATCCAAAAATATGGGTAAATTAAAACCGATTTCAACATCAGCACCTGCTCAGAAACATTTGCATAAGAACCCAGCATCTTTCTTTAATCCATACTATGCTAAGAATTTGATACAAATTGGTCTATCACCTTATCCACAACATATATGCACAGGAGAATAATATTCGTATATGCCACATAAACAAGCATTAATATGCTAAAAAAAGTTCGATTCGTTTGAAACACCATATACAAACTTTTCCTGCTCGGACTTGAGAGTACAGGGACGACTTTAGCACACACTAGACATCTAATCAACTTTCTCAAAGATTCATTACTATAGCTCCTCTTTGCTGCCACATGTTTGTTTGCGTCACTTCCGATTACCTAAGAAAATGTGGCGAACCACAAGGGTGAGACCCATGTCCCAACAAGAGATATAACCTCCAACAACACTTATTGATTACAACATTTTAGGTAGTGAGACAGTTTAAGTAGTTTAATCATATATAACAAATAGCCTCAGCAACACTGATGATTAATAAAATACATAAAGGAGTTGATCAGAATTATCATCATCAAGATGACTATCATCATTTTCCTTATTAACCGTATAAGAGATTCAATAGAATATGCATAACTAGCATAAGCAAGTCTAGTAGCATATTATCTCTATTGACATGAATAAGTCTAGCATCATAAACATATCTATCAACATTAGCATGTCTAACAGTTTGAACATATCAATATCATAAGAATGAGTATTTGCATAAGCATGATTAGAAGTATAGGTATTTCTAATTATAGAGGCATGGCTAGCATTCTAAACATAACTAACAACATGATATAGCTATCATCCTAATTATAATCAGCAGTAGCAGTATATATATCAACATAAGCATGACTACTACATGTACACATTTACAATCTTATGCATATCCACAACATAATAATAATTACTATCTCTTAATTGCACTAAGCATCATCTTTATGTAAAGATAACAAACAAGGGTTATCATCCAATGTGAAATGTCATGTATAACCTTAAACAAATATGCTACACGGCTATATTACATCTTTTATTAATCCCTGAGGAAATTGAGGATACCACTCAAAATCCAGCTGACCACTGCTAAGTCGAAATCAATGTCGTACAAGATCTAGGAAGAGCCGGACTCCTAAGATCTTCTCCACCCCCAGTCGGTACGGGTCCTCCACAGCGACACATAAGGTCAAGATGCTAACATCCTAGTCTATCCTTGGTACAGGTCATGGCACTAGTGAAAGGAGGTGGGTACGCATACCCTACCATCCGAGGTACAACCACAGTTGTCCTCTAGTCTTGTCACATATATAATCACCGAGATATGTCTGCAGCCGTTCTCAATCACATCAGATGTACGAGGCATGACCATAGCCAACCTCCACAACCTGCATTGTAGATGACAAGGATATATCCTCAACTTTCCACCCCCACATACTCAACAGTATGTGCTCTGAGTTTCCCTTAGGAATACTCATTTCACCATCTGGCAAATTTTGACACTCAGATGGATATATGGCACAGGGCACTACATGATTAGATTTGCACTTGATTTGTTATTCCAATTGGGTGAATTAAGGCTACATCAAACAAGTGGACATATAAACCCTAATTCACTTCTACCAAGCATATAAATATCACAACTTTTAAAAGATATAAAATGGGTGAAACATAATTTCTCATCCCATCATCACATAGTACTATTCACTTGCCATTCATGAGACAACACTAGTCATCATACTATCACAAGATATAAATCCTTTTCACAATATCATGGGGTATCAACCCTTATCAACACAAGAGGATTACACCTCATTTAGGGCTCAACCATGCCCAAAGGTCATTAAGACCATCATACTATCACGGGATATAAATTCTTCTCACAATATCACAGGGTACCAACCCTTATCAACACAAGAGGATTACACCTCATTCAAAGCTCAACCATGCCCAAAGGTCATTAAGACCATCATACTATGCCTTACATATAACAAGGCTTAACAACATCACTTACATATAATACACCAGATTAGCACAATATTGCATTAATGAGCTAGGAGATATTCGTAAACAATCATAGTAGGGTTATATTAACATTGAGAACATTCCTTTATTACATCAACATGCAAGGAATTTAGTTGTGATTAACACTCATCATATTCATAATGCACATGTTTAGCATAAGAAAGTATCAACCATGTGGCTATGTGACCGGCCTAAATCGCGCGTCCAAAAGTGGAGGCGGATTTGAGGTAATCGAGCTTTCACATTTATAAACCCGAATCCTTATAGGCCCCCGCAACTTTGTTTACGGGGTCGAAGTAGTCATACGGGGTCGAACACAGGGACAAGGGGGCAGTGTTGAGAACCATGAATCGACACGCTACACTCCGGCGGGTATAAAGAGATATAAATTCCCAAAAGGGAACGGTAAGATGTCACTAAATAAACAAGAAAACTATCTCCAAATGGAGCTACAAGAGAGATTTAAGGTTTTAATCATTTAGTAATTTTTAGGGGTTATCATGCAACAGAAGCAGAAAGATAAAGACTAGAGCTCAGGCAAGGTTCGGAGGATAAGACTGTAGTAAAACAAGCGGTAGCGGTAACACCCTGCACCCCTCCTCTCAGAGCGGGTACCTCTAACCTCTACATCAACACCCCTCTCGAGGTTGCTGGGCTTCAGTTAGAGTGGAATGTTACAGAAAACAGCTCCGTTCCAGGCACTCTCGTACTCCAGAATCGGACCAAACGCTAGAGCCGCAACACAACTCTCGAAGTTGTTGCGACGGGAAAACGGTCCGGTAGCTAATCGAAACGCGATCCAAATCATGCAAGCTAGGGTTCGGATATTAAACAGAGCAGTCATCCAACATTGTATACCAAGCATAGAGCAACAAGTAATTGAATCTTTCCATTTCCATAAACATTTAAAGGTCTTAATACATTGCATAAACGAAGAATGAAATAACAGAATTAAAAGATAGGTGTCGTCTCCTTGATGTAGAACGGCGACAGGGTGTTGTAGCTCTCCTACCTGATATCGGTCAGAGGCCTAGCCCGATACAGAGGTGTCGGGCGACACACCCTCTTGGGCGGCACGCGCCGACTGGCGACTGCATCGGTCAAGGGCTCTGGTCGATACGCTCATGTCGGACGACACACCCTCTCGGGCGGCACGTTCGATAGACTAAGCGTATCGGGTTGATATCGTGTCGGGCTAAGAGCTAAGCATTATTGATGTCGGTCACTTGTGTCGGGCAGTGATGTCGGCCGATATCGGCCCGCAGTGTCACCCGGGACGGTCCTAGGTGAACTGTCCCCTCCCTCTCGGGATGAGGAGAAGCTCACCTAGTGTTGCCCGAGATGAACACTGGGGCACGATACGTGTGCTCTCGGAGTTTCCTCGCTCAAGCTCCCAACTGTCTAACTGTCAGCTGCCCAAATGTGAACTGTTCTGACCATTGTGTCCTCTCTTTTCGGCTCCCTGTAGCTGCTATTTATAGTCAGTTGGTTGGTGAGAAGACATGGCGCTCGAAGTGCCACGTAGCCACCTTAAGCACCGGTCGATGGAGATGGACGGCCGATACAGGCATATCTCGGCGTGAGGCGCTGGCTATCGGTCATGTGGCGGGCAGCACGCCTGCCGGTGGGTGGCTGTATCGCCCAACGAGCTGGGTCGTCGAGGCGGCTTTGGCTCCCTGTCGGGTAGGAGGTGTGTCGGCCGGCACGTTCCTATCGCGCGGCACCTCTTCTTCGAGTATCTTTGTGTCGCCCAGCCCCTGTCGGGCTGGGGTTGTATCGGGCGTCAGGGAGGCCGAGACGGGCTTGGACTTATTCGTGGGCCAGAACGGCCTTATTGCACAAAAGCGAGGAAAATTCTGTAAAAGATAGGAAAATCGGAGTAAGAGCATTGCTTGGCCAATTATTGCGAAAATGCTAATAAAATAGAGGAAAATAGCAGAAAAGGGAAGTTTTGATAACAAAATAAAGGGCAAAAACGTCACAAAAACTGATGTTATCAACTCCCCCAAACTTAGCGTTTTGATTGTCCTCAATCAATATTTAAACTATATTTTTGTGATGCTTCTTTTTGCTCGAATAACTTTCAGGCCAAGGGGTAAAACAAGTGTAGTAATGCCTTTAGAGATAATGTTGCTTCACTCAAACAAAAGACTACGCGTTTCCTAGCCTTATTATTTCAATAAAAATTTTCTCTACAGCTTCAGCAAGACTTTGTTGTATGATTCCGAAGTTAGCTTACGCACCAAACAGCTTTATTTTCAGGGCAGAAGGTTGTGTATAGGGTAGGCTAAGGCTTTTTGGGTTTTTCATTCTTGTTTCCCATCAGTCCATTCAGGTAAGGGTCCGTTAACGGGCAAGTGGTCCCTGCAGTCCAAGCCAGTTGGCTTTAGAGCAGTGATTTCACATCCTACGTACCACTGCTCTGGATCTACCATGCCTAAAGATGGGTACTTTTGGAAAACAAGCGGGTATATATATTTTTTTTCTTTTTCTTTTATTGGGCACAACTCTCATGCTTTTATTCACTCTCGTCAGGCTTCTCTCTCTTTTTGGTATTTTTGTTGGGTGAGGGAAGACAAAAAGATTCTTGCTGTTTGGGCAGCTTTTTCCTTCTCCATACTTATCTCTTAGTTGTTCGCGAGATTATTATATTTTTGAAATTTTTGTCATGGCGAAGTATACTCTTTTGTTCGTTTGGAGCAGCATTATCAAAAAGATATAACAAGACTTGCATCACATTTAGCACAAAGAAAATAAACTTTGCAAAAAGTAACAACAGATTTTCATTATTATTACAGCAACTTTGTACATATGCATAGGGGCGGAAATTTGTAAAGGGCAGGTTTTTGAAAATTGAAAAAAAAAATTATATATATGGCATACATGCGTAGATCAAATATACAGGAAGCTATAAGAGCACATCAGCGTAGAAAGCTTGAAGAGTTAAAGAAAATTTTATACCTCCCTCACTGGCATACGGATACCCCCCCCCCAAACTTACTCCATACTCTGTCCCAGAGTAGAGAAGAAAGAAAAAGTGAGGTAAAGTTTAGCCAGTGAGGGTTATCTTGCTGATGTACTGCAATATGCTCCTTCGAAGTTGCAGCATGCCATTAGGAGGTTGTCTAGCGGGCTCGCTTCGGCAAAGTAGCGGTTGAGCTTGAGCTAACCCTCAAAATTCACTTCTGGACCACCTTTTCTCCACATCTTCGTTGTGAACATGCACGAAAGGACTGATCATCAGTCCCTCATTCAGTTCCCTGGAGTGTGTAGTCAGGGTGGCCCCTCTCCCTTAAGAGGACGGAACCGGGGCGCCTCGAACTTGTTCAGAGGCCTTGGTTGCCGCACTCTTGCTGCCCCTGGAGATGGTCATAAACCACCACAGGGACAGGTTGATAACTAGGTGACTCTCTATTGGAGCTACCAAATCAAGAAAAATCTCCCCTTTCATTGTTGTTGTCATTTCTGCCCGGCAGCCGTTGCTGATCTCCACGCCGTTGTTGGGGCGGCTGGTGGTTTGCTCCGTATGAGCCATACCTGTTATTTAAAATCAAAAATTATTTATACGTTAGGCAGATAAAGATAAAAAGAAAAGCTTTATTAAAGCTTGGGCGAGACAGGATCGGGCGATATGTCTGTCGCGCAGGGCAACTACCCGACAGGGCGCCCTGAAAGAGAACGTGTTGCCTGATAAAAGAAAAACAAGACTTATTTCAGAAATCCGGGTATCGTCCACCAAAAGAAACTCGAGTCGATGCAAAATTGGGTGATACGAGGAATGCCGCACGATACGACTCGCCGCCCGACACTGGTGTATCGGGCGACAAGGTCATATGTAGCGCTTTACTGCTTTGGCTGATACAATCCTGTAAGGCACATAAACTCGATCAGCAGCGTGCGCTAAAGAAACTTGTGCCGGGCGATAAGGTTATCGGTCGATAGACGTGTCGGTCTATATCTATGTCGGGCGATAAGAAAAAGTGATCTAAAACCATGTTGACGTCGTATTTGTCCAACTCTTTCCTCTTGCTATTGATGTGTCCATGAGCTTGTCTACTAGTAAATGTCATACTTTCATAGCCACCAGACTCGGATGCTATCAATGCAATTTGTCTCGATACATGTATGTTAGCTTGACTCATGGAAGAAAGGATCTCTTTTTGAGTTTCATCAAGAGATGAGTTACACGTGAGGTAATGGAGATGAGCATCGTCAACAAGTTCATGGTTGTGTTCCTCAACAAATGCAGTCACGACCCACATGGATGAGGACTTATCCAGTGTGAAACGTATCATGGCTTCGCAGCCACACCTCTTCACAGAACGCCTGTGCTTCTTGGACAACTTATCCTGCAAGTTACCCATTTCATCACAAACGGGGCTCAGAAGCCCTCTATACCTCTTAGAACGACAGATCTTACCCTGCTTATCACAAACCAGATCTTTACCAACCAGAATCTTACTTCCCCGTTCATATCTATTGTCGTCTTTCCTGATGTTAAACCCACTCATTCCAGCATAGCTGGAATAGAAGGATATACCTTCATCTAGACTTCAAAACTGAAGGCCAACTCTAGGGACTGCAGCTGGGGACGGAGAAGAAACACCAATAGAATGAGAAGACTGAGGATTATCATCATCACGACCGACACTTGCATTAGCAGCATCCGTATCAAGGCTGGGATCCATGACAGTGTGTTGGAGTAACTCGAAAGATCAGAAGAGTAACTCTGTAACACAACAAGAGTAACTCGGTAAGGCAAAAGAGTAACCAATTATAACAAGAGAGTAACGACGCAAAACATAAAAACATGTATGCCAGTTACTACTTCAAAAATGACAATGCAGAAACAAAAATTGGGTTTTTTCCCACACAAGATAAAGGGATGAATAAACATTGAAATGATAAGAAAAAACAAAAAAAACGAGTATAACTGAATGAATTTACAAAGAGAAATACAAAATCTACCTGAATGTAGCTTGAAAAAACGGTTGCTCGTAAAAATGCAGATAGA
Organism: Alisma plantago-aquatica; assembly: GCA_963693085.1. Classification (NCBI taxonomy): domain Eukaryota; kingdom Viridiplantae; phylum Streptophyta; class Magnoliopsida; order Alismatales; family Alismataceae; genus Alisma; species Alisma plantago-aquatica. Next base: position 935,284,357 of record OY856413.1, on the reverse strand, counting down.
ACAGTGAATTCTCCCACCACCTCCACTCCCTCCACAACAATTTGCTCCTGAATATGCAGAGAGAACAGGGAATTCTCCAACCACACCCACTCCCTCCTCCTCAGCGGCGTGAGCTTCAGAACAGTAGGTCTAAATGGTGGAATCAACTTGGTGAAAATCAACACCGTCACGGGATACACAAACGAAAGTGGGAGACACCTTAGTCGTCCTGCTCTGCAAGATTGATAAAAGGGGAAACCGTTCTTGTTATTCGAGAATACTGAGAGTAACTATGATAACACTGAGAGTAACTGCGAGAATACTGAGAGTAACTCTGATAGCACTAAGGAGTAACTGAGAGAACACTAAGAGTAACTCTGATACGCACTGAGAGTAACTATGATAACACTAAGAGTAACTGCGAGAATACTGAGAGTAACTGTGACAAAATAAAAAGTAACTCCAGCAACCAGAAAGTAACTCTACCAGTGTATGGCATAGTAGCAAAAACTGACATTTCGTGAGTACACTGAACAAACCATGAAAAAAATTGTACTGATCCAAAAATGTATGTATTCCAAAAGAAAAGAGTATTCAATGCACACGAAGATAAAACAAAAAATATTCTGCAAAAGAGTAAGATATGATCAAAATAGATTCTTTGAAGCATATTCAAAGTATACATATAGCTGGTGGAGTTCAATGTAACACATAAAATACATTACAAAACACAAAAGTAAAAATACATGGATGGTTACAAAATCACTTTCACAAAAACTGCAGACAAAAAGAACAACCCATTACAGGTTTGAATATCCCTCACTCACACGCTAATCAACTACAAACTCCAATAAAAAATGTCTAGCACCAACAGACCACACGATCAACAATAGGGATAATCATTGAATAGCAAACAGCAACAACACATAGTCCATAATAGCAATGGACTACTTCTTCATAGGGCAGTTCCTGCTATCATGGTTGACCCCAAACTCTAAACAATTCTTGCAATGCCTCTCTCTTTTGGACTGTGCAATCTCAACTCCAGATTTAAACCTCACATCGGTCGATCTAGGTCTTCCCTTAGTTTTGCAACTACTAGGTATATGGACCTTGACAGCAGAAGAGGAAGTTGTATTAGAAGCGGTTGCACCAGCGCCTGCACCAGGATCAGCGATATCCAAGTCTAATAGCTCCTTTCGCAAAGCTAATAGTTTTTCATGGCAAAGATCTACAACATTGTTCCTAAACGCTATGTTGACAATAGAATTGCAGGCAGAAACAAGATGAAGTGTCCTCCCAGCGGATGGATGCTTAACTGACGCTTTGCCAAAAATTAAAGGGTGTTCTCTGTACCCTTTGGTCCACCTCTTCAGAATGTAAGGCTCGGGAAGAGTGCAATAGTCACGACTCTTCAAATAAGAGAAGATGTGCCTTCAAGGGATGCCTTTGAATTATTTTTTCATCAAATATTTTATTGCCCCGTGATCTGTATATACCTTGACCTTGGCTCCAACGAGATACGACCTGAATTTATCAAACGCAAAGACGATCGCTAGCATCTCCTTCTCAGTGGTCGTGTAGTTCACCTGAGCTTCGTCCAACGTGCGACTCGCGTAGCAGATCACATGGTGCTTCTTGTCTTTCTTTTGCCCCAGGATTGCCCCAACCGCGTAGTCGCTAGCGTCGCACATTAGCTCGAAAGGTAAACCCCATTCAGGTGCTTGAAGGATTGGTGGTGAGGTTAAAGCATCTTTTAGGGCCTGAAAAGCACTTAGACAATCATTAGAGAAAACAAATTCAGCATCTTTTACCAGAAGATTGGACAGTGGTTTGGAGATCTTTGAGAAGTCCTTTATGAATCTTCGGTAATATCTCGCGTGTCCGAGGAAGCTTCGCACCCCCGTCATGGATCTTGGTGGAGGGAGCTTGGATATTTCTTCAATCTTGCTTGCGTCCACCTCGATCCCACGCTTCAAGATCTTATGCCCGAGGACGATGCCCTCCCGTACCATGAAATGGCACTTCTCCCAGTTCAGAACTAGCCTTTTCTCCTCGCACCTTTGAAGGACCAAAGACAGATTCTTCAAGCAACTATCGAAGTATTTTCCATAGACAGAGAAATCATCCATGAAAACTTCTACGATGTCTTCTAGAAAATATGAGAACATTGATATCATGCATCGTTGAAAGGTGGCGGGGGCGTTGCAGAGTCCGAAGGGCATCCTTCAGAAGGCATAAGTGCCATAAAGGCAGGTGAACGTTGTTTTCTCTTGATCGTCGGGTAAGATGGGTACCTGGTAAAAACTTGAAAAGCCATCAAGAAAATAAAAGAAATCGTGATGCGCTAACCTTTCAAGAACTTGGTCAATAAAAGGTAGCGGAAAATGATCTTTCTTTGTAGCCTGATTAAGCTTTCGGTAATCAATGCACATCTGCCAGCCGGTGACGGTCCTTACCGCCACCTCGTCGCCCTTCTCACCCCTGACCACCGTCATCCCGCCCTTTTTGGGTACTACGTGGATTGGACTTACCCAATTGCTGTCGATGATTGGGTAAATGATCCCCGCATCCCTAAGCTTTATTACCTCTTTCTTGACGACCTCCTTGAGCATCTGGTTCAGCTTCCTCTGGGGTTGGGCCAGGGGCTTGGCAGATTCCTCCAGGTTGATGTGATGCATGCACAAGGCGGGGCTAAGGCCTCTGATATCATCCACTGAGTATCCTATAGCCCCCCTATGGAGTCTTAGCTCTTCAAGGAGTCGGTCTAGCTGGCTGCTCGAAAGATCGGCGTTCACGATGACGGGGTTTCTGTGCTCTTCATCTAAGAATTCGTACTTCATGCCCTCGGGTAACACTTTTAACTCTGGTTTTGGTCCGGGTGTCTTCTCCTGAGGTTCTCCTTCAAGAGAGACATACATCGTAGACTCTACCGCCACATCTTCCTCTGACAAACCTTCCTCAGAAAGGCTGAGAAGGTCGAGATGCTTTGCGACCTCAGGATCTTCGAGGTCAAGATCTTTACAGTTTATAGCCCTCAATAGGGGGTCTACTGTCCGGAAGTCCTCCTCTATCTCCTCGCAGAACTTATTGTAACTATCTGCGAACTGTGCTGATTCAGAGATGGACGGGCCCCTCATTATTTCTTTTAGCTTGAAGTCCATATGGTCGTTTCCGACCCTTAAGGTGATCATCCCCTCAGAAACATCAATTAGCGCTCTTCCTGTTGCCAAGAAGGGGCGCCCAAAGATGATCGGGCATCGGGGGTCTTCAGCTGTATCCATGACTACTATATCGCAAGGGATGAAGAAATCGCCAACCCTTATCGGCACATCTTCGATAATGCCAACGGGTCTCTTAAAGGTGTGGTCCGCCAGTTGAATCCGCATGATGGTTCCAACCATGTCGGTCAAGCCCACCCTTCGTGCGAAACTTAGAGGCATGAGGCTAATGCTTGCCCCCAAGTCCGCTAGACCTTTGCGCTCGACGTTGTCCCCGATGGCGAAAGGGATTGTGAAAGCTCCGGGATCCCTTCTCTTATTTGGTAAGTCAGGTTTGAGGAAGGCGGACGAGATGGAGGCTAGCTGCACTGTCTCTATCCTTCCTCCCCTTCTCTTCTTCGTGATAAGGTCCTTGAGGAACTTGGCGTACGTAGGCATCTCCTCCAAGGCGTCAAGGAAGGGGACTTCAAGATGCAATTTTCTGATCGAGTCCATGAACCTTTCGTACGCTTCTTCAGATTTGCCTTTATTAGTTTGTACGGGAACGGGATCCTAGGAGCGTAGGCATTCCTTCTGCCAGGTAGCTCCTCAGGGGAACCTTGCGCAGACTCCCGAACGTCTGCCTGTCTTTCTTCTCCTTCTGCTAGATCTGCACCCTCAGGCCTTTGCTCAGGCTCGGGCCTGGCTTCATCAGGGCGCTCCAGCGTCCTTCCAGACCTCAGAACTGCCATCACGGCAGATTTAGGGTGTGGGAGTGCTTTTATTGCAAGATTCTTCATCAGAGAAGCCATCTGGGTCAGTTGCTAATCAACCTCGTGCTGGCGCGTCTGCAAGCTGGCCATCTGGCACTGCATTGAATCCAGAGCCCCAGGGCTAGGGAGCGTGTTCTGCACCAGTCGGCTGATGATGGCATCCTGTCTCTTTATATAGGCAGAAAGCTGGCCAACCAAGTTAGGCTGGCTTGACCTCTTGCCCTTGCCCTGACACTCATCCGCAGAAAGGGACTGCTCGCAGCGAGACATGTCTCAAAGCTTGGCAGAACAAGTCGCAGATCTTCAGAGTTTTTGAAAAGGCATGGAAAATCAAGTTTAGAAAATTGAAATTTTTATTTAAAGCAAAGTAAAATGCTACGAAAAGAAAAAAGAAAAAGAGTGTTGTCAAGCTTATCTCTAAGCTTGAGGCACAGGAGTGTAGTTAGTGGATTCAGGTTCGTCTTATAGTACCGCTATTGCCTTGTCCCTGACAACGGCGCCAGAAAGTTGACCGGCCTAAATCGCGCGTCCAAAAGTGGAGGCGGATTTGAGGTAATCGAGCTTTCACATTTATAAACCCAAATCCTTCTAGGCCCCCGCAACTTTGTTTACGGGGTCGAAGTAGTCATATGGGGTCGAACACAGGGACAAGGGGGCAGTGTTGAGAACCATGAATCGACACGCTACACTCCTGCGGGTATAAAGAGATATAAATTCCCGAAAGGGAATGGTAAGATGTCACGAAATAAACAAGAAAACTATCTCCAAATGGAGCTACAAGAGAGATTTAAGGTTTTAATCATTTAGTAATTTTTAGGGGTTATCATGCAACAGAAGTAGAAAGATAAAGACTAGAGCTCAGGCAAGGTTCGGAGGATAAGACTGTAGTAAAACAAGCGGTAGCGATAACACCCTGCACCCCTCCTCTCAGAGCGGGTACCTATAACCTCTACATCAACACCCCTCTCGAGGTTGCTGGGCTTCAGTTAGAGTGGAATGTTACAGAAAATAGCTCCGTTCCAGGTACTCTCGTACTCCAGAATCAGACCAAACGCTAGAGCCGCAACATAACTCTCGAAGTTGTTGCGACGGGAAAACGGTTCGGTAGCTAATCGAAACGCGATCCAAATCATGCAAGCTAGGGTTCGGATATTAAACAGAGCAGTCATCCAACATTGTATACCAAGCATAGAGCAACAAGTAATTGAATCTTTCCATTTCCATAAACATTTAAAGGTCTTAATACATTGCATAAACGAAGAATGAAATAACAGAATTAAAAGATAGGTGTCGTCTCCTTGATGTAGAACGGCGACAGGGTGTTGTAGCTCTCCTGCCCGATATCGGTCAGATGCCTAGCCCGATACAGAGGTGTTGGGCGACACACCCTCTCGGGAGGCACGCGCCGACTGGCGACTGCATCGGTCAAGGGCTCTGCCGATACGCTCATGTCGGACGATACACCCTCTCGGGCGGCACGTTCGATAGACTAAGCGTATCGGGTTGATATTGTGTCGGGCTAAGAGCTAAGCATTATTGATGTCGGTCACTTGTTTCAGGCAGTGATGTCGGCCGATATCGGCCCGTAGTGTCGCCCGAGACGGTCCTAGGTGAACTGTCCCCTCCCTCTCGGGATGAGGATAAGCTCACCTAGTGTCGCCCGAGACGAACATTGGGGCACGATACGTGTGCTCTCGGAGTTTCCTCTCTCAAGCTCCCAACTGTCTAACTGTCAGCTGCCCGAATGCGAACTGTTCCGACCGTTGTGTCCTCTCTTTTCGGCTCCCTGTAGCTGCTATTTATAGTCAGTTGGTTGGTGAGAAGACATGGCACTCGAAGCGCCACGTAGCCACCTTAAGCGCCGGTCGATGGAGATGGATGGCTGATACAAGAATATCTCGGCGTGAGGCGCTGGCTATCGGTCACGTGGCAGGTAGCACGCCTGCCGGTGGGTGGCTGTATCGCCCGACGAGCTGGGTCGTCGAGGCAGCTTTGGCTCCCTGTCGGGTAGGAGGTGTGTCGTCCGGCACGTTCCTGTCGCGCGGCACCTCTTCGTCGAGTATCTTTGTGTCGCCCAGCCCCTGTCGGGCTGGGGTTGTATTGGGCGTCAGGGAGGCCGAGACGGGCTTGGACTTATTCGTGGGCCGGAACGGCCTTATTGCACAAAAGCGAGGAAAATTCTGTAAAAGATAGGAAAATCAGAGTAAGAGCATTGCTTGGCCAATTATTGTGAAAATGCTAATAAAATAGAGGAAAATAGCAGAAAAGGGCAGTTTTGATAACAAAATAAAGGGCAAAAACGTCACAAAAACTGATGTTATCACTATGATAACCACCAATTAACATATTAAGGTTATGATCATATTAAGGATATTATTTCACCATCATGCCATCATATAAGAATGTTAAACATGCATATTCATCTTTATCTATTTGCATTAGAGTTATTTTTAGCATGATAAATTATATCAATGTTACTAATCAACACTTATAGCCAAACCCTAACACACGGCATCCCCATTGGATCATGGATGCATAAGATGAACCATCACAATCACATTCCATACTACTCTCAAGTATGAACCCACACATAAATCAAGGTGTAACCATCGGGTTATAGTATATTAGGGTTTCAACAATAGTAACATAGTACTCCATGATTGTATTAGTCATTCAAGGACTATTTATACCCAATTACCATCATTTAGTTATATTAAAGCTAGGTATAACAAGCTATACCTCTTTACGGTTACACATGAACACAATATGATTATCATCCCTTCTATTCATGTGAGTGAATAGGTAAGACTACCTTATTAAGGGTAACCCTCCATTTGTTCCATCATCATTCAACCCATATCACCATACCAAAATGTCACCCAGAACCATTGGATGTTTAAAAGGTAATACCATTGTTATTTACATAAGTAAACACCTTGGATAAACAACCAAGGAAGTCCTTGATCGGTGCTCTAGACAAAGTCACCATCTAACCCTAGACATCCCTTGATTAATAACACAAAAAGTTCCATTGAGAGTAGGGTAAAACCCACAATCGACTGTTCAGTTAAAACAAGCCATCCATTGTCAACAAGTAAGCTCCTTACGTTAATCATATAAAGGAAACCATATAAATCACATTATTAGGACCAATATATTACATTATCCATCATTCCAATTTATTGGGGGAATAAATGTTAGATCTTTACTATTTGGTCAAGTTCATATGTTAAAACCATCAATTACAATTTAGGTTTGACCATTGCATCAAGTGACCCAAGAAACCATTGATCTAAGGCTTAATTGATGCTACAACTATATGATTAACACACCATAAATTTTGGAGATCTGATACACCATCATTGGTGACCTTTAAGTCACCATAGTTTGTTAGATCAGCACTATATTCATTAATCAACATCAAATATTAAGCTAATGTCATCGTTGATTGATAACATCAGAAGGGTACTTAATGGTTGATCATTAAACTTCTAATTGATCCAAAACCTGACCTAAGGGGGTGACCATAGGTTTTCACCATCATATGATACCTTTAATCATGAACATCAGTTGTCATGAAGACAACACCATAGGGTTGTTGCAATGGTACCATCATCAGGTCATGGGTTTATAGAAGAAATCGGCTTAAAACCTTAAAATTGACCATTGGTTGATAGGTGCTTAGCACCATAGGTTGTCAAACTAACCTGATCTAAGTCATATTATACCTTAGGAATAACATACACATGATCACAGGTTCATATATAACTGAAGTTAGAATAGGGAACATTATAAAAATCAAAATCTAAGTCAAGCATTGCTTTTTAGTGCATGGATCATCATTTTCAAGCAAGAACATGATCTAGAAAGCTTATGGTAAGCAATAAACGTTGAGTAAGTTATAAAACTTGCCTATAATGAGAATATGAAACCCCACACAGAAGAAAACTCGAACAGGTAGGGATGAAAATCTAAGAATAAGCTATGAATTCATCCATCTAGCACCTTACTTCATGAAATGAGTAAACCCTAAGCATAAGGAGCAAGAAAGGTAGGGTTTTAGAGCTTTAGAGCAATTTCTACCATGGAACAGCAAGGTTCCAACCTGCAGAAAGCTAGGAGGAAGGATAACAAAGAAATAGATGGAGGAAATAAGGGAACTCTTACTCTTTTAGGTCAAGATCACTAGAAGGAAGCTTTTTCAACCCTAAAATGAAGTCAATTGCAACCCTAGATCCTTTTTCCAAGAAGATCCCCACTTTCTTCTTCCTTGGACAGAAAGATTCATAGCAGCACAGAGGGAGAATGAGGTTGGGAGAAGGAGGGAAGTGGTGGAGAGGAAATGTCTCATTTTTGTGCTTGGGTATAAGTATATGAAACTTTAAGATAAAGAAAAAGAAAATGTTGAAGTTCTAGTATCTATCCAAGTGTCCATGGCCTTAATTTATTAAAAATATACAAGCACACACACAAGAAGCCCCCCCCACCATATGTATAGACCTGATCAGCTTTCCTTTTTCGAATTTCCTAGCCAATCAAATAATTCATTAGTTGATAGCTACTACAGGTAGCTCATCCGTGAAGGGGTAAACCCTAAAATACCCTTGGAGAAAAAACCTTCAAAATAAGGTTTAACTAGGTGCCCCATGGCTCAACAAGATCAATAATGATGAGAGAGTATCCAAGGAAAATAATGCAAGTGATAGATTGCAAAGAAAACCTCTCAATTGGGTAAATTATAGAAAATTCTAAAATGTGCATAAAATTGCATAACTTGCTCAAACAGTGTCCAAATTGGACCAAATTTGAAACTTAAGCTTGTATTATGATTTCAAAGCATATCACAAGGTTATATTTGGGTTATAAGAACTCAATTATGATAATTCAGCTCATTCAACTCATTAAGCAAGTTTAGGGGCCTTACACATCAGGGTTTCCACCACAAAAGTTGATCATATATATCATAATCTCAGTTAAGATGTGAACTAATACAATAATAAGCCATCAATTGGAAAATTAGGATTTCATTCCACTAGCAGAACAATTTAGTTCACATAAACAAATTAGGTTACAAATTTAAACATGATGACAAAGAGACAAATCTTAGATAGAAAAGCAATATCAACTGGGCAATGACAACATATGATCAATTACAAAATTTGAGACACAAATGAATCAAATAGATCTCAAAGGAAAAATTCTACATGCATCTGTAAATTAGGTCAAAAAGAGAGAAAACATAGATGATTTCTCAATTGTTATTAATTAAGGATGCATCATACCTCATTAACTGAATTTATAGATCTCAACCATACCCTATGTCTACACCTGGGTCACATGTCATCTATTAAACAAATTAAGTACCAAAATAATGAATTACATATATTTATCAAAACTTAGAAATTCACCTTTTTATTGTAATGCAATCGGGTTATAAAAAGTATATGATTTGTTAGATGACATTCTTAAGATTCCAATGACTATTTATTTGTTAATTCTCAAGTCATGAATAAATAAATATGAATATTATAAGTTAATTCTATTTCCTAGAATTAAGTATGAAAATAAAATGGTTTATTTTACCCTCGTATGTGATTTTTCAACCATAGGTGTAACACAATATTCTATGATAAACCCTTGATGATTATCCATGATTAAACTGAAAGGACGAGAAGACCCCCAACCTATGCGGCAAACTTGAAAGCGCTTGATGGCATAACTTGGATTACGACCCTTGTGATCTTACTTGTCATAATGCCACCCAAATATAACAGTTGAGCACCAAGGTGATGGATCGTATCACCAAACCAAGCAAAAAAGCACTAGAGAATTTCTTCTTTTAGTTCATGGGACCATCTTGAACTCAACAAGCATATGCTTGGAGTGTTGAGACAGTTATAAATCTCATAGGGATTGCCTCTAAAATAGAAATGAGGAGGGAGATCAGAAATCTAAGAAGAGCTTATAAATCTTATAGGAAAACATCAATTGAGTTTGAAAGATCCCAAAGGAGGTAATTGTGGTAAAATCAAGGTCATTGGGCCAAAATATGGACAAAACATTGTGAGCTGCCCCAAAACTATGAAAACTAAGGAAATAGGGGGGAGGATTATACTTGCTCCAATGCAACTGAAGATATAAGTAGCTTTGTGTAGATGAGATGGAAGGCTCCAAATCTTCTCTAGGCTTCACTAAGGTTGAAAGCCTCAAATTGGACTCAAGTTACCTAACAAAAGTGGCTAGAGTTGGGGAAACATGTCTGAGGATGGACGAGGCTAAATATTGCTAGGTGCAACAAAGGTCACGAAAAGGTTTTGTAGAGGTACAAATACCTAGGGGTGCAAGGAGATGGAAAGGGGGAGGAAACATGGGAGAAAGGGAAGTCAGGGTTCAACATAAATATAGGGATCATGAAATGCTAGAAATGTTAGGGTCATTTTGTGTTAAAAGGCAAGGGGTAAGTATAGGAAAATAAATCTTGAAGAAGGGAGAGATCGTGGAGATGAAATTTTTCTTTACTATTTTGGAAATGGAGAACCGTATGGATGTAGGAGATGGGTTGATTATCCTCTGATTCTCGTCCAACGCTCCAGGGTCAGCACATGATTGACTAAAAATCTGGTAGTAGTTCACCATAGAGTGACACATTAGAAAATTTTGGGAAAATAGAGGAAAGGGCATTACAACATTAAATTCTTGGAACTTTAGGAAATTGTAGTAAACATCAAATCAAAGACATTTGTATAATAAATTTCTTTTCAAACCAAATTAGGGTAGTTTACTCCAATAATAAAACTTATTACCATTATGTCATGCATTATTATACTAGTCTACAAACTATGCCTTTATCAAAAAAAATATATGTAACAAGCGGTCACATAAAGTGAGACATGATTCATCATGAAACATAGCTAGTTATTGTTTGTTTATCAATATCAGTCTTCTAGTCACTATCGATCACCATCCTATTTAGGTCCCTCAAGATATAACTTAAACCATATTTTAAAATTTCTCTTGAACTAAGCCTAAAGGTATCCAAACCATGGAATCAATGTTTCATGGGTTATGAGGTCAATTTCCGATATGTTCAACACTCAAACCATTTAATAGGATTTTATCCTAAAAATATACCCATCCATACACCACCAACCACAAATCTCCGCCCCTTAAAAAGGTTCAACCTAATAAGTCAAACTAAATCGCTCTAAAGGTGTCTCTCTTAGTTGTATTAACCAATCCCAAAGGCATCCAAACTATGAAAATCATGGTTCCTTGGGTTTATGAGGTTATGTTTGACTATGTTATAACACTCCACCCCTTGAAGAGGTTTACATACTCTAAATATAACCATCCATACACTACCAACCACTACTCTCCACCCCATAAAAATTTCAACCTAATTCATCAAACTAAACAACTTTGAAGGCATTAGGTCAGTACAAATCTTTTAGTTGTGTTAACTAGGTGTGTTATGATATACATAGGTCATGCCTCTAACTAGATGATATCAACTAACTAGGGCTATTGTCATCATGTCTATTGACAATCTTGGAGTTCATATTATCATTTAGTAGGTCAATGAGTAAAGCTCTCCAAATGGAGTAAAAGGGGGTATGTCCACTAAACCTTTTGTTCAAGACACTTATTATTCATCATCAATTAGTTAGAGTTTCTCTACCAAACATCAAACATTTCTTCATTGTGACATTCTTGAAGAAACTGTCAATTAAAATCATATAGTTTTTGTACATTTAATAGTACTGAGGAAAGTAACTTTCAGAAATGAAAACTACACACTATAAAACAAAAGATGGGTCTAAGGTAAATTTAAATATTGTATATTAACATCTTCATATACTACTACTTTATCATTATCATCACTTGATTCCACCCTATACCATATCTAATAACAACACAAGGATACATGTGTTTCTAATCCTAGATCGGTGTGTATAGGCACATAGGGTTCAACTCATTAGGTTTTACTACTAAAAATTCTTATGGTACTTGATTGTATTATATATCTTATTTCATCATCAGATAGGGAGATTTAAGAATAAACATTTCACCTAGAGAGCTTCCCCATAAGGTAAGGGTCCTTATCATTATATAAAACTTATGAAAGATAAAATTGTAATAGTCAGATAACTGACCGCCTTGGATCTGATATCATACTTGTGAAAGGGGGGCACTCACTTACTCAACCAAACTAAAGGAAACATCTCATAATTAATATAAATAAATTTTCACAAGGGATGATAATCCATTTTATTCGGTGTAGTATGTTCTAAACACAAAATATGCGACAGTGGAATAAAATAAATGACTATTTCAATTTTATAGTATTAAAAGGTTGAGATCGATATGTATGAATACATGAGTTAAAACCTATAATATATAAAAGTGTATGCAAAGGGGAACCCAACTACTTCAACTCTATCTATGAAGGAGCATTAGATACACATGTGCAGATCCTGGTATACCTTGGTCATCCTTCCGCCTCTTTACCTAAGGGGTTGGAAGCAAACTCTACAAAAGAGGAAAAGGTGAAAAACTATCAGCAAACATTGGTATGTACATATAACAAGGAATTGAGTAATAATAAGGAAAAATGGACAACAATTAATGTTATCAAGGCTCCCAACAAAAGAGAGATATGAAATCATTTGAGATGGATAACAAGAGAAATTGTTTAATATATGTAAGAGATATGCTTGTCATTTTCAAAAATATGAAGCAAACCACATAAGCATCAATACAATTAGTAGGTCACGCAACCCATCAAATTATCAACAATTTATCATGCATGTGAGATAGGCACAATATTAATGCAAGTATATAGACTAATGAGGTGTACATAACCCTAAACCTAGTTTATAATGGCACATAACATAAATCCCAAATGTATAATAGTGGGCACATAATACGGGTATGGGGCACACAACCGACACCCCAAAAATAAAATGGGCACACACCTAAGGCATGAGGCACAAAATCTACATCCTAAAAATACAACATGGTCACACAATCCAAAAAGTAAACCACAGCCAAAATATTTATATAAACTAGTAGTACTTACCAAGCATGCAATAATGTAGAACCAAGTGAAAGTTTAGTCATAATTTGGATTGAACAAGATTTCAATCACAAAAATGGAACATATAAGTCTCCCATCATCAAAGTGAATCAAATTAGGTTTCCACCACAAAAGTGAATCGGATATATCGTACTCAAATTAATATGCCATCATTTGGAAAATTAGGGTTTTGTTTCCAAAAAAAGAACAATTTAGTTCAAATTGACAAATTAGGTACAACCTAAAATAGGATGAACTAGGTAATAATCTTATATGCCAACTTTAAATATCATTTGAGCAATGATAACATATGACCAACTTTGAGATTTGAGATTCAACATGAGTCAAATAGATCTCAAGAGAAAAATTACACATGCTAGGTAATTTCCCAATTATATTTCAAGAAGGATGCAACATACCTCATTCTTTGGATTCAAAGATATCAACCAAGCCCTGAGTCCACACCAGCGTCACAAGCCTCTATGAGACAATGTAATGTGAAAATGATTGATTATAGATATTTATCAAGCCCTAACAGATCACCTCTCTATTGTAATGAAATCATGTTATGTGAATTATATGATTTGGTAGATGTCACTTTTTTATTCCAATTTCCATTTCTTTGTTGATGTTTGAGTTATGAATAATTAGATATAGATTTTATGAGAAATAGTTGAATTGTTTCAAAACGGATGCAATGAATTTATAATTTAGATATGATAAAACTTGATAGATTATATGAGGCGTCATCAATTGAGGGGAAAAAATGAATATTAAATTTATATACTATTTAACTAATTTCAGGAAGCATGTTATATTCCTAATTTTTCTACATAAGTAGAAATATCATGTGTTTAAACATTCTAACAAACTCGGTCATTGTATATTAATTAGATGTATATATATATATATACCTAATTATATTTATATATATATATATAGAAAATCTAAAAAATAGAGAAGAGAGAATAAGTTAAAGAGATATTATTAATAAAGTGTAATTGTATGGAGAAAGAGTTAATAAGTTTTCAATTACAATGAGGGATTTATGGAAGGGGGAGGGGTGAATTGTTATAGTTACATTAGATTTCAAATAGTTGGAGTATGAGAGAGAGAAGAAGATTAATTTGAATGTAAATTGAGAAAGATTGGAAAAGATTGAGAGACAAAGTAGGCGTTAATGGGACACGATTAATGAGGTGTAATCTAAATGTCGTGTTATTGGAACTCAAAGAAAGAGAGAGAGTGTTTTAAGAAGAGAGAAAGGAGAAATTATAATATGTCATTTTTTTTAAATGAGATTCAAAAGTGAAGAAGTGGAGAAATAAATGTGAGAGGGGAGAGTGTTAAGGAGAAGTCAGCATTGGAAATGCTACGATTCTGTTGGTTAAGGTTTTAAGATTTTATAGAAAGACGCTAAGCATAGTTGTAATTATGAACAAACACTCTTTTCATAGTAATACAGATTACCCTTGCACTTTATGGATCCACGTGGAGATTGATACCTCACTTTGATTGGCTTCACTCTTATGAACCTGAAAATTGGTGATGTAAAATCTGTAGGTTTCATGAGTTGTGCTTTGGGGAACAAAAATGACCGCCACAGAAGATGGGTTATCTAGAATGCAAATGCTTTGAAGGCAAGTTGATTGATTCACGACTTCTTTAAATATCTATACTACTATAAAAAGAGCGAGTTTGATGTTGTACTCTCCTTGATTCACTCTCTTCTCTCCTTTTTTCAAAGAATTTTGCTCCTACAAATATTTATTCCCACACTCTCATATTAACTTTTATTATCTTTAATTTTATATTTCTCCTTCCATTCCACAGAAACGGTTCTTTGATTCTCTCCTTTCAAACAAAGAACACAAATATCTTTTACCTAGGGACCCTTTCACGGACGAGTCCTCTCCTCGCACATTTCCAATGTGCATGTGCACGTGTGCGTTCACTAATATGTAAATATATATGACTTGCATTTAGATATTGTTTGTGCAAACAGAAAAATAATTTTAATCATGACTACATGCGCAGATGCCTTCAGTCATTAGGTATGGAACAGAGCACCGACTAAAATAAGCTCATCGTGGATCCTCTGCGATATCAAGGACTTAGTGGATGTGAAAGATGATATAGACCAAATGATAGTTAAAGTGAAACGAAAAGAGCTTTTGAAAGCCGCCGACAGACAATTTTGGAGATGACTATAGATGTTGTTAATGTACTCGTATAGTTTACACTTTTCTTCTTTATGCTTTGGCATAAATAGGAGAATCCCATTTCAATTTTTGTCTCGTCCCAAAACTCTTCTTGAAAAGGGAAAGAAAGAAGAGCCAAGGATTATAAATTAGGAATAAGGAAAAAACAAAAACTCACTTTGATGTTTCCAATGATGGTCTCACGAAAAGAGGTAAGACATATGTGTGAACCAATGACTTCCTTTATACTCATCTCAAGTCAATAAAAATCCTAAGGTATTACAAAGGAATCGGATAATTGACCAATGTACATTGATCAAATTAATGTAATAATACGTAAGCTTACATCTATATAGTTCAACTCCTAAACAAAAAATATGAGACTAGTAAAGCCATGTCAGATGCTTTTCAATCTCCCTCGTTTATAACCCTGACATTTTGATTAGGCCATTTATCATGTCATACAAGCCAGCCAATAAGCATACTTAAATATAATCGAATTTGTTACTATACACATTGTTTCTAATAGCTTTGAACACAAACATTTCAGCCTAAATAGGATATCAAAACCCAAGTTTTTAAGCAACCTATGTAAATATATTACACTCATGCTATGATCTGCAAGCTACATCGATATAGTTCATCTCCTAAACTAAAAACGTGGGACTAGTAGACCATGTGAGGTATTTTGCAATGTCCCCTATTGGTCTGTGACATCTCATTAGGCCATTCGTCATATTATACAAGCATGTCAACAGGCTATACTTAAATATACTTGAATTTGTTACTGTACACGTCGCGCCTACTAGCTTTAAACACAAATAATTCGGCGTATATAAGATGCTGAAACGGAAGCTTTTACATTTGTATGGTCACTCCATTTCTTGTTGTTTCTTAGTTCTTTGTGGAGTTACTTAACATGTAAGGGCTTCCACATGGATCCAAAGCAGCACACAGGGTTCTTGCTCAGGTTTTATCCATCACACCTAGACTTGTCAAATGGGTGGGTGGTTTGAATTTGGGTTGGGTCTTTGTAGGCTTGAGTCTCGCAGATGTGGATTAAAAAATATAATGTTAAACTAGTGGATCAATAGCACATTTAAACCCGACTCAGTGTGTTACGGATCTATCAATGGATGTCCATGCAATATGTATGTAATTAAAAAAAACCGTTGATCTATGCAAGAAGTATAATGGTTCATTAATAAATTTTAGCGTAATCGTAGGATAATGAAAGAAACCATCTAATATATTTGATGTCAAACGCAATGTACGATCCATGACTTTATTTTAACATAAAATTATAAGATAAAAAATAGCCAATTGTAGTTGTAATATAAAGTTAAAAATAAATGATATAGATGCTATAAATAGCATAATATGTCACACAACAACATTATTTTTTCATCTGACATTATAAATTACTAGCATAGTGTGTTCTTATGGTATCTACTATAAAAATCTAAAACACTATATGTTCATGAACAAAAACTACAATGTAGAACATAATTATTTGTTTTCATTAGCATAAAAAATTAACAATAGTCTTTAGACTTTGTCTTTTTACACCTCTATACGTTACAAATCAACCATTTGGTTTCTTTATAAATATGTGGGAGTGTCATGTGTTAAGAGTCATACATATATTATATTTATATTAATATATTTACCACTCTCACGGGCGTTTGGCCTCCGCCACAGGTATGGAAAAGGGGGAGAGAATGCCTCTCTTTATCTCATATATTAATCTATTTATTTTAACTAATAGGGTTACATGTGGATGCCTATTGGTCAACTGCAAAACCCGATAATTAAACATGTGAGTATGAATTTGAGTGATACATAACGGATAAAAAAATTATCACATAAATCCAACTTAAATAGGTTGGGACCACGGATTTTAAACCAGTTTGACACGTCTAAATTTTCACCATATAGGTAATGTAACAATTCTGCACTTACAAGTTACGATTATAGTTAAACTTCAGCAGACTTCAAGCCAAAATAATATAGTACAGATGTTACTCAATCAAAAAAAATCTAATCCAAATTCCATTTAATAAAATAGATAAATTCCAATTACACGAGTACTTATGCTTCAAATTCTTTTTTTCTGGGGGAGGGGCTTTTGGATGACCAGATTTAGATTACATCAGTGATTTATTTAAAATGGATCAGTAACAAACGCACGGACTTTTGATTACGTCATTCGATAGAGAACTTATTTACAAATACAGTAATTATGAAAACTGAAATTTGAATCACTTTATTTGGCAAGTTATAGCATTTTAATGCAGTAGTTATAATAATCCCATCATTTACTTCTTAGCATGTATATATTATATGACAACTCGGCATGTCAGCAAGCCAGGTTTTTCTGAACCTGGCCGGATATGTTCAACTCGAATCCCACCCAAGCCAAATAAGATTATTAAAAGATATGACTCAAACATGCATAGACCCAACTTGGGCTCGAATCCAACTTGTCATCAAAATTATAAAAATTACTTCATTATTAAATATTAGTTAAAAAAAAGATAAAAATGTTACAAATTAAAAAAAAAATTGTATTCTAACATGTTTGATAGTCAAAAACGATTAAGTAAACAAATCAAATGTCTGGGACCTTCCCATGATCAGCATGCCACTTTCAGTGATCTTGATAGGTGCTTCTTCTTTAAATTTTCTGTACCTATACACCTCTTTCAGTGATACCCAACTTTATAGGCACTCCTTTCTTATCTGTAACTAGCTAATGTTACATACCTCTGTGCACAGCAGGCAGCAGGCAATCCGTCAACAACAAAAAGGTTGAACAACTTATACTAGCAGTTTAGATAACGATACTGTGAACAGGTACAACAACAAAAACTGACAACGTCAATGTAGAATCCAAAATAGAAATAGTACAAAGCTAGCCGGATGAAATAATTGAAGCATACCACACCATCAGAAAATTTGAATCCTTTAAACAGGCAGACGAACAGGGACACCACCCACCCAGAAGGACCTCTTCTCCAGTGTGGCTTAAGTAGCAGCAATCAATAAAATCATAAGATACAATCCCAAACCGATTTAGGTCATGCTAGCTATTGAGTGAGAGCCACATCCAAGAGAAGCTGGAGCACGCCAAGTAGGATTAAGCTCATCCCTCTACGGCATCCCCAAATCACTCCTCAACGGGATGCCAAGGACATCTCTGGTGAATCCGGCCTTTCCACCACCGCAAGCGCCACCTCTATACATTATCTGGGTGGTGGCAAAGAGAGGTGGGAACCAGAAAATGCAATGCTAGTACAAAGCGGAAAGAGATGTACTGAAAAATGAAGACGGGTGGGGAAAGAGAAAGTCAAGGAGAAGAAAGAGAGGAACCTGCTCGAACACAATGCCGAGACCTGGGCAAATCACCGGATCTGCAGCAGCGCAAGCATGAAAACTATAGCAACCTGGTGGGGAAGAAGACAATGATGGCGGCCTGGTGGTGGCAATGATGATACAGGCAGTGGAGGGTCGAGTAGGTATTGAGGGAGTCGGGCTCTAAACCCTCACCCCTGACATTCTAAAGCCAATTTTAGCATAATTTGGGAAAGCCATCTAACGTACGAGGGAAATGCCGATTGCTACATTACTAAAATTTGACAAATCCGCTGTCAAGTTCCGAACAAACAACCTTAAGGCTGCCGTATTTAAAATACTAAATTCAATTACAAACCCGCCGTGAACTGCAGCATCCAAACAGCCCTTGGGAAACGTTTTAAAAAAAAAAAAAACATACTCCAATTAATTGCTTGCCAGCAAGCTTATCCAACGACATTAAAATTAAAAAAAAAGAGCTTGCTAAGGTTATCTAGGAGACAGACAATTACTAGACACAGACAGCACTAATATCAGAAGAAACTACTTCAGCAACATTACTACGAGAATGGTGCACAATAAAGATATCACAGTACCATATGAACAATACAGCCTGATTGCATTAGACCTGTCTAATCTGACCATACATATCACTGTAGTACTAGACCATGCTGATGATCGAATGAATATCAGCTTCTAGTGCTCATTACGATTAACTTTCTACAAGGGTTACTGTCGATGACGCAGAGATCAATACCCAATGACAATCAGATAAGTAAACAGGAAATCCTATCCATCCAGGGGAAGCAACACAAAACGTAGCTCTGCCAGTATGCAGATAAAAGTATTCAGAAAAAGCTAACTGAAACTTATGGTTAGCTTCCCAGAATACGGGTCAGAACTCTTATTGTGAGCAAATTAGAACGTGACGACCTCTGGGAAATTTTAGTAGTCAAGAGACCTTGTTCTCATCACTTTGTGGCCACTAGGGATCAACTGGCTCTCGACAACTTCTTGAAGCTTTTCTTTCAGAACTTGCTATCTGACTCACGGTCTGTATCATTAACTTTAGGTTCTGCTGCAGTACTTGAAACTATATTCTCCTCTGTTTTGTTTTCTATTTTCACAGATGAGTCGGTCTCCACCAATACCTTAGACAAAGTATCAGAAAATAAGGCAGTCTTCTTTTCTGGAGGTTGATTGTCAAGGTCAGTCGCTTCCTCCTTTCTGGCATCTGCAGCCGGAACAGCCACCGGAGTGGCAGTTTGATTGGTTAATCCTATCTTCTCTTCCACAATGTTATTTCCATTGCTTTGAGAATTGAAATTGGCTGCAGGAGGCAGGCTTGTTGAACCTGGCTCAGAATTAGAAGTCACCACTTCAGGTGTAGGCAGTTGACCCTTTCCAATAGCAACAGACAAAGTCTTTGGATGGAATGTTTCATTGGTAGGCAGTGTTCTTGATTCAGAATCTAAAGGTGACACCTTAAGTGTATTGCTAGGGCCAACATTTGATACATCCTCATTCGATGCTATCTTTTGGTTAACTGACTGTTGGACCATGGGTGATTGATTCACAACAGAATACATCTTGGTCTCCACTTTTATTGCTCCTGCGAGAGAATGAGAATCAAGCTTACGAGCCACATCTACAGAAGAGATAGGAATTCCAACTGAAGCTGTAACAGGATCTTTTTCTTTCATCAAACTGTGGTTCCTGAATTCCACACTAGGAATAGGAAGCTGAGTTCGTGCAAGCATGGAAACATGTGGTGCAATATCATTTGCAGCAGAAATAGTAATCGATTGACCAGGTTCAAATACAACACCTCTCAACAGAGTACCAGTGTCCCCCACACGAACAGTCAGCATATAACCAGCATCAAACTTTCCATCCAGAACACCAGAAACAACCTGGCCCACAGAAACGTCACAAGAATAGGATTTACGACGCCTTCTGCATCCAGATTCAGACCCAGGAGGACAATCATCCTTCCGAGGCCGACCACGCTTGCGTTTGATAGTGAGGCTTGTGGGATTGACAGGGTTGCTGCTCACTTGCATTTCCTCTGCCATAATTACGCACTGGGAACAAATACAGGGTTAGAAACAGCATACTCTGAACAAAATATGGTATTAGCAGTATTGTACAGAAAAAAAATCGTAAATCACACAAACTATACAATATATCAAGTCACGGTCACGAGATCTTTATCAAAAAGCCAATTTTCACCCTCAAGTCATATACATCAGCCAAAAGTTGAACGGATGGCCTTGTATCTGTGCAATTTATCTCTTATTCTACGTATTTCACAGATTCAGTTATAATGTGCTGGTGTATACTTTAGCCCTCAGAATTATAAATTTAGCCAGTTGCTGTAATTAAAGTTAACTAAACAAGTCTGCTTAAAGGCATAGATTCTTGACGACAGTGTGTGGGGCGGTGTGTGGGGTATCTAAGGTTCGTCAAAGCTTCTCAGAAGCAGAGGATCCAATTTGGCCACCTGCATCCGGTGCTTCAATACATGGAACTCAGGGAGTGCCTTTGGGGCTCCCATTCCTCAGCAGCATTGCCACTTGGAAAACCCAGCAGAGGGTGCATCCTCATGTTCATGTGCCAAGCATTGTGCAACACTTGGTATTTGGTACGTGCAGCCAATTGCATGGCCTTCAGCCCCACACCCATTTGGTACGACCTGGGTACTTTTGCTAGGCTTCCAGCGGGATCTTCCTTGTGTTGTAGGTTTCATTGCTACCAAATCATGTGATAAAGTTTCTAGGTATTAGGTGAGTTGTCTGAGATTGGAAGCAGGGTTTGAATCTATCCCTGGCATTTGGATTTTCCTTTGGTTCGCTCAACTCCAAAGAACCCCTTAATTTTGTGGGGCGTTGAATACAGCTACTAAACTATGGAGGGATATAACAAATTATGGAAAACTAGAAGAGGGTTATTTGGTGGACTTAATCCCTTTTATTTTTGTGATAGCTTGCATGTTGTTATTGGTAGAATCAGTGTACTGTATTGGAAACATGTGTACATATTGTACTTATCTAGATGGGTAGAAGCTTTGTCATTAGCTAGGGTTCGTTCTGAATTGAGAACAGGGTCTGCATTGTGTGGAATTATGCTGATTTAATTGCGTCTTAGTAATTAGTTCACTAAAGCTTTTTATTTTCTATCCTCGTGCAAGATCTATCAACCCGAGATGCATCCTTGCTACCCATTGCAGAAGTAATTCACATTGAAGCACACTCCTTTTACATAGACTGATGCAGCATGATTAATGCTCTTAAAGCCCATTTCCTCACTCCATCTATCTTCCCAAAATCTTACGCCACCCAATTTGCCAGGGATCCATTGGGTGCTGCTATTAATAGGCATTTGAAACTCCATAATATTCTTCCAGCAGTAAACTGCAATTTCTTGGTTCAGCAGGTGCAATTCACACCAATCAACAGTTTTAATTTAAAAATGACCAATAGCCCACATTACGCTTATCCGTCAAAGCCATTTGAAGAAAGGACTGGTATTAAATTTATTCGATAATGATAAGCCCAAGTCTTATTTTTAAACAGATTATATATCCTAGCGGGCGTGGCAGCAGTATCAGATTTGAAATCCCTTTCCAACGAAAATTCTCTTCTAAACTAGCCTAGTTTTTAGTCTAACCAATCTGGCAACTTATAAACACAAAAGTAGCTGAGGTTTCATGAGCAGCTTTGAACTGTATTGACCACCCACTGGGAACAATGTGTTCCTTTACTATGTTTTGAATCTTTGTTCAAATTTTGCAGTTCAGCTGCCTTCGCCTATTTTCGAGTTTAGAAGTTTTAGGTGACATGACGACGCCCAAGTGATCAGTAAGTTGTCAATTTAAACCCTACGCCTAAGCAATCAGTAAGATGTTAATTTAACCCTACTGTAAGGGGCCGTTCTGCCCCCGACTTTACAAGTTCCCGTAGTCTTAGACATTCTCAGCTTTTGATTCAAGGACCTCGCTGGGCATGAGCGGTGAACGATACATGCAGAACGGCAAAGCAGCATGCTAAACTGATGATGTGGGGCTGATGCTGCACTAAACGCGTGATTGATCACTACCGCCGAACATGGCAGGTTTTCAAATCTCATCTATTCATATAAGCAAATACTGAGCCAAATGCCGGAAAAAGGTTAGACGAATAAATCGACTGCCCAGTTACGTATAAAGTCAGGTAGTTATGAAGTTGGGGGCCGAACGGCCCCTAAGGTTTTCAGAACTGCACTGATGAGCAAACTGGTGAAGGATTCTCGGTTTACTGGTTCAAACAGTGGTCAAACCGGTTCCACCAGTGACTTCAGCATGATATCGTATAAAAAAATTATGCTAGGAATAAAAAACACACAAACAATAAATTTGTTTACGGCCATCTACGCATTTTATATGAATAAAAAACTCAATTATTCATTTCACAGTAGGTCTGAGAAAAACAGTCATTAAATAGAATTTAAGATAACCTACATGCTTATTTATCATCATCATCAGCTGTCTAGATAGACAAGGACATTAGTGTTATATTTATCAATCAGTGAGATAGGAGGAATATGGGGGGAAAACAATTCGAATAGGAGGAAATGTTGTTGGTAGTAGAAGAAAAGTGCAGAGATTTAGAGGAGGGGATTAAACAGACTCATACGAAAATAGCACCATAACAAGGAAAGCTATGGGCCACTATAGTAGAAAAAGGACAGAGGCAACAGGAACTGCAAGCAGAGGAGAAAGTGGAGGAGGACAAGGAAGAGGTGGAGGTAATTAGACAAAGAAGAAATGGTACCAGCATTAGAGTAGTAGCAGGCTTGATTTAGGAGTAGCAGCTGTGCAGGAGAAGTAACTGGTGCAGCACTACACATTACAATGGCGACTACACCTAGCCTTAGTTATAAAGGTGCCCTGGGCGTCTCAACTAGGCGCCTAGGCCTTTTGGTAACTTAAGTGGGCGCCTAAGGCCTTTGGGGCCAACTCAAACCACTTAAGGGCTAAATTAGGCTTAAATTTGATCAAACTAGATCAACTTGAGTCAGGGATTATGATTGAAACTTAAAATGGGACGGTTTAGGCCAACCCAAGCCAATTTGGGCAATTCAGGATTGGGGAAACATTTCTGATTTGGAGGAATAGGTCTGATTTGGTGAAATTAGGTCTTGTTTGGCCAAATCAGGTCTCATTCAAGTCAATATAGGGAAAATTAGGGAAAGTTAGGTCTGATTAGGTCGTGTTATGCTAAATTAGATCAAATTTTGGCAAAATTAGGGCAAACTAGGCCAGATTAGGTCTAATTTAAATCAAATTAGGTCAAATTAGGGCCAAACATGTTTATTACGTAATGATAAGTGTGATTTCGGACAAGTAATGAGTGTTATCAACTAAGTTCTCATTTAGGTCGAGATAGGGCAAACTCAAGAAAGTTAGATCTGAGAAGGCCGATTTTACGACAACTTGGGTCTGCTTTGGCAAAATGAGGACAAACTAGGTTAGATTAGGTCTAATTTAGATCAAGTTAGGTTAAATTAGGGCCAGTCAGGTCTAATTTAGGTCATGTTAGGTGTAATTTAGGTCAAGTTGTGATTGTTACCGCTTAGATATAGGTATATAACCATTATAAATATGCATAGTAATGTTTATACTTGAATACATCTAAATAAATGGTATATATTTGTGTGTGCGTGCGAGCGTGTGTGTATAGACATGTAAATATAAAAATAAATCAAAGTGCCTAGGAAAGGCTAGGCACCCCTAGGGAGGGAAGAACTGCCAAGCCATCCAAACAAGTATGTACTTAACAACAACGGATGCATCCAACAACGGCGATAGCCAGAGACACAAATGTTCTACCCTCTAAGGCTCACTTTCAAGGAACGAGATATTGTCGATATTGGCGATAGCCAGAGACACAAATGTTCTACCCTCTAGGGCTCACTTTCAAGGAACGAGATATTGTCGATATTGGTGATATACCAACCGGAATACTGATATCAACGTCATCACATATGGGTATGCACACGCACACTAATAGGCTTGCAAATATCAGTACACCAGTGGGTATCCCGCCAATACCGCCAACTAGACGCTGAAACAGTGCACCTCCCGGGTAACCATCATTTGCGAGAGTGAGTTGATGCTATTTAGAGTGGAGAAACTTGGTGATCTTGGGTGATTTTCGAGATTGGAGCTCAATTCATCCCAAACCAAGGTATGTTTAGTTTCTTTCATTTCCCACCACTTCCAACCTCCCCCTCTCTATTTTCTCCTAAAAATGCACTAAATACCCCTAAATCCTTGATCTACTCAAATATTCATATGTTTAACACTACTTGTCACTAGATCTACACATGGTTGTATAGGCGGCTAGGCGGCCATGCGTTCTAGGGGGACGCCCAGACAGCCTAGGCATCCAGGTGGAGGACCAGGCGTTTCCATGCATTTTTATATATTTTTTATTTTAATAGATATATGTAATATTTCTGAAAAATACAATCCTTACACATATAAATATACATGAGAAATATGCAATCAATGTGCTAGCATCGTATGAAGAAAGCAACAAAATCATTAGATATGGATTGAATTGTGGAAGTTTTACCTAAACAAAATTCATATAGAAATCTGAAAGCTAAACATGTATAATACTATTATGTAGAATTTAGGCTAAATAAAAACTAACAAGACCTAAACTAGAACTGATTGGCCCTGATTTGAACTCATTGGATCCAAATTTGATCTATTTTACCCTAATTTTTGCCTAAACCAGACCTAATTTTGTATACCATGACCTAATCAATCCCAATTTCCATAAATTTTTCATATATTAACCTAAATGAGACAAAATTTGGCCAAATAAGACCTAGTCATCCAATTTAGAACAATTTCCCCCAAATCATACTTGTTTCACCTAAATTACACCTAATGTGCCCAATTTTGACATGATTTGGCCGAAATAAAACCTAATTTTGTATATTATGATCCAATCATACCTAATTTCCCCCAAAAATTCCCTATATTGACCTAAACAATATCTAATTTGGCCAAATTGGACCTAACCTCACCATATCAGACCATTTCCCAAAAATCAGACTTGTTTTTCCCAAATCAGACCTAATCTGCTCAAAGTTGACATAATATGGTCTAAAATCAAACCTAATTTGCATAACATGGCCAAATCAAACCTAACTAACCCTAAATTTCCCTATGTTGATCTAAACGAGGCCTTACATGACCAAATCAGACCTAATTCCCTCAAATTAGACATAATTCCCCCAAATTAAACCTAATTCCTCCAAATCAGGCTTGTTTTCCCCCAAAACAGACCTAATTCCCTCAAATTAGACCTAATTCCCTCAAATTAGACATAATTCCCCCAAATTAAACCTAATTCCTCCAAATCAGGCATGTTTTCCCTCAAATCCGACCTAATTTACCCTATATTGACCCCATTTGGAATAAATCAGACCCAATTTAACCATAAAATGACTCAATTTGATCAAATTCAGATCTAATTTATGCTAAATTAGCCTTGAATTGGCTTAACTTGGGCCTCAAAAGGCCTTAGGCAACAACTTAGGTCAATTAGGGGGTTGGGCGCCCAGTTTGAGGTGGGCTGACTTAAGCCTGTACAACATAGGATCTACCTAATTAGCACACTAACAATTACTATTATCATGTAATTTAACTAATCAGAGGTAATAATCATAGTAACAAAAGTCTCCAAATTTAATGAAAATTTGGTGATTTGTGCAACTTATCGACTACCGAATGTTCACACGATTAATACGTCAGTCGCCGATTTTCACGATTTTTCATGACTTTTTCCTCTTTTTCATGATTTTTAACGATTGTTCATGACTTTTCACGATTTTTCATGATTTTTCTCTTTTCGTGTTTTCAAAGCTCTTGATGAGCGATAACACAATTTTACGCATATCTAATGTTGATCTCTGAAAAAGAAGAAGAAGAAAAGTACACAAAAGTCTTGATATACACTAAACCTCCAACCCCCCACTGTCCAGACAGTCCATTGTTATTGCTCAACTGTTCTTTAATCTTTTCCTACTTTTTCACTCAATAAAATTGTATGTCTTGTGATCTTAATAGTTACATGTATCCAATATGTATACATACATACATACATATGTTTGTATATGTATATATACACATACATATATGTATAAATGTGTGAGTGTGTATATATATAGCCGACTTATCTCGATCATTTCCTAATAGTTGACTGAACTTTAACCAAACCTTAACGGTTTTTCCACGAATTTTCTCATTTTTTTCGAAATTCCGATTTTTTTCAACTGGCCAAAAAAATGTTGATTCCCCAATTTGTCATTATAGTAATAATACAACAGTTACTATCAATAATAGGCATTTAATATAGGTTTTGTAGGTACTAAAGACTAACATGATCATCTATAAACAAAATATAGTAAAAAAATTAATATGTTTTGTTTTTATTTATTAAATTGCTGAAAATATATAAATAAATAAATAAATAATTGTTTATGTTTGTGTATGGTAATATTATATAAGATAGAATATCACTGAACCAGTGGCTAAGATGAGTGATAGCTCCATGCTTTGTTTGTTTGTCTTTGCCTTTTTTTAGTGTTGACTTTTGTGAAGATGCCTTCTAATTCAAAGCGACGTTGAGGATGATGAGGCTGGCAAACCGCAACGAATAATGTGGTTTTGCATGGAGCCACTACACTCATGTTCCAAGGGCTAGGGGAAAGATTGTTTGCCATCACTATAAGAAAATAATTGGAGGGGGTCCCTAAATTCAAATGACACATTACTAGTGGTGAAAAAAATGTGGTAATGTGCCAAAAATGTCCCAAGGTTAGGGATGACTTCAAAATGATGATGGGTGCAAAGAATGAAAACAACAAAACTTGAAGAAATTGAAAAGTCTTACGCAGATATACTCTTCTATGTAAGGCCAAAATGTTCTTCTACTCAATGAGATGATGATATGGTATATCCTTTAAGGTGTAATAAATTGTATGTGTGTACGTTTAGGCAAGCTCTTAGAGAATCACAAAAAAGTGAGTGGGATAGGGAGGCAACTCGAATTATGAGGAGATATGGGCCATTTGGTGTAGGTGGAGACAATCGGGTTCCAACACATCTTGTTGTTGACCTAGAAGATGATTAAGATCACCTTGCTCAGCTTAAAAGATCACCCTGCTCAACACTTTCATTATGCTAGTGCGAGATTGAATCATTTTAAGGGGGTTAAGAAGCCTGATGCTAGGCAAAAAACCCTAACAGCAATGTTCACTGCGGCGAAAGAGAAGGTTGGGAAGGCAGTGGGCAAGTTCTTCTTTGCTTATGGTATATCGACACATGTCGCGAACCAAACCCTATCTCCAACATATGGTAGATGTGATAGGGAGTCTATTAGGGGCATCAAGGCCCCCACTGCGTATGAATTAATGAACAAGTACTTCCCCAAGCAAAGAAAGAGCTACAAGCATGGATTTCAAACCAGAAACAATTGTGGTATGAATATGGTATTACAATCATTTGTGATGGGTGGACCAGTGGGAACATGAAACAAATTATTAACTTTCTTACACATTGTCGTGGATCAACATTTGTTCTAGACTATGTTCATGTTTCTGGTGAAATCAGGAATCATAAATATATCAAGAAGCTAATGAAAATATAATTCTACTAAAAACAGCTCAGGTAGTCGCTTAAACATTAATGCTCATGGCTGTCCAATCCAGCCTTAGCCGCCATCCTGGCGCTTGGGCCATTAAGCCCCCGCTTTTGGGCCGCTCAGCCCGCCTAAGTGCCTGCTTCAACAGCTATTTTATGCGGCCTCTTTGACCCGCTTAAGTAAAAATCGGCTCCTTGAGGCCATGAAATCGGATTACTTTTACGGATTTCTTTGTTGATTTCATACTTGAATGAATATTACTTTATTATACTTCTAGTGAATGATTAGTTTTACTTTATTGATTTGCTTGCGAATTCATTGATTATTGATTAGTATTACTTTTTTGGCACAGTATTGATTACTTGATTAATATTACAGATAGCTAGTAAAGTACTAAAAATTAATTCATAGTTGGTTATTTACAAAAACTGATTTGCTTGCTGAATTAAATGATTAGAAATATTGATTAGTAGTAAATATTGATAAATGCTTATTTAAATACTGATTTACTGATATGCTTGCTTATTTTACCGATTAGTATTATTGGTTAGTAGTAAAGAGTTTAATAATTGATGCATAGTTGGTTCTTTACAATTATTGTTTTGTTTGCTGATTTTGGTGATTAGAAATATTGATTAGTAGTAAAGTATTGATTAATACTTAGTATTAATTACTGATTTGTTGATTAGATATGTATAAAAGTTCCTTAGAAATATATTTTTACATATAAATATGTATAAATTTTTATAAAAATATATAAGAATTTAGTAACCCGCTTTTTCAGCGAGCGCCCGCTTAGGCGTCCACCTAGCGCTTAAGCAGTCACAAGGCGGACGCTTAAGCGGGCACAAGGTGTTGTTCGCACGCTTCCCGCTTACCGCTTTTTAAAACATTGAAAAATATACATCATCATGCAAGTTGGGACAGATAATGTGGTTCAAATAGTGACTGATAATGGCTTTAACTTCAAGAAGGTTGGTGCTAGCATAATGAAGAGATATCCGATCTAGTGGACACCATGTGATGCCCACTGTATATTTCTAATTCTTAAGGACATAGGCACAAATGATTAATCAAATCCATGACAACTCATGGTAGGTTAATCACGGGTTTCATTTACAACCATTCCATTTTACTAAATACAATTAGGCGCCTAAAGTAATGCAAAGGCGATCTAGCTAGACCGGGGGTAACTAGATTTACAATAAAGGTTTTGGCCTTACCTTTATTAAATTCAAAGATGGACTTTAGGAGGCTCTTCAATGGCATGGAGTGAACCTCCACAAAGGAGTATAACACCTCGGTTGGCATAAGAATTGAGAAATTAGTTGGCAGTTGGGCTTTCCGGGGTAAAATTACAAATGCCCTAAGAATAATGGCCAATGTTTTCCAAGTATTGAAGCTAGTAGATGGTGACAAAGCTACAACAATGCATTGGTTGTGTGATGCAATGCAATTGATGTTGGATAATATTAAAAAAAAATCCCAAGTCCAATGCACAATAGTTGCCACTTGTAGATCATCATTAAATGGATATGCTTTTGCATCATGTAGAAAATAAGATGTGAGGCTAAGTGAGATACTTTATGGAAAAAAAGTGAGACACTTTATTAGACAAAATCTCACTCCTATATATAGGAGAAGGGAACACTTACAAGGAAGCAGACTCAAACCCTAATGGGCCAAGTATGATTAGGCCCATATACATGATAAACTTATATAACTCTAAAACTCCCCCTCAAGTAGGGGTGTCAAAAAATCGGGTTCGGGTCGGTTTCGGGTCAAAAAATCTTGTCCGGATTGTTTGACTGTCAAATCCAAACCCGAACCCGGACCTGAATTTCACTCATACCTCTCAACCTGGAACCGACCCGGAACCAAACCCGAACCCGGATTTGAAGGTGATTTTTTTTAAAATAAATCGTGATAGAAGTACCTACACAATTATCAATAAATTTCATTATCTCAAATAAATACCAAAGATGTCAATGATTATACAATATTAAACAATTATAATATTACTTTTTCTTTGCTTTTATTAGAGAAGACAATACCAACAATAGAACATTAATTCACATAAATACAAGAAAATCTCATCACAAGTGCAACATCACATATATCATACTAAAAGTACACATGCATCACATCAAAATTATTGCAACACCACCTAAATCTTACTAAAATAACACATTCACATCAAAGTATAGCCCATCAAACCAATTGAGATGACTATTACCAACAAATAATATTTGTACCACATCATAACAACATCTAAAAAAATAATCGCATGTGTTACCAGGAATATCAATATACTATTAAAAAATAATCAATTTTCACATCAAATAACTATAATATGTTTCAATATCACATATATTATATCTGAGCAACACATATATCACTTCAAAATGCAGTATCCATCCCATAAGTATATATATATAAGTAACTATTTAGAAGTTAGAACCCAATTTTATCCAATTTCTAAACCCAAGAACCGACCCGGTTTAGATTCGGACACATAATCCTAAATCTGGAACCAACCTAGAATGTCATAATTGAAACCCGCACCCGATTTTTTCCGAGTCGGACACAACAGGGTTCACGGGTTCGGACAAATTTTGACAGCCCGTAGCCTCAAGCTAGAGCATGCATGAAACACATGGCCAGCTTGCCAATACAAAAAAAAGATAAAATACCCCACATACATAACTTGATATCTCCTTTCAAGATTTAGTGTCCCCCTAAATCTTGCAATGCAACAATCGAAGCACTCTACACTCCCATGAAGAAGATATCACATAGCAAGCAGAATTGTTCCTCTCCACCTAATGAAGGTAATATAATGCAGAAGCAATAACAGCAGAATAGACTCCACCGGAAATTGATAATCGCCAGATTAGTGGAAGCAATCATAAATCACTTTTTGAAACTTTAACGAGCATCCAGAGCACAGTAGACGGTGGAAGATATTTGTAGAAGTCATTTGTCGTCATTTTCGTCGAAGTACTTTTATAAAAGAAGCACCAACACAGGAACAATGCACGGTAGTTGGGATAAGAGCATTGCTACGGGAATACTCACTATAGCGGGTAGGGCACATGTTTGAGATACGTTGATATAGGAAAGACACCATAATAGGATGTCATGACTTCTTCTCTTCAGCTTTTCTCCTCCATCTCATCACTTTCCTCTACTCATATTCCTATATTCTCCCCCTCACACCAACCACGAAAAAGATCATGAGAGTGGTTGGGGGGTAGAAAGTCATGAACCCATGGTAGTATGAATGGTATGTAAAGGACGGTAAAAATAAAATACTACCGATATAAAAATGTGATAGGAAGAACAAAACACTACCAATATAAAGGCACGGTAGGAAGAACAAAGCACTACCGGTATATAAAAAAGATAGGAAAAATAAAATCACAGGTATATAAGTGTTATGATATGCAACATTAAAAGATCCCTAATTCAAACAATAATACTCAGCCATGCGAGTTAGGGGAACCACATGGAGAGGAAGAAGAAATAACACGGTGCCCTCTCTATTTTTTGGTGCTTTATATAATAGCACGGAGTCTTTTACTCACCAATATGTCGCTGATATATTCGATAATGTGAGCCAATATGCTACATGACCTGATTAGACAGAGGAGGGGGAGGGGGAGGACGAGGACGAGGAGAGGAGAGGCGAGGGGGGGATGCGGTCGCTCCTCTGAAGCCATGTGTTAGAGAATTGCTCTGATATCATGCGGAAAAAAAAGATGTGAGGCTAATAAGATGCTTTATTAGACAAAATCTCACTCCTATATATAGAAGGGAACACTTACAAGGAAGCAGACTCAAACCCTATGGGCCTAGTACGCTTGAGCCCATATACATTTTAAACTAATAACTCTAACACATCCATTACATAAAGTGTGTATATATATAACTCAATATTTTCCTTCCACTTATAACTCTAACACATCCATTACATAAAGCGTGTATATATATATATATATATAACTCAATATTTTCCTTCCAAGTTCTTAACTCGTAGTCTAAAATCCAAATCATATTTCCTTATTTGGTGACAATTTACTATCTGAATCTGAGATTGCAATGCTCACAAAAATTGGGCTTCGAAGCACCTCTAATGAATGATGTAAATATAATTACTGAATTCATTACCTCCACAAAAGAGTGCATGATAATATTAGATGAGGTATATATTTGATTAACAAATTAATTGTATCATCGTCTAAATATCCTAAATTTATATGTAAATAGAAGAAGAGGAAGGCCTAAATTAACATGGGATGAGCTTATAAAGAGAGATTTTGAATCTCTACATATCAATCAGAATATGGCCCATGATAGAGCTGAATGGAAACGAAGGATCCATGTAGCCGACCCCAACATAGTTGGGATTGAGGCTTAGATGATGATGATGATGATGAACATTTCTGAGAAGGCATCGGATGCTTGGTCATCCAAATGCAATTATTTTGAGGAGGGTGATACTTGTAATGGTGGGTTTGGGACTAAACAAGTACCCCCCATCTTAGAAAAGTGGTTATTCGCATCCTTTCTCAAAACAGCATTTGCAAGGGGGTCGTGAACAAAATTGGAGCATAGGAAATCGGATACACTCAAAAGGAAAGAACGAAGTGGGAGTAAACAAGTTGAGAGATCTAGTCTACATGCACTACAATATGCAGTTGAGGACTAGAGTTATACAAGAGGCCAACTACAAGGAAGTGGATCTTGTTGTTGTCCATGATCTCATTGACATCTCATACACATTCAATCCATCCAGACATAGAGACATAGAAGAATCAGATGATTCATAAGATCCTTTGTAGAAATATATGAATGAGATGATCGTCCAGATCCATACACAGAAGAACAATTTGAAGTAGTTGCTCATATAAACATTCATCAAGCCCCACCTCCTGAAAGACATGAGCCCAAACCTCAGCATGAAAACAATATAGCGCAAGAAGAGTTGGCTGGCGCAAATTATTATTCTTCAAAAACTACATATTGGTCGAAATTTAAGTCTAATGATGGTGGCAATGATGATAAAGGGCGGTGAGCACTCTCCAAAGTATCATCCAGTTGTTGATCATGAGCATGATGGCCGTCCTTATGTTTCTAGAGTTGCACCTCCTCCGGTAGAAAAACAATATTCCATGGTTGAGAAAACTTTTCAAAGGAAGAAAACCCGAGGCAAGAAAGACTACAGCAGTGCACCAATACCTTAGGCTACAATTACAGGCTGCTACACTCCACAACACAGTAATGATTATTATTCTGATATTGTTGATTCATTTGCGAGCATGAGTATTTCCGATTCTCAATCTCAACAATCATTTGGTGATATATTGTTTGGGCAAACCATAGTTTTCAGAACCGAACCGGTGAGGTCTCCGATTCTCGGTTCGCTGGTTCAATCAGTGGGCGGATTGGTTCAACCGGTGACGTCAGCATGACGTCATTAAGAATTTAAATAACCTAAACATATATCAAACTCATGGAAAAATATACAAATGAAACATGTATAATAGCAAGCTTGCTCACAATAATGTAATTGACTACTTGTGTGTGTGTTGTATGTTGTATGTTTGGACCGATACCGCATTGCAAAGCAACACAATTAATAGTTAAACACATTGCAAGAATTTGTAATTGGAAGTAAACAAACAGATTAGTAATCTCATTTGGCAGCAGAATGTAGTTAGGGAGGGAATTGGTACCGGGTAGGTAGTAGATTGCAATAGCAATCACACAAATTCAGAACAGTAGCAACCCCTAAACAAGGCAAATTTGACACCAACCAACTTGAAGCTAGGAGTAGGAAGAGAGAAGAGATAATTAGATGACAATATGGAAAAACTAACTGCAGCTATCCGCCCCAGTTTGACACCAACAGAAAGTTAGCAGTAAAAATGGATCACACAAAAGCATGATTACGTATAAACTAAGAATGAATAGAGAGAAGAAGAGGGCGTGAACAGGAAGAACCCAGTTAAGAGAAGAAGACAGGTGCACAGAAAGAATGCGATAGGAAGAGGAAAAAGAGAGAAAGAGAAGAAGGGAGGTGCACAGGAAGAATGTGACAGGAAGAGGGTGTGAACAGGAAGAGCCCAGTTAAGAGAAGAAGGGAGGTGCACGGGAAGAATGTGAAAAGAAGAGGAAGAAGAGAGAAAGAGAAGAAGGGAGGTGCAAAGGAAGAATGTGACAGGAAGACAAGGAAGAGAAGAAGGGGAGGCGTTACCTTTGCCACACAGGACGAGGTGTTAAAGGGAGGAGGAAGAACAAGACAGGAAGGGGAGTGATACGAAGGCGTAGGAAGAGGATGAAAAAAAAAAAGTGAAGGGGAAGTTTACAGGATACGTTGGGGGGAGGAGGAAGATCAAAATAGGTATGAAGAGGGAAGGAGATAAACATAAGAGA
The DNA here is from genome assembly GCA_963693085.1 of Alisma plantago-aquatica. Lineage (NCBI taxonomy): Eukaryota > Viridiplantae > Streptophyta > Magnoliopsida > Alismatales > Alismataceae > Alisma > Alisma plantago-aquatica. Next base: position 935,249,635 of record OY856413.1, on the reverse strand, counting down.
GGGAGATAGAGAAGAGAAGAGAAGAGAAGAAAGAGTTACATACCTTGGCCGTGATCAGCACTAGCAACTCCAGAAGCAACGGCGGAAGAAGGTGTAGAAGCAACCGCCAGAGATGGAGCAGCGACGGCAGTCAGAGATGGGCAGCAGTAGCAGCCGGAGACGGGGAGCATCGGCTTCGTCTTCCGCTAGGGCGAGGTATCGAGGAAAAGAGGGGGAATCACAAAAGAGGGGTCAGTGTTGGGGTTTCCCTCGGCGTGCACGTGAGAGTTACGAGAGCCTGAGGGCCTGTTTGGTACGCGTGGTGAACGGAGGAGCGGAGGGGAAGAAGTGTGCGTTTGTTAAGTGGTAAATCAATGGCGATAGGGAAGGATGTTGAAAAAGAATGTTATTTGTTTGGCGATAAGAAGACAGGTACTTAAGAGAAAGTTTATTGTGAATATAAAAATATGAAGAAAATCACTTTTATAATCATGATTTTGAATATTAAAAAAAAATCTTCTTTGTGAATATGATTCAGCGGCCTTATTTGTCGTTCGAGCTTTTACGGAACATTTTTATAAAATAATGTATGTGAATAAATATATAAATATAAATTTATGAAAAAATATTTTATATAGCTAACGTTACACGTCATTAATTTTTTTATATTACATTATTTTTTATATTTTCATTCCCTTCCCTTCCCATGCTAACCAAACACACCAACATAAGTGTTCATTTCCCTCCCTTCCCTTCCCTTCCCCTCCCCTTCATTCACCACGTACTAAACATAGCATAAGGAGTTGTTTGATTCGGGGATCCAATCCGGATTAGGTGTTGTCTTTTTGTGCCACGTAGGCGCTAATCCCGACTAACCCATTCGGGATCCAATCTTGTTTTGTTTGGCAAAAATCGAACTAACAGGGTCTATTTTGGATTATGTAATCCTCTAATCTAGACCAAGTCAGTCCTGCTATCAGCATGATTTTGGGATTCCAGTCCGGATTTGACTCTGTCTTTTGTGTTATTTTGTTTTATATGCCAAACTAAAAAATACAAGTTATGAAGCCAGTCCAATTTAATGAGTGCTTACAGTGGGATTTGGTTGTCAAACAAAAACAGGATCGAATCCAGATAAACTAATATGGATCTATCGACTAGCCCAGTCCAGATTTTCGTAATCTCGATCTCAAACCAAATAGAGGCTAAAACTGAGAACATATAGGCAAGTTGTCATAATTAGGTAGATTCACCGGTTATTGGGTGATTTTGCTTACTTAGCAGGTTTCAAGCTCACCTGGACTGGGCAAGTGGTCGGTTCAACTGATTGTCAGTTTGTCCAATTTTGATAACCCTTGGGTAAACACAAGCACAACCATATCCATATTATTCTCACCATAGGTATGTGTATTCTTGCTATCAAGTTCAGCCACCACCACAACCATAACACATTAGATATTCATATACTTCTGATATCACATGCATGCATGGAACATATTAGTACAACACCCTTGTATACTCTAATGATGGGTGTAAACTTAGAGTGGTGGTGGTTCAGTGATTTATGTTTCCCCAGTCCCAATACATGCTCTTCTTCATCAAGCTCCTCAAGCTCCATCTGAAAATAGGAAATAACATCTCAATTGGAACAACATTATCCAAGGATTGGGATGATGCAATTTGTGAATGGTGTGTATAAGGAACACTTAACTTCATACAATCAAACTTACAGAATGTACACGTCATAGGAGTAACATGTCACCCATATCAACTATATATTGTATGGATAACCAACGCAACACTCAACACACAGCTGATGTGAGTTGGTAAGGTACATATGTTATTCACTTATCAAAAAAAGGTGTTATGATATTCTTATGTTGTAAATTGAATATTATTGCTTAGTGTGTGTATTTAAGATTATGGATTGTGTAGTAAATGTTTGATCTTAATTCCTACATTTTGTCATTGACATCCCTAGAAAATAGGACGAATTCCTTACTTCTCTCGTGATGGGGCCCCTCCCACACACATACCTAATATAGAATTTTATTGCATAAAATGATGCTTCAGGTGTAAACATTACACATGTTAAATTTTATGATTTAATTTGTTCATTTGGACATCAAAATGACTAACTAATTGTGGAACTTTATCCCATTTTTGTCCTTCTTGAGGACTAATCATAATTTGAATGTGTTTGTGTTTGAAATGTGATTCTACAAAGAAGTATTGCAACTTTTCAAAACATTTTGATTTGGATTGATTTGATAAGTTTGACTATAATAATTAGGTCTTTAATAGCTCCCACTATTTTATTCAAATTGATAGCCCTCAATATCAATACATAATATTACATTGTACAATATTCTAGTGGGCCAAGATCCATATTTTATCAGGTCATGAGTTGGCTTTTGCCGATAGCCCACAACCTAATTATTTAGGTAGGCCATCATGCCAATTGCATCATTTGCAACTCCTGGATATATGATATACACAACTCTTTGTCATTATCATCTGCATGCCTATGGGCTTGGGCTCTGCCAGTCACCAGTCAAGCCTGACCCAATAGCCAATACCATAGATACGCATGATACTTTATGCAAGTCTACATATCTACCATGAAACTTCTACAAGATAGATCGTTCACCATGCTTTACACAAATCTACGCTTAGTTGATCAAGCTTTTCATGTATATTGCTAATGGAAGGCATCTAAGACTTAATATTTCAATTCAGGGAGTTTGTTTTATAAGTATATACATATACTAAATCCAATCACCACATATATAGTATGTATCACATTAATTCTATAACCACAAAGGAGAACATGAAATAAATAAAACACATAAGTGATGGTTATGTCCATACTAATGTAATTCCTTAGAGCCCCAAGGAATTACTACCACCTATTATCCACATCATATGCAACTTGTTGTTGATGAAGATTTGTTCTTGAACCAATCTTGGTTGATTGGTTCAACTCTTAAACCGTTCGTCTCACCTCCTGGTTGCTCAGTTGGGCCCTTCTGAAGCGGTCATCTGGTTCTCAGGTCCAAGCAATGTCTGGACACCTCCATCCAGTCGGTTGGACCACCAGTCAATCGGTCCGTCCTCCTACCGTCTAGCTACCTTATTCCTCCAGTCAATTGGGTCGTCTCACGAGCTACTTTTTTTGCCTTTGTGTAGATTGTCATCTCACATCGAAACATAAATTAAAATTATCCTGTTTCTTATTAAATTGTATATGGGGAAAACCTCAAATTACATTCGAGGGAAAATAGGAAGAAGAGTTTTAATTTACATTTGAAAAGGAGAAAGAGGCTCGGTATGTAGACCGGTTAACAATAGGAAGAAATAACCACATGCAGACATAGATCTGGGGTTTTGGCCATAACCATGCTTTACATCTACCATCAAAACCAATTTTATGTGTCGGGTGTAAATTGCATATATATATATATATATATATATATATATATATATATATATATATATATATATATATATATATATATATATATATATAGGCTGTTTATTTGTTACCCGTCGGGTAGTTTTGATTAAGTTACCCGGCAGCATGTTCACGGTGGCAGGCGCATGTAATTAAGTCCAAGTTATTGTAACACGCGTTCAGCAAAGAAAAAACCCGATCGTCTGTGCCGCCGCCAGGCTGATTCTTCCGGTCTACCCCCATCTGCCGATCATCTTCGTCATCCGCGATCGTCTGTGCCGCCGCCAGGCTGATTCTTCCGGTCTACCCCCATCTGCCGATCATCTTCGTCATTCGCAATCGTCTGTGCCGCCGCCATGCTGATTCTTCCGGTCTACCCCCATCTGCCGGTCATCTTTGTCATCCGCGATCGTCTGTGCCGCTGCCAGGCTGATACATCCGGTCTACCCCCCATCTGTCGATCATCTACGTCATTCGCGATCGTCTGTGTCGCCGCCAGGCTGATACATTCAGTCATCCCCCCATCTGTCGATCATCTACCCCCCATCTGCCGCTTAACGCCCTGCATATGTAATTCCGCCTATGATTCCAACTTCCTTGGCGTATTTCAATCTCCATTTTACATTTCTTCCTCAGAAATACCTACATTCATTTCCATTCCCGAATAACAAGAACGGTTTCCCCTTTTATCAATCTTGCAGAGCAGGACGACTAAGGTGTCTCCCACTTTCGTTTGTGTATCCCGTGACGGTATTGATTTTCACCAAGTTGATTCCACCATTTAGACCTGCTGTTCTGAAGCTCACGCCGCTGAGGAGGAGGGAGTGGGTGTGGTTGGAGAATTCCTTGTTCTCTCTGCATATTCAGGAGCAAATTTTTGTGGAGGGAGTGGAGGTGGTGGGAGAATTCATTGTTCTATCTGCATTTTTATGAGCAACTGTTTTTTCAAGCTACATTCAGGTAGATTTTGTATTTCTCTTTGTAAATTCATTCAGTTATACTCGTTTTTTTTCTTATCATTTCAATGTTTATTCATCCCTTTATCTTGTGTGGGAAAGAAACCCAATTTTTGTTTCTGCATTGTCATTTTTGAAGTAGTAACTGGCATATATGTTTTTATGTTTTGCGTAGTTACTCTCTTGTTATAATTGGTTACTCTTTTGCCTTACTGAGTTACTCTTGTTGTGTTACAGCGTTACTCTTCTGATCTTCCGAGTTACTCCAACACACTGTCATGGATCCCAGCCTTGATACGGATGCTGCTAATGCAAGTGTCGACCGTGATGATGATAATCCTCAGTCTTCTCATTCTATTGGTGTTTCTTCTCCGTCCCCAACTGCAGTCCCTAGAGTTGGCCTTCAGTTTGGAAGTCTAGATGAAGGTATATCCTTCTATTCTAGCTATGCTGGAATGAATGAGTGGGTTTAACATCAGGAAAGACGACAATAGATATGAACGGGGAAGTAAGATTCTGGTTGGTAAAGATCTGGTTTGTTATAAGCAGGGTAAGATCTGTCGTTCTAAGAGGTATAGAGGGCTTCTGAGCCCCGTTTGTGATGAAATGGGTAACTTACAGGATAAGTTGTCCAAGAAGCACATGCGTTCTGTGAAGAGGTGTGGCTGCGAAGCCATGATACGTTTCACACTGGATAAGTCCTCATTCATGTGGGTCGTGACTGTATTTGTTGAGGAACACAACCATGAACTTGTTGACGCTGCTCATCTCCGTTACCTCAAGTGTAACTCATCTCTTGATGAAACTCAAAAAGAGATCCTTTCTTCCATGAGTCAAGCTAACATACCTGTATCGAGACAAATTGCATTGATAGCATCCAAGTCTGGTGGCTATGAAAGTATGACATTTACTAGTAGACAAGCTCATGGACACATCAATAGCAAGAGGAAAGAGTTGGCCAAATACAACGTCGACATGGTTTTAGATCGCTTTTCTAGTTTCAAAGCCATCGATCCGAAATTCTTCTATAGCTACCAAAAAGACCCTAATTGTTGCCTTACTCATCTGTTTTGGGCTGATCCTGTCTCTGTTGAAGACTGTGGGCTGTTCGGGGATGCGATTGTGTTTGACACCACCTACCGCACCAACAAGTATTCGATGGTTTTTGGAATGTTTGGTGGAGTTGATCACCATCGCAAGACAGTGTTGTTTACATCTGCTATGCTGGTCGATGAGAAGTATGACTCATTTGTATGGGTTTTCAAGCAGTACTTACTTTGTTTTGGCAAAGAGCCGGTTTCCATCATAACCGATCAGGACCCTACTATGAATGTTGCTATCATCTCTATTTTTTCCAATTGCAAGCATCGCTTCTGCAGCTGGCACATCCTACAGAAGCTTCCCTCCAAGCTTGGTGGCATTCCTAACAAGGACAAGATCATAAGCTTGTTGAATGATTGTGTCTGAAATGTGGATGATGTCGACATTTTTGAAGAGAGGTGGGATTCTGTAATTCAGGAGCATGATTTGTTGTCCATCACCTGGCTTTCTGATATGTATGCGATGTGTTGCGATTGGGTTCCATGCTATATGCAGTCCTCCTTCTTTGCGGGCATGAGGACGACTCAAAGGAGCGAGAGCCTGAATGCGTTCATTAGGAGCCATGTGAATAGTAGGAAGACTCTATTTGAACTTGTATGTTCTTTGGAGACTGCGTACTCTCATGTGCGGGAGATTGAAAATTTCAAAGATTTTGATGACGAGTACAGTAACCTCCCTTTGTCATCACTGTGACCCTTAGAGGAGCAGATGAGAGGTATATACACCAAGTCCATCTTTAAGATATTCCGGTCTGAGGTTCACCAAAGTATGGTCTACAATGTAAAGCAAGCTTCAAAAGGTGTCTTTGAGGTGTATCACGCCGGTGGACTTGGAACTCCCCGTATATTGAAGAAAGAGTTATCTAGTGACATTGTTTCCTACAGTTGCTAAGTTTCAAAGCCATCGATCCGAAATTCTTCTATAGCTACCAAAAAGACCCCAATTGTTGCCTTACTCATCTGTTTTGGGCTGATCCTGTCTCTGTTGAAGACTGTGGGCTGTTCGGGGATGCGATTGTGTTTGACACCACCTACCACACCAACAAGTATTCGATGGTTTTTGGAATGTTTGGTGGAGTTGATCAACATCGCAAGACAGTGTTGTTTGCATCTGCTCTGCTGGTCGATGAGAAGTATGACTCATTTGTCTGGGTTTTCAAGCAGTACTTACTTTGTTTTGGCAAAGAGCCGGTTTCCATCATAACCGATCAGGACCCTACTATGAATGTTGCTATCATCTCTATTTTTTCCAATTGCAAGCATCGCTTCTGCAGCTGGCACATCCTACAGAAGCTTCCCTCCAAGCTTGGTGGCATTCCTAACAAGGACAAGATCATAAGCTTGTTGAATGATTGTGTCTGAAATGTGGATGATGTCGACATTTTTGAAGAGAGGTGGGATTCTGTAATTCAGGAGCATGATTTGTTGTCCATCACCTGGCTTTCTGATATGTATGCGATGCGTTGCGATTGGGTTCCATGCTATATGCAGTCCTCCTTCTTTGCGGGCATGAGGACGACTCAAAGGAGCGAGAGCCTGAATGCGTTCATTAGGAGCCATGTGAATAGTAGGAAGACTCTATTTGAACTTGTATGTTCGTTGGAGACTGCATACTCTCATGTGCGGGAGATTGAAAATTTCAAAGATTTTGATGACGAGTACAGTAACCTCCCTTTGTCATCACTGTGGCCCCTAGAGGAGCAGATGAGAGGTATATACACCAAGTCCATCTTTAAGATATTACAGTCTGAGGTTCACCAAAGTATGGTCTACAATTTAAAGCAAGCTTCAAAAGGTGTCTTTGAGGTGTATCGCGTCGGTGGACTTGGAACTCCCCGTATATTGAAGAAAGAGTTATCTAGTGACATTGTTTCCTGCAGTTGCTTCATGTTGGAATTCAAAGGCATCCCTTGCAGGCACATCCTCTCTTATTTGAAGAGTCGTGACTATTGCACTCTTCCCGAGCCTTACATTCTGAAGAGGTGGACCAAAGGGTACAGAGAACACCCTTTAATTTTTGGCAAAGCATCAGTTAAGCATCCATCCGCTGGGAGGACACTTCATCTTGTTTCTTCCTGCAATTCTATTGTCAACATAGCGTTTAGGAACAATGTTGTAGATCTTTGCCATGAAAAACTGTTAGCTTTGCAAAAGGAGCTATTAGACTTGGATATCGCTGATCCTGGTGCAGGCGCTGGTGCAACCGCTTCTAATACAGCTTCCTCTTCTGCTGTCAAGGTCCATATACCTAGTAGTTGCAAAACTAAGGGAAGACCTAGATCGACCGATGTGAGGTTTAAATCTGGAGTTGAGATTGCACAGTCCAAAAGAGAGAGGCAGTGCAAGAATTGTTTAGAGTTTGGGGTCAACCATGATAGCAGGAACTGCCCTATGAAGAAGTAGTCCATTGCTATTATGGACTATGTGTTGTTGTTGTTTGCTATTCAATGATTATCCCTGTTGTTGATCGTGTGGTCTGTTGGTGCTGGATGTTTTTTATTAGAGTTTGTAGTTGATTAGCGTGTGAGTGAGGGATATTCAAACCTGTAATGGGTTGTTCTTTTTGTCTGCAGTTTTTGTGAAAGTGATTTTGTAACCATCCATGTATTTTTACTTTTGTGTTTTGTAATGTATTTTATGTGTTACATTGAACTCCACCAGCTATATGTGTACTTTGAATATGCTTCAAAGAATCTATTTTGATCATATCTTACTCTTTTGCAGAATATTTTTTGTTTTATCTTCGTGTGCATTGAATACTCTTTTCTTTTGGAATACATACATTTTTGGATCAGTACAATTTTTTTCATGGTTTGTTCAGTGTACTCACGAAATGTCAGTTTTTGCTACTATGCCATACACTGGTAGAGTTACTTTCTGGTTGCTGGAGTTACTTTTTATTTTGTCACAGTTGCTCTCAGTATTCTCGCAGTTACTCTTAGTGTTATCATAGTTACTCTCAGTGCGTATCAGAGTTACACTTAGTGTTCTCTCAGTTACTCCTTAGTGCTATCAGAGTTACTCTCAGTATTCTCGCAGTTACTCTCAGTGTTATCATAGTTACTCTCAGTATTCCCGAATAACAAGAACGGTTTCCCCTTTTATCAATCTTGCAGAGCAGGATGACTAAGGTGTCTCCCACTTTCGTTTGTGTATCCCGTGACGGTATTGATTTTCACCAAGTTGATTCCACCATTTAGACCTGCTGTTCTGAAGCTCACGCCACTGAGGAGGAGGGAGTGGGTGTGGTTGGAGAATTCCCTGTTCTCTCTGCATATTCAGGAGAAAATTGTTGTGGAGGGAGTGGAGGTGGTGGGAGAATTAACTGTTCTATCTGCATTTTTACGAGCAACCGTTTTTTCAAGCTACATTCAGGTAGATTTTGTATTTCTCTTTGTAAATTCATTCAGTTATACTCGTTTTTTTGTTTTTTCTTATCATTTCAATGTTTATTCATCCCTTTATCTTGTGTGGGAAAGAAACCCAATTTTTGTTTCTGCATTGTCGTTTTTGAAGTAGTAACTGGCATACATGTTTTTATGTTTTGCGTAGTTACTCTCTTGTTATAATTGGTTACTCTTTTGCCTTACCGAGTTACTCTTGTTGTGTAACAGAGTTACTCTTCTGATCTTCCGAATTACTCCAACACACTATCATGGATCCCAGCCTTGTAACGGATGTTGCTAATGCAAGTGTCGGCCATGATGATGATAATCCTCAGTCTTTGCATTCTATTGGTGTTTCTTCTCCGTCCCCAGCTGCAGTCCCTAGAGTTGGCCTTCAGTTTGGAAGTCTAGATGAAGGTATATCCTTCTATTCCAGCTATGCTGGAATGAGTGGGTTTAACATCAGGAAAGACGACAATAGATATGAACGGGGAAGTAAGATTCTGGTTGGTAAAGATCTGGTTTGTGATAAGAAGGGTAAGATATGTCGTTCTAAGATGTATAGAGGGCTTCTGAGCCCCGTTTGTGATGAAATGGGTAACTTGCAGGATAAGTTGTCCAAGAAGCACAGGCGTTCTGTGAAGAGGTGTGGCTGCGAAGCCATGATACGTTTCACACTGGATAAGTCCTCATCCATGTGGGTCATGACTGCATTTGTTGAGGAACACAACCATGAACTTGTTGACGCTGCTCATCTTCGTTACCTCAAGTGTAACTCATCTCTTGATGAAACTCAAAAAGAGATCCTTTCTTCCATGAGTCAAGCTAACATACCTGTATCGAGACAAATTGCATTGATAGCATCCGAGTCTGGTGGCTATGAAAGTATGACATTTACTAGTAGACAAGCTCATGGACACATCAATAGCAAGAGGAAAGAGTTGGCCAAATACGACGTCGACATGGTTTTAGATCGCTTTTCCAGTTTCAAAGCCATCGATCCGAAATTCTTTTATAGATACCAAAAAGACCCCAATTGTTGCCTTACTCATCTGTTTTGGGCTGATCCTGTCTCTGTTGAAGACTGTGGGCTGTTCGGGGATGCGATTGTGTTTGACACCACCTACCGCACCAACAAGTATTCGATGGTTTTTGGAATGTTTGGTGGAGTTGATCACCATCGCAAGACAGTGTTGTTTGCATCTGCTCTGCTGGTCGATGAGAAGTATGACTCATTTGTCTGGGTTTTCAAGCAATACTTACTTTGTTTTGGCAAAGAGCCGGTTTCCATAATAACCGATCAGGACCCTGCTATGAATGCTGCTATCATCTCTGTTTTTTCCAATTGCAAGCATCGCTTCTGCAGCTGGCACATCCTACAGAAGCTTCCCTCCAAGCTTGGTGGCATTCCTAACAAGGATAAGATCATAAGCTTGTTGAATGATTGTGTCTGAAATGTGGATGATGTCGACATTTTTGAAGAGAGGTGGGATTCTGTAATTCAGGAGCATGATTTGTTGTCCATCACCTTGCTTTCTGATATGTATGTGATGTGTTGCGATTGGGTTCCGTGCTATATGCAGTCCTCCTTCTTTGCGGGCATGAGGATGACTCAAAGGAGCGAGAGCCTGAATGCGTTCATTAGGAGCCATGTGAATAGTAGGAAGACTCTATTTGAACTTGTATGTTCGTTGGAGACTACGTACTCTCATGTGCGGGAGATTGAAAATTTCAAAGATTTTGATGACGAGTACAGTAACCTCC